>JACRUU010000021.1:9913204-9928204 GCA_030449085.1 Kryptopterus vitreolus
TGCTTTCACTACTCCTACAATATTACAGGTAATCTGTGGTGTATATATATATATATATATATATATATATATATAGATATATATATATATATATATATATATATATAGATAGATAGATAGATAGATAGATAGATAGATAGATAGATATAGATATAGATATAGATATAGACATACATATAATATATAATATTATTATTATTATTATTATTATTATTATTATTATTTATTATTATTATTATTATTGCTTTATTCAACATATCCTAGGTTTTTAAAGAAATTGTTCATATGTACTATTTGTATCCTTAACATTTTCATATGTTCAGTAAATAAATGTTCAGAAATGTTCAGTAAATAAAAATATATAGATTTGTATATATATATATATATATATATATATATATATATAAATAAAATGCCAAAAAATCTATATATTTTTATTTACTAAACATTTATTTTACTGATGCACCAAATCTCAAAACGAGCACCAACTCCCGCCATGATGCACAAATGTGTAGCAACATAAAAAAAACTTCCCCTTTGGTGCCCGATGATGATTTACGGCATCATTGCCCTCGGTGAAAGAAAGTGACGATGTGGTATTTGCAGACTGGAGCACGTGCCAGCTGAGCGAGCGCGCCGTGTGCGGGGGCGGCATCAAAACGCGCATGCTGGACTGCGTACGCAGCGACGGCAAATCCGTCGACCTTAAGTTCTGCGATGAGGTACGGCGCCGATGCTTTAGAATACGGCCAACAGCACCGTTCCGAGCCCTCGCCGCTGATCGCGTTTTGTTTGGCTCTTCGTTTTTTCAGCTTCGTCTGGAGAAGAAGTGGCAGATGAACGCGTCTTGTGTGGTTGAGTGTCCCATCAACTGTCAGATGTCGGATTGGTCCTCCTGGTCCGAGTGCTCTCACAGCTGCGGCCTTGCAGGTAAAAGAGTTTACAACAGGGATATTCAATGGGCGGCATGCGGGCCGAACCCCCCCGGGCCCCGGGGCTAATTTTAATCCCGTCCTATAATATACTTATATAATAATAATAATAATAATAACAACAACAACAATAACAATAACAACAATTCATTCATTCATTCATTCATCTTCTAGCGCTTTATCCGATCTTCCCTCGGGTCACGGGGAGTCTGTGTCTATCTCAGGCGTCTATGGGCATTAAGGCAGGATACACCCTGGATGGAATGCCAACCCATCACACACACACACACACACACACACACACACACACACCACACACACACACACACACACCACATTCATACACTAGGGACAATTTTCCAAGGTGCCAATCAACCTACCGTGCATGTTTTTGGACCGGGGGGGGGGGAGGAAACCGGAGAACCCGGAGAAAAACCCCCCTAAGGCACGGGGAGAACATGCACAAGCGAACGTGCTAACCACTACGCCACCGTGCCCCTTACAACAACAACAATAACAATGATAATAATAATATAATTTATTATAGCCGAGTATGACAAACACATATCAAGAATAAAGTTTAATTTAGTCTGATAAACGGGGCACGAGATGCAGTTGACGTGACGTTACACCAGTGGCGCCCTCTCTGGTAGGACGCGATGTCTGACAGAATTGTTGTGTATGTTTTTTTTATAATAATATAACAATAATAGTAATAATAATAATAAAAAAAAATGATAATAATAATAATATTAAAATAATAATAAATAAATAATAGTTATAATAATAAATAATATAAATAAAATATTAAAATAATAATAATAATAAAAGAATAATAATATTTCAAGAATAATAAAAAATAATAATACAATAATAATCATAAGAATAATAAGAATAATAATAAAATGTTTGACAGATTTTATCCCTGCATATACAAATTATAATAAAGTAAGATAATATTATAACATGTTAATAATTTGGTATAAAATGTAGCAGCCATTTTTTTCCTACATATGAAATCCCGTATCCTGGCGAACGTCAGGTGCTTCAAGGTGTGATGTGTTTATTTTTCTGTGCCGGCGTATAAGTGCGAATATCCGCTCCCAGTACGCACCAGTACGTTGTTGGGAGCGGCTCCAGATGTCCTGCAACCCTATCCAGTGTAAAGCGATTAGCGAAGATGAATGAAAGAAGAAATTTCAGCCTAAAAACCCGAGACGAGCGTCGTCAGGGTAACGACTGAAATCCGAGGTGATCACGCCGTCTCTTAAAAGCGCATAATGCGTGCGTAATTCCATCACTGCTCGGGCTGCGTCGTGTTCCAGCAGGAAGAAGTGTTTCTGGAGAGCCTTTAGTCTGAGTAAATACTGAAACACTGACCTAAGCGCTGTTCTCCTCGTGCCTCAAGGAGGTTTTTCTCCAGGTTCTCCGGTTTCCTCCCAGTCGAAAAACATGCACAGTAGGTTGATTGGCACATTGGAAAATTGTCCCTTGTGTATGATTGTGTGTGTGAATGTGTGTGTGTGTGCCCTGCGATGGGTTTGCATTCCATCCAGGGTGTATCCTGCCTTAATGCCCATAGACGCCTGAGATAGACACAGACTCCCCGTGACCCGTGGGAAGATCGGATAAAGCGGTAGAAGATGAATGAATAAATGAATGAATGACCTAAGCGCTGTTAACGCCCCGACCAATAGGGGGCAGAAGATGAGGGGGGGTTTGGGGGTGAGAAATAAATGAATCAAGGACTGATCCATGGAGAACATGCATGACTTATTCAAGACGAACGTAAGAAAGCCAGAAGCGACGTCTAAAATGAATGGTCGTGAGCTAAGTGACAGCTGGTGCTGAGTTCTCAGCCCCAAATCCCGACGCTCTGAGGCCCAAAAACGTCCAAAGATCCACTGTGATGGCACGACATGCGAGTTTCTGGCAGCGAGTGAAAGTTCACCAGGGGGCTCCACTTCATCCTGGTCAGTAGGGTTTCTGCCTCAGGAGACTCTATAGCTGCTATAGTGTAAGTGCTAATGATCCATACACAACATTCATTCATTCATTCATCTTCTACCGCTATATCCGATCTTCTCGGGTCACGGGAGGTCTGTGTCTATCTCAGGCGTCTATGGGCATTAAGGCAGGATACACCCTGGATGGAATGCCAACCCATCGCAGGGCACACACACACACACACACACATTCATACACTAGGGACAATTTTTCCAAGGTGCCAATCAACCTACCGTGCATGTTTTTGGACCGGGGGAGGAAACCGGAGAACCCGGAGAAAAAACCCCCTGAGGCACGGGGAGAACATGCACAAATTCCACACACACATGTGGGATAAATAGAATAGAATAAATTCAATTCATTCCATACACTTTTTTTTATTATATTTTTTAAAATGAGCAAAAAAAGGAAATTGATTAAACGCAATTAAATACTTAAAAATAATATTAATGATAAAAATAATATAAAAATATTTTAATAATATTTAATCGTGATTAATCGCACCATCGCCTCGAGTTAAGTCGTTATTAATAGGAAAAAGTACCATAAATGAAATAAATACTTTGTAACAGAAGTTATTGTATACATTTGTCTCTCTTTTAATAAAAAGGAATAATAATAATAATAATAATAATAATAAAATGTTAGACAGGATTTTATCCCTGCACATAATAATAATAATAATAATAATATAATAATAATAATAATAATAATAATAATAATAATAATAATAAATAATAAAATGTTAGAAAGGATTTATCCCTGCACATAATAATAATAATAATAATAATAATAATAATAATAATAATAATAATATGAAAATATTAAATAATATGTTAGAGAGGATTTATCCCGTCATAATAATAATAATAATAATACTAATAATAATAATAAATGTTAGTATTTATCCCATTAAATTTCTATATACAATAATAATAATAATAATAATAATAATAATAATAATAATAATAATAATAAAATGTTAGACAGGATTCACCCCTTCACATAATAATAATAATAATAATAATAATATAATAATAATAATAATATATAATAATAATAATTAAAATGTTAGACCGGATTTATCACTTCACATAATAATAATAATAATAATAATAATAATAATAATAATAATAATAATAATCGGATAATAATATTATTAATAAAATGTTAGACAGGATTTATCCCTTAACATAATAATAATAATAATAATAATAAATAATAATAATAATAATAATAAATAATAATAATAATAATAATAAAATGTTAGACAGGATTCATCCCTTCACATATAATAATAATATTATATAATAATAATAATAATAATAATAATAAAAGTAATAATAATAATAATAATAATAATAATAATAATAATAATAATATTAATAAAATGTTTGACCGGATTTATCCCTTCACATAATAATAATAATAATAATAATAATAATAATAATAATAATAATAATATAATAATAATAATAATAATAATAATAATAAATTAATAAAATGTTAGACCGGATTTATCCCTTCACATAATAATAATAATAATATAATAATAATAATAATAATAATAATAATAATAATAATAATAATAATATATAACAGAATAATAATAATAATAATGAAGAATAATAATAATAATATAATAATAATAATAATAAAATGCTTTTGATGTCCAAGCCGTAGACTAAACAAACATGATGCGTTTGGGCTGGAAATCAGATGATGTTTCACACACATGTTCCTCGCCTTTTTTCCCGGCCCTAAAAAGCGCGTTCTGCTGCGCCTCTCAGCAGCGACCCTTTGATGATGGAAGCTCGCGGTGAAGACGAATCGACAAGCGGCGAGACTTAACCGGAGGGCAGCGGCGCGCCGACGCAGGACCACCGCTTGATCATCTTTCGACATGAAAGCGCTTCACGTGGCGCGCCCTTAGGGCAGTGCGCAATCAGACTCATTATAAAAAAACACAGAAAAAAAAGAAACAAAAGCATCTCCCTGTGAGATAATAGAAGACGAGGTTCGTTGTGCGTGGAGAATTGCACTCGACGGCTCGTCGGTAACGCGGCATTACCAGCGCGAGGTCGTCGGAGGTCAGGGCTTGCCGCCGAGCGCACTAATTGGGTGTGCTGGACCAGGTGACATTTGGATGCAAACATTAGGAAGCACTCAGCCGTTAGCAGTCTCACAAGTGACTCTATTCCTCAAGCGGTATTGACCTCTAATGTAAAGCAAAAGAACGCGTTATAACATTTAATGCCTTCATTTCCAATTACATGACGGATTCATTGGCGTAAACCAAAACCCCCCACTCCCCCCGCCTCCCCCATATCCCCCCAAACCCACCCATGACGTCTATAAGTCCTTGCCTCTTAATTGCGAGTATGCCACTTTTCAACCCCCTTTTTATTTTTGCCTGTAAGTTCAAAACACTTCCTGGCACAGGAATTATCCTGCTGGAATGGATCCAGTGAGTGAGTTATGTGCGAGAAGGCGCCATATTAGTCCGGATCAGGAGCAGGCATTGGGTTCGGTGTTGGGATCGAGTTATAGCGAACACAATGCCGTCTTACCGTAAATTTAATCTCCTTTATATTAAAGCGTAAATACACGCTTTAATATAAAGGAGATCCGATGCATCATCCATGCATTAATAAGTGCATTTGTAGTCACTGGTGTAAAAGCTATATTTCCCTCACCTGTAATGAACACATTTTTTTTAATTCTTCCTGCCATGTTTGCTTTAATTAGCATGTAAATCTTGATTAAATTCCAGTTGACGAGCGGGGAAGGAATACAACCACTCCGGTTGTTTTGAAACAACGGCATTTTGATGAAGGGAAATTACAGTTCAAAGCAACAAATAAAAAAAAAACTCTGATATTCCAATAAATGATATTCTTTTTTATTAGAGTTTTTATTCTGTCGTTAGTTGTTTACATCTATTTATTTATAATTGTTTTTGTGCATCCAGTGAGGTATATTTAATTTTTCTTTATATATATATATATATATATATATATATATATATATATATATATATATATATATATATATAAGACAATATATATCTAAGCTTGTGCAGTTTTTACAGACTAGCTTGCGCTCTCGACCAATCAAATGTTTGTTTGTTTGTTTTTTTGTACTGATGGGTAAAAAAATAAATAAATTAAATAATAATAATAATAATAATAATAATAATAATAATAATGCCAATGGAAACTCCTTACATAAACACACTAAATGATTAAAATATTGCTAAACAATAATAATCACAAATAATGATGTGCTTATTTTTGCAATTAATAGCATTTTTATTGTTTTCTTTCTTTGCATTCGAGCATTAAAGCAACTAACAGGCTAAAGAATTACTGTCTCCTCTGCTGGCAGTGACCCACAACTGAGGGTTAAGGGCCTTGCTCAAGGGCCCACAAGTGGCAGCTTGGTGGTGGTGGTGGGGGGGTTTGAACCCGTGATCTTCCAGCCCATAGTCCAACACCTTAACCACTGGGCTACACCCTGTATTTACCCTCTGCATTCATTCATTCATTCATCTTCTACCGCTTTATCCGATCTTCCCTCGGGTCACGGGGAGTCTGTGTCTATCTCAGGCGTCTATGGGCATTAACGGCAGGATACACCCTGGATGGAATGCCAACCCATCGCAGGGCACACACACACACACTCACATCACACACACACACACACACACACACATTCATACACTAGGGACAATTTTCCAAGGTGGCAATCAACCTACCGTGCATGTTTTTTTTGGACTGGGAGGAAACCGGAGAAAAACCCCCTGAGGCACGGGGAGAACATGCACAAACTCCACACACACATGTCCGAGACGGGAATCGAACCCGGACCCTGGTGGTGTGAGGCGAACGTGCTAACCACTAAGCCACCGTGCCCCCACCCCCTCTGCATTGCATTATCTCATATTATCTCATATATAACCTTTTATGTCTTTTTATTTTTCTTCCCAGGAAAACTATGGAGGCACCGGACTGTGATCCAGGCGTCTCAGGGCGATGGGCGTCCCTGTCCTTCTCAGCTGGAGCAGTGGAAGCCGTGTCCCGTCAAGCCCTGCTACAGCTGGCGTTACAGCGCCTGGTCTCCGTGTAAAGTGGAGGTCGGGATTTTTTTTTCTCGCGTATGTTTGTGTAACAGCGTTACGATTCTCCAGATCGCACTCCGGATTTGTCAGGATTGCCGAACGCATTGTGGGGTCGTAATTAAAGACAACATCGAGATGACTCAGCATTTTTCTTTTCCCCTCCTCGTTCCTCTATTGTCAGACGGCTCAGAGCGACGCCACATGTCACAATGCACATGATGATGGTGTTGGCAATGTTTCCTCTCTCTCTCTTTCTCTCTCTCTCTCTCTCTCTCTCTCTCTGTCCTTTATTCACCAACTCCAAAATCCAAAAGCTTCATACAGCATTTACTTTGGAGAAAATATACGCCTTAACGCAAATCGACTTTAACGGCGCTAATGTTATTATCGTGTTATAACGCAGTGTGCGTTACTATGTGAGTGATCTGCTCCTTTACTCTACGTCGTGTTGGCGAACGAACGAAACCCATAAACAACAACAAAGAACTAATAAATAAATGTTCAGTGCATCCACTCACGGTTCCTAAATTTCCCCCCTGAATTACGCCCCCTAGCTGCGCATTCACAACAGGTACGATCTCCTCACTATATTAGCGTATATTACCGTATGGAACCTTACGCAAGCGCATCGCATTCCCAAATCCTGTATTACTGCAATAAAGCGCATTTTTACTGAACGCAATAAAGCGCTTCCGTATAACCTAAACACCGTATCACCAGTTTATATGGAAAAAGCAACCGGAACACAATTCTTAAAGGAGCCACGTCCCATATTTTACACTTCAAACAGACACTAAACAAATAACATTGTAATTAACAAGAAATTCATATTAAATGAATAAGTTCCAGAGTAAAATAATAAAAATAGTAAAAATAAAAAAAATATTAAATAATCAATAATTTTATGAAAGGGAGATATTTTGAGAGAAATGTATATAATTATAACATCTGTTAGTTACAGTATTAAAACATGAATAATATTCATTTATTGTACATTGGAAATGTTTGATTAATATGTGATTAATCACGAGTTACCTCAGGGGAAAAAGTACGATTAATCCCGATTAAATATTTTAATTACTTGACTGCTGTAATGTATAGTTATATTATTATTACCCAAGTACATATTTGTTCCTCATGCCAGCGTCTCCCAAAATGGGGTCAGGATGTACACGAGTTCAGGACTCGCGGTGTAGTGAAGCCAGAATCGTAATGTAGTTCATGTTGGGGTGTGTATGCAGGGTGCTCGGTGTGGAGAAGGCCTTCGCTTCCGGAACGTCTCCTGCTTTGTGTCGGACAGCTCTGGGAAGACTGGCGGAGGTCTGGTGGATGAGGAACTGTGTGGAGATCTGGAGCAGACCGTAGATGGAGATACGCAGATCATATTGGAGGAGGCGTGCACGTTACCATGTCCAGGTATATAACATGAAGCTTGTGTATGTATGTATATATGTATATGTGTATATATATGTATGTATGTATATATATATATATATATATGCACACACACACACACACACACACACACATACTCTCCACTGTGTGTAATATTTATAGCATTCCCAGTTCTTGAGGGCTCCTCGGAGAGCTTCACTGAGCTGAGTTCTACACTGTGCTGGGTTTTTATGATGCCATACGTTTTGGAGGGTTCTGGCTCATTAGTAATCAGGTTATAATCAGAGTCAGAGTCAGCCTTCATTAAGTGGAACGTCCGCCAGTGACTCGGATACAGCGGTTAGTAAATCGTGCCTCTTGGTTTTATGAAAAATGACAAAGCATCCTGATTTTTCCGATTTTGTTGTTTTACATTTACATTACATTTACATTTGTGGCATTTGGCAGACACCCTTATCCAGAGCGACTTACAACTGAGCAATTGAGGGTTAAGGGCCTTGCTCAAGGGCCCACTAGTGGTAGCTTGGTGGTGGTGGGATTTGAACCTGTGATCTTCTGGTCCAGAGGCCAACACCTTACCACTAAGCCACCACCTCCCCGTTTTTAAACGGTATCCACTGTTAGAGGATATTTTGGCATTATGAAATTCTCCCCCTGGGAGAACCCGACTGGAAACGCAATCCCGTCCTGATCCTCAGCAAAGCCAGCTCTTTGTAGTTATGGTTTATACGGATTAGCTGCTCGTGCTCTTGTCCCTGAAATCGACAAGAAAAGTGGAATAAGAGTAAATGGGGACTAAACATGGGATGGGATGTTGGAAAAACACCTATTGTGAGGTGTCCATGTTTAGTCTGAATAGTCAAGTCACCGTTATTTATAGAGCTTAATTTAATTTAGTTTTTTTTTCAATGTCGGTTTTTTTTATACACATTCAATTAGTCTCTAAATTAAATGTTGTTTTTTAATGGGGCAATCATGTGGTTCTTTTATTGTTTAAAATCAAATGTATTGAGACATATATACACAATATATATATATATATATATATATATATATATATATATATATATATATATATATATATATATATAGATATATATCGTACAAATTTTGACTATATACCCTGCGCTCTGACCCCAGCTACCAACATCAAGCTGGGATATGCGAAGATATGCGATAGATAGCTATCTATATACTATATATATATATATATATATATACCCTATATATATATATATATATATATATATATATATATATATATATATATATATATATATATATATATATATATATATATATATATATATATATATATTATATATATCGTACAAATTTTGACTATATACCCTGCACTCTGACCCCAGCTACCAACATCAAGCTGGGATATGCGATGAAGAAAAGAATTTCACTGTGCTGTAATGTATATGTGACAAATAAAGGATATATATTATAGAACAAAAGAATATATGTCTATATATATGAAAAATATATATATATATATATATATATATATATATATATATATATATATATATATATATATATATATATATATATATATATATATATATATATATATATTATATATATTTGTATTATTTTCATATTATTTGCACAGATTCAAGAGTGAATCCTTTTCATATTGTGCACGAGACCACGTCATATTGCATGCTGATCCATCATGGCAAACAGCACACACACACACACACACACACACACACACACACACACACACAATCCTGGGTTCATGTTGGCATTCTCAATCCAAGCTATAACAATGAATTCGCCAGGAAACACGAAAACAGGGGTTCCGTCTTGTCTCTCTGCACATACTATATTAGTAAGTGGTAGTTGGTGTTTGCCGCAGTGTAGCAGCGCCCTGGAGCCCGAGCTCACGCTCCTTCTTCCGTCAGTTTTTCCCGCGGTCGTATGAGCGTATGAATGACACATTCAGCTCAGTGTTTTGACATGTACTGTGCAGCTGAAACCAAGCTGTGACACCACCCCCCCCACCCAGCCAGGAATATATGCCTGTAATAATTCATAAACATTCATGTGCCAGATGAGGAGAAGGAGGAAATTGAATATTAATTACGACCGGGTTGCCAGTTAGATGAAAATGTGTCCTTCTTTCTGCATGGGCCAGGTTTCACCCCAGTCCTTCTCACCTCACATACATCAGTACAGACGCTCCCGACCCTACTATACTTTACTACTGGATGTTCAGGCAGGGTTGCCAAGGTTTCATTTTTACAGCAAACGCCATGTTGGCAGGTTAAAAATGCCAGTCAATGAGTGAGGAATTATGTAGGGTGTACTAGAATTCCCAATATTCCCATTATAACAAGACAAGACATGCATTCTGGACTTTCTGGGATGTATTTTTGCTGATTTTGCGCAAAACCTGGCCAACCCTATTTATATATACCCTATACCCTATATATACCCTATATATACCCTATATATATATATATATATATATATATATATATATATATATATACCCTTTGTAATATGACATCATTTACATTTACAGCATTTATCCAGAGCGACTTACAACGGATCAGTT
Source organism: Kryptopterus vitreolus (assembly GCA_030449085.1). Taxonomy (NCBI): domain Eukaryota; kingdom Metazoa; phylum Chordata; class Actinopteri; order Siluriformes; family Siluridae; genus Kryptopterus; species Kryptopterus vitreolus. The sequence goes on from JACRUU010000021.1 coordinate 9,924,231, forward strand.
AAGGGCCTTGCTCAAGGGGCCCACTAGTGGTGGTGGTGGGATTTGAACCCGAGATCTTCTGGTCCAGGTTCTTATTCCTTAACCTCTGAGCTACCACCTCTCTCATAAAACCCAAAGGACATTTACATTTATCCAGAGCTACTTACAACGTGAGCAGTTAAGGTTTAAGGGCCTTGCATAAGGGCCCACTAGTGGCCAAGTGGGATTTGAACATGCGAGCGTCTGGTCCAGAAGGCCAATGCTTTATCCACTGAGAAAATATGTTACGCAATATTTCTACAATATACGGTGGCCTGTGAGCTTTCACTAAATTCACTAAATTGCTGGAATGTACTGTATGATGGATGCCAAGAGATATTCGTAGCAACAGGAAATGGTGAGCTTTAAATATTTACTGGTCTTCTGGTTAAAAACAACATGGTTGTAAACAAAAATGGTAAAAACAAAAAGAGGTAAAGGGGTCGTTCATGAGCGAGTCGTTCTTTTTGAACGAGTCTTTAATATGACTCAGAAGAACGAGTCGTCTCAGAGAGTGCTCGTTTCATTTCTACTGGGGGCGTACACAAAGCAAAAGGTTATATACAGGAAACAGGAATGAGTAATTAACTCTCGACTCGACTCATCTGAATCGTTTTGTCACACGACTCCCATAGACACAATGCAGTGCATTACACAGGAAACGGAATTGAACGGTTCTGCTCATGAGTCTCCTAATCATCGTTTTTTGTTCTTTTGAGTCTAGACGTTTGTTCTTTTGTCACTTTTGTCACATGACTCCCATAGATGCTATGCAGTGCATCTGAGTCGTTTGTTCTTTTGTCACATGACTCCCATAGACTCTATGCAGTGCATCTGAGTCGTTCGTTCTTTTGTCACATGACATAGACTCCATAGATCTAGACTCTGTTCTCTATAGACTCTATGCAGTGCATCTGAGTCGTTCAGTGTGACTCCCCCATTCTTTTGTCATGACTTTGTCCCATGACTCCCATAGACTGCTAGTGCTGTGCAGTGAGTTCATCTGAGTCGTTTGTTCTTTTGTCTTTTGTCACATGACTCCCTATACATATCTGAGTCAGTGTCTCTGTTCATGTGACTCCCAGACACTATGCTGTGCAGTGAATCTGAGTTGTTCAGTTTGTTCTTTTTCTTTTGTCACGTGACTCCCATAGATGCTATGCAGTGCTTCTGAGTCGTTTGTTCTTTTGTCACATGACTCCCATAGACGCTATGCTGTGCAGTGAATCTGAGTTGTTCGTTCTTTTGTCACATGACTCCCATAGACTATGACATCTATGCATGTTTGTGCACTGACTCTCATGCAGTGCATCTGAGTCGTTTGTTCTTTTGTCACGTGACTCCCATAGACTCTATGCAGTGCATCTGAGTCGTTTCGTTCTTTTGTCAGATGACTCCCATAGACGCTATGCAGTGTTTGTTCTTTTTTGTCACATGACTCGTTTGTTATTGTGACTCCATAGACGCTATGCAGTGCATCTGAGTCGTTTGTTCTTTTGTCACATGACTCCCATAGACTCTATGCTATGCAGTGAATCTGAGTCGTTCATTCTTTTGTCACGTGACTCCCATAGATGCTATGCAGTGCTTCTAAGTCTTTTGTTCACAGTGACGTTTGTTCCACATGACTCCCATAGAGCTATGCTATGCAGTGTCTGACATCTGAGTCGTCGTTTGTTCTTTTGTCAACGTGACTCCCATAGACGCTAGCTATGCAGTGCATCTGAGTCGTTTGTTCTTTTGTCACGTGACTCCCATAAACTCTATACAATGCATCTGAGTCGTTTGTTCTTTTGTCACGTGACTCCCATAGACACTATGCAGCCATACAATGCATCTGAGTCGTTCTTGGGAGTCATGTGACAAAAGAACGAACGGCTCAGATTACACAAATACATAATGCATATATATGTATTTATTGTTTACTGAAAATGTCCTCGTGTGCATTTGGCAGGTGAGTGTTATTTGACAGAGTGGACAGTATGGAGTCCGTGTCAGCACAGCTGTGTGGGTGGAGACGATCTCGGCTTCGGTTCGGTGCAAGTCCGTTCTCGGGCTGCTCTGGCGGAAGAACCGGAGAACCTGGAGCAATGTCCGGAGCAAGAGTGGGAGAGCCAGCCGTGCACAGGTTAAGTTTGTTTTGTCTCTATATACCGGGGTGGGGGTGGGGGTGGGGGGGGGGGGGGGAGAACAAACAAACAAATGGCATAATATTTATTAATCGTAATAATTAATATTAATGAATTCTTTTCCTTCACCAGAGGGTCAGTGCTATGAGTATAAATGGATGACTGGTCCATGGCGAGGCTCTTCTCGGCCAGTATGGTGTCAACGCTCAGATGGCTTAAATGTCACAGGTGCGTCTATGCCAAGTCTCACACACACACACACACACACACACACACACTTTCTTTGTGTCATTTCAATGAGATCAACTCCAAGCGAAACCCAAGACACGGTTTTGGATGCAGGTTTTCTGACAAATCCATTTCTCAGCGTGCGAGTGTTTTAGGCCGGGGTTTGTACGCCAAACGCGGCATTAAAAAGCCGTCACGAGACTTTCGCCCGAGCGCGATTCCTTTCTCGCTTTAAGCTTTTAATCCACGACACGTTTAAATCCCCCAATTCATATCACACTGCTTGTCTGCTCGGGGAATTCAAATGTTACTGTAAATATACTGCCTTAAAAAAAATGATTAAGCTTTCATGGTTTTAGAGAGACATGTGCCTTTTGTTTCTCTGCACCATTCCCGGATCATTTACTGATTTACACTCCGGAACGTTCTGTCCAAATAGCGAACGGGTTCTTTACTTATTAATCCCAGAGTTAAGTTTATTAGGATTTAGGTACAGGGACTGGGAAAGAGTACATTCCGTCACGGATAACACTCCGGAGGATTGTCTGCGTTGTAAACAACACTGACACGTGTCGTATGGTGATCCTATGATTTCTGTGGACCGGTTGCCAGGTTGGTTCTTTTCACTTTTCAAGGCAGAAAAAGACGTCGCTTTTCCCTCCTTCAAAGCAGGAGATTTAATATGCGAGCGTCTTCTCTCCTCTCCTCCGTCTACTTCAGTGCTCAATGTAGACTTTTTTAATGTATTTTTTCTGTTGTTTTTTTCATTGTTATTTCTATCAATCTGTCTGTCTGTCTGTCTCTGTCTGTTTATTTTTATTTTGTCTATCTATCTATCTATCTATCTATCTATCTATTCTGTCTGTCTATCTGTATATCTATCTATCTATCTATATATCTATCTATCTATCTATCTTTATCTTTCTATAAGTGTCTGTCTATCTGTCTATTTGTTTATCTATCTATCTATCTATCTATCTATCTATCTATCTATCTATCTATCTATCTATCTATCTATCTATCTGTCTATCTGTCTGTCTGTCTGTCTGTCTCGCTTTTATTTTTATCTTGTCTATCTATCTATCTATCTATCTATCTATCTATCTATCTATCTATCTATCTATCTGTCTGTCTGTCTGTCTGTCTGTCTGTTTATTTTTATCTATCTATCTATCTATCTATCTATCTATCTATCTATCTATCTATCTATCTATCTGTCTGTCTGTCTGTCTGTCTGTTTTTCTTCTATCTATCTATCTATCTATCTGTTGTCTGTTGTTTATCTTTTATTCTGTATATCTATCTATCTATCTATCATCTATCTATCTATCTATCTATCTATCTATCTATCTATCTATCTATCTATCTATCTATCTATCTATCTATCTATCTATCTATCTATCTATCTATCTATCTATCTATCTATCTATCTATCTGTCTGTCTGTCTGTCTGTCTGTTTATTTGACCTGTACTGTCTATTTTGTCATCTATCTATCTATCTATCTATCTATCTATCTATCTGGCTATCTATCTATCTATCTATCTATCTATATCTATCTATCTATTGTCTATCTATCTATCTATCTGTATATCTATAT
>JACRUU010000021.1:9935704-9943204 GCA_030449085.1 Kryptopterus vitreolus
TACGTTTCGGATTACGAACTTTTACCGGAGCCTTTTACGCCGAACTTGTATCTTCTTGCGGTGGGGGAAAAAAAAAAGGCCTTGTCTGTGCTTTTCTGCCGTCCTGTAACACGAACTTGTCGTTTTTTTGGGGGGGAAAAAAGAAAGCTGGAAGGGGGGAAAGGGGAAGGGGAGGGGGGGGAAGGAAAGCTAATTGTAGACAGAGGGCGCTTGGGAACGGAAGCCGATGTTTTTTTTTATGTTGTTTTCGAAAGCACAAGGATAAGGATAACCGTTTCTTCCTCAGGCTGCCTTTTCTCTTATACAATTGATCTGACGTTTATTCGATATTCAGTATTATGGCATGGAATACTAGGTTGGTACTCTGGTTTTACAGGCCTGCTAGCGCCCCCCCACTGACCCCCCCAATCCCTACCCAATATTTTCTACCCAAATAAACCCCACCCCCCCCCCCCACCGCTCCACACCCCCCACCCTACCCCTGGCCTGCTTTTCTTCCTCTCCCTATTTCAGGTCCTGTTTTGCACTATATTAGTGCAGCATGATTACCTTGCCATAGAAAACTGCCTCTTCTCAATACAATGTACAGTCTTGTGCTAGACATGTAAAAAAAAAAAAAAAGAAAGAAAAAAAGAAAAAACGCCCCTTTTTTTTCATACTTTCACTCTTGTTTGTGATACGACGGGATAAAGATGTAAAAAAAAAAAAAAGAAATCTCGTACCCCTTGTACAGATGACGTCTGCTAAATGTTTTTGTTTTTTTTGTTTTTTTGTTTTTTTTCCCTTTCATTGAAACGATTCAGCTTTGCTTCGGCTGATTCCAAGGGCTCCGTTATCAACAGGAGGCTTTCAGATTGCGTTTTCGGAAAAAAAAAAAAAAAAAAAAAAAGAAAGGGTCACGGGATTGGCTCATTTGGAACGACCAATGAACCAATGACGAGTGAGACGAGGCGGGATACGCTTTATTTTATTGGTTATTTATTTATTTATTTATTTTTTTTAATCATGTGATGGAAAAAAATGGGAATGGGAAGAAAACTGCCATTTACTTCAGCACACGGACGATGTTAGTATATATATATATATATATATATATATATAAACGGCCTTGTCTGTGCTTTTCTGCCGTCCTGTAACATATATATATTACATATATATATATATATATATATATATATATATATTCGTATATACTGCCTTTATTATAAAATTGCCCCATGCATGTTCCTTTTGTTTCTGCAACAAACAAAGTAAATAGAGATGAACTTTGACGGAATAAATTATACATAAACGTACAGATTTCCTTCAGCTAAAACATCTTTCTTGTTAAATTAGCGTTCTTCATTAGCAGGAGATTTGATTCTTGTGATCCCGATGGATTTGGGTGGGTGCAGGGACTGGGCAGGTCGCTCCACGATGGAGAACATTTCCAGATGTTGGTCTGTCGAACGGTGAAGCACAGTCCAGACGGAATGGCATGGTGTTAAAGCATGAAATTGTTCGCCATGTTTTTCCTTCCATCCTGGAATACCGCTCCAACATTCCCTGCTCCGAACCTTTAAGTGTCCACAACGATATCATCTACCATGATCTCTTCTGGTCTTATTCTTTGACTTAATCTGTTGCGTAGAGACAACGGGAACATGTGCCTCAAAAACAATAAACCCTAGTTTGGGGGTGGAGGGGTGGGGGGCAAACTTTTTAGCTCAGGGGCCACATTGATTTTAAAATGTAATATGTCCCGGCCTGCACCAGATCCAGATATCAAACATAAGCGTATAAAAGCATTAATGTTAATTCTCAATGTATCGCCTCGCCTAATGCGCCATCTGGTGGAGTGTTGGAAGAATGCAGCCATAATTACTATTATTATTATTATTATTATTATTATTATTATTATATGATTTGATTTGGACAATTCTGTACCGATATTCAACTGGCCCGAACGTGGCCCGCGGACTGTAGTTTGCCCCGCCCCCTGCGCTAGTCATTGTATTATTGCTCGTCGAGTGCTTTTTTTCTTGGTACGTATCATTTATAATCATTTATCTTAAATTCCGATGCCACACACCACACTGTGGCAAAATAAAAAAAAACACCAAGCCACGCCCACCCAGCTCCAATTAGCCTTTAATGTTGTTCCTACTACAGAAGTGCCCACTCGAGTTGCATTTTTGAAGCACTCTTGCTTGCTAACTGTGCTAACTTTGCTAGCTAGCTGGCTCCTTTGACCAGTTTGGATCAGATAGCAAGGAAAACGTCACATGAGCCGGCCCCTGGGGGACAAACAAAAATGGCGGAAATGAATCTGGAGTGTGTGTTTTTCGTTCAGTATTGTATTCAACAACAACAACAACAACAACAACAACAAAATGCCTTCGTTGTTTGTAAAATAATCAAAGACAGTATTAATGGTGGGAACTGCAATCATGAAGTTTTAAAAGGAATGTTTACTTTTTATTTTCTTTTTTTCCCTGTAAATACATGCATTATGCTTTTATTTAAGTATTTTATGAACTTTCTGTATATGATTTTTTTTATGCACAACTCCTGGGTGTGTGTGTGTGTGTGTGTGTGTGTGTGTGTGTGTGTGTGTGTGAGAGAGAGAGAGAGACCGGACGAGAGTGTGAAAAAGAGAGAAGCGAGAAAGTCGATAGCTACTGATCTTCCCTGGGCCGATGCTGATTTACTATGTGAAAACCGTTGCTCAGCTTTGTCCTTTTCCTACAAGTTGTTTATATGTATCTGATGAATTGCTGATAATAAACAACAACAACAACAAAAAATGTCCTTGATTTGTCATTGTGTTTTTACACATGCATCACATGGTTGTTTTGTTTCTCCTAAATGTATTGGCTCCTGTATGCGTGTAATTCGGGGGGGGGGGGGGGCGGGCTTAGGTGGAAGCGCCTGAAGTGCGTAGGGTTAAAGGCTTGGCTCAAGGCCCCAACAATGTGCAGCTTGGTGATAGCAGGGCTTGAACCCATGACCTAGTGATTATAGTGACTCACAATTCCAAACCGCAAAGCTTGCATTTCCAAAAATGTGTACCTGCATTGTCGTGCATTGGCCACTAGATGGCGGTAATGTATACACGTGTAATATATAGACTAAAAAAATGTTTGGACAGTATATAAATTGATTTGAATTATTTTTATCCGCTTTAATTGAGCTAATAAACCTCTAACAGGAAAGTGAACTTGTGCATAAAGTCAGCTTTGGGATGAAGAGGAGGAAGATAGCTTGATATCTATTATATATATCGATATATATATATATATATATATATATATATATATATATATATATATATATATATATATATATATATATATAGTGATAAAGGGGCACGGTGGCGTAGTGGTTAGCACATTCGCCTCACACCTCCAGGGTCCGGTGGGGTTTGATTCCCGTCTCGGCCATGTGTGTGTGGAGTTTGCATGTTCTCCCCGTGCCTCAGGGGGTTTTTCTCCGGGTTCTCCGGTTTCCTCCCGGTCCAAAAACATGCACGGTAGGTTGATTGGCACCTTGGAAAATTGTCCCTACTGTATGAAGGTGTGTGTGTGTGTGTGTGTGTGTGTGTGTGTGTGTGTGTGTGTGTGTGTGTGTGTGTGTGTGTGTGTGTGTGTGCCCTGCGATGTGTTGGCATTCCATCCAGGGTGTATCCTGCCTTAATGCCCATAGACGCCTGAGATAGGCACAGACTCCACGTGACCCGAGTGAAGATCGGATAAAGCGGTTTTATGGAGGGGGTTAGTAGAGTAGGATTATAGAAATGTAGAAGATGAATGAATGAATGATATATATATATATATAAAAAGGAAATAATATATGGTGAGAAAAATGGCTTTAAAATGAATTGAAATGGAATATAAAAATGATTATAAAGCGACTTACATTTGTCTAGTTCATACAACTGAGCATCTATGATGCTTAAGGACCTTGCTCAGGAGCCCAGGAGTGGACGCTATTGCTAAAATATAATGTTGTTAATCTCAATTACGGTTCCGGCGAATTATAATTCGAATCAGTGCAGAAGAAGATGCATTTCCTCTAATGTCCACTAGATGGAAGCAAAAGACAGTGACTATATCTGATATATATATATATATATATATATATATATATATATATATATATATATATATATATATATATATATATATATATACCGCAGACCGATTGAAAGGCCTTCTTTCTTTTGCATTAGTTCATGTAGTTCCTATTCAATATGACATAATACATTATATACATTCATAATGTCAAAATACATAACAATGCCTAATAGTCAATAAATCCAGAACCACAGCGCATCTCATGAAGAGATTATTCGGAATAATTTAATTGTATTTTCTGCTAATGAAATGCAAAAATATTATTCCGCTAATCTGTATTATATTATATGCTGCCTTTTACAGCCATATACAACGCTTGCCTTGTCTTCTTGTATGAAAGGTTGCCATATTGGTTCCTTTCACCCAGAATAAATCTCCTTAAAAACCCTCCCTTCCCCAGAACAACAGTGTTTTTCTTGCAGTCACTTATGTGTTTTATTGCATATACTAATAAATTTTTTTTAAACATATGTCTACTTGACAGAAATGATTTCATATATCTTTAAGGATATATTAAATAAACTGTTGTTTCCTTGTTAAATGCAAACAATCGGAGTTTGCTTAATGTAGATTTAAGGTTCATCTATTTCGAAATATACTTCAATTCAGCTGGAAGGCGCCTGGGTGTCCTCCAGATAGTTACGCCAAATCTGGTCTTAATCAACTGGGCAACAATAGTCCTATGATTATAATCATGGCCTCAAGCCTCTGGGAATCTTCAGTCCTCATTATTTAATCAGCAATTATCCCAATCATGTCTCTTGGCCCTCATTCCAATTGAATTCCACAGTGAAGGATAGGAAGTCCCATAAACTGACCTAATCAATTCGGTCCCAGTGCAAGGTCACGCCAAGTGACTGACAACGTCCCAACCGCCGAGCTATCAAGATGAAGGGAAATTTCATTAAGCCGAGAAAGATCTCCGGTGCAGGGAAGTGGACGTGTTTCCGGACTGATCAGATTGGCGGCGGATTTGGTTCGGCGATAACGAGAGAGCGGGATCACTTAGAATGAAGCGTCTTTAAAGAAATATGTCATAAAATTAGGCTTCTATTGGGCTATAAAGATGAGTGAGACACGGACGGGATCTATAGAGGAAGTCTGATTTGGAAGGAATAATTAAGAAAAGTTAAGAAACTAAGCGTCTTTCTAATTATATATATATATATATATATATATATATATAATGTTATTTTACTTTAACGGCTCCAATGTTATTAACATGTGTGCGTTACTATGTGAGTGATCCGCTCCTTCACCCGTGTTGTACGAACGAACGAAACCTGAACAACAATAAAAGAACAAATGAATAAAGAAACGTTCAGTGCATCCACTCACGCTTCCTAAATCTCCCCCCGAATGACGCCCCCTAGCTGCGCATTCACAACAGGTACGATCTCCTCACTATATTAGCGTATATTACCGTATGGAACCTTACGCAAGCGCATCGCATTCCCAAATCCGTATTACTGCAATAAAGCGCATTTTTACTGAACGCAATAAAGCGCTTCCGTATAACCTAAACACCGTATCACCAGTTTATATGGGAAAAGCAACCGGAACACAATTCTTAAAGGAGCCACGTCCCATATTTTACACTTCAAAACCAACACTAAACAAATAACATTGTAATTAACAAGAAATTCATATTAAATGAATAAGTTCCAGAGTAAAATAAATAATCAATGATTTTATTAAAGGGAGAGATTTTGAGAGAAACTGAATATAATTATAACATCTGTTTATATATATATATATATATATATATATATATATATATATATATATATATATATATAAAGCAGCTATCATTCCATGATGATAAGGATTACAGAGCTTGGTCGTATAATTAAGGTTATGCTAGTTGCAGAGTGGATGGAATTGGGCATTGAGCTGGACTTGAAGCCGCGTCGGTTCCCTTCGCCAGAATCTTGTCCTTCGTCAAAACATGCTAAAACGTCCAAAAAAAAACCTCACCACGTTTTTTATTTACCACATAGAGGGGGAAAAACCCCGACAGAAGCAGTTTTGACACGTTTCAGTCGAATTACGATACGCTGAGATGTTTCGCTGACTTGATTTTGCATTGTATTCTTTTTATCTGTGTTAAAAGTGTTTAAATGCACCTTCGTGGTAGATTTAACAGAAAAGTGAGTACAAATATTCAGGGACCAAAAATGTCTTCCGGACCAAAAAAAAAACACACCCCCTTTTAATGAGTTAAAAGGGGGTCCGTTCAATACGAGCTCCAGTACGTTCTGTGTTCTGCAGATGCTCTGGACATTGTTGAGCACTTATCACCCAGGCAGTGTCTCCGAGTCGTGCCATCAGTCTAATTGCCATGTGGAAGCACTTGATATACGCCAGCTGCATCCTGCGACCGCTGCTCGCCACCCACATTCGTCAGTGCCTTCAGGGGCCGCCTTTCACACTCAGATGAACCGCAGTGCCAGTAGCCACCGCCTCGTGCCAACTCCCCCCGAAAACGTCTTTCACACCCCCTTATCGTTTACCCCATCGGGTCCGAGTTGCCTTGCCCAGGACGGGTCTAATTGAAAACCTGGTGCGCTATACAGTCGGAGGTTCGCTTCGCTCCCCTACTTGGTCAACATCTGCCTAAACAATTGGGCATTGAGCCACAACAGCTGAGCGTCGTCGTCGGGCGCCGCCGCTGCGCGTATGACGTAACTCAGCCGCCCCCCCCCCCCCCCACACCCTGGCCGTCTTTATCTGTCGCTTCTTTTCTGCAGAGCTATTAGGAAGTGGAAGTCTGCACCCTGTAATCTCCGGCGCTTTTGTCGCCGATTAGATGGTGCTAAGCGAACGGCGAGCCAAAGGTACAGCGATGCCGGATTAGACCCACTTGACCTCATGATTAGTAGCGCTCAGCTGTGTGCGCTGGAGTAGACTGAGAGTTCTAGAAGAAGAAGAAAAGAAAGGGAAGAAAAGAAGAGGGTGGTGGTGGTGGTGGGGGGGGGGGGTGGGGTGAAGTAAGTGATTTGGCATGCAGGTGTCCTTTCGTGGACCCACTCGGAACGCGCCAATGCCGAGCATTATTATTTATGAGGGTTCTATAACTAGGCATCGAATTAAAGCCCGCCATTTGCATACGGTAATAGAAAAAAGATACGCCGCAGATACGCCGGGATTGTTCTGGCTTGCGAGAAAACTTCGAGACCTCCGTGTTTTACTCCTTCCCGTCCCTGGGTTATTATCGAGAGACGGGGAATAAAAGAGCGCCCCAAGAGCAGAATGCGGTGTGTGTGTGTGTGTGTGTTTTGATATGATGTGCATATGTGTCGCATCCGGACTCCGGAGAAAACCTGGCCAGGCGGGCGTGATTAATCCCCGCATGCCGTATCGCTCCGCAGCGGGACCGGCGAAG
>JACRUU010000021.1:9950704-9955704 GCA_030449085.1 Kryptopterus vitreolus
ACCACACACACACACACCCCCCACAACACACACACACACACACCTAACGAAATGGTCTGGCGGAACATTTTACTGGCAGTGAAAATTTGCAGATCTTGTGTTCCGTGTTCTTCCCTTCCGCGTATTCCATGTCATGATGATTGGTGCAATTCCGTCATGGCTAGGATTGGGGACATGTTTGTCGGCGTTCTTAACAATTCGAATGGTTTTAATGTTAACGTTTCCCTTCCTCGGAGTTGCCGGGAACATGTCAAAATCGCCCGAGTAAAAATCGTCCTAAGACTTTTGTGTCAACAGAGGGCTATTTCTTTCCTTTGCTTGTGTTTTTTTTTTCTCGATTACTTACCCCCAGGAAAAAAGTTCGAAAATCCTAGAGTCGAGCATCGTGCTCCCGGAGCCCGCGGGGGTTTTGGAGGAGCCGCTTCAGGACTGTTCCACTCCACTTAAGCCTCATCGGTACTCGGGCAGGCCCCGCGCCCTCACTCGAGCTTTGAATGCGAGGCCAAGCAGGTGTGATGTGCTTCAATAAAACCGCTCAGCCTTTGTCCGTGACGTTAAACCTTCAGAAAGTTCAAGCTGCTCCGTCGCACGCACAAACACACACACCACTTCGACGGTGAACTCGTTGAAAAGCCGGCTCGTTAAGAAGAAATGTGCGGGGGACGAGTATTCATTAGTGTGTGCATCCTGAGCCCTCTTTGATTATTTTATGTGTTTTTTATTTTTTTGTTTATGTGTGGGCCCAAAACGTGAAAACAAAAAAATTCGGAAGTTTATTATCCAGGCATAAAAACACGATCACGTGGGTGTAAGGAAATCTGGACAACGCGGCGAATCATTAGTCCGTATGCAGTGTTTTAACGGCCGAATCCCATATTTGACGCCGGTACGAGCGTCATGATGTCACTGATGATTGGTTGCGATTCTCGTTTGGGTGTGTGTGCGTTTGTGTGTGTGTGTGTGTGTGTGTGTGTGTGTGGTGTGTTGGGGGGCTAATGGGGGGCAAAAGCAATGCAACATCGATGTAAACTTTGTATTTTCATACTGTGGAATAATCACAAAATAATTATTTTAAATAATTAAATAAAAAAAGAAATAAGGATTTTTAAGAATGGGGGGGAAAAAATATCTTGATTTTTAAAATGCTTAAATAATTTATTTTATTTTATATATTTTATTTTACTTCAGTATTTATTTAATATAATTTATTTCTCTTATTGTATTATAGATTTTAATTAATAGTTAATAAATAGTTCCAAAAATATATTAGATATTAAAAATCGTACAATTAAATTAAATATTAAAACGTAAAAATGAAAAAAAAAAAAAAGGAACAAATACGCTGAGTGTTCTTTGTAGACACTTTCTGCGTGTGTTTGTGTTGTGTTGTGTGTGTGTGTGTGTGTGTGTGTGTGTGTGCGAATTCCTGAAAAGCGTTTGTGTAAAATTAGTTGATCAGATTATAGAGCGATCGAGGGCCTCTTTGACTGAAGAGGTGGGAGTATATTTTCACACACACACACACACACACCACACACACACACACACACTGGATATTTCCAGTATTGTTTCTCCCTTTCACTCGTCCTATGATGCAGGCAGAAGCAGCAAGTTCAATATTAGGCTGATATTTTTACCTTTTTCTCCTTGAGCAAATTTCATATTTATCTCTCGCTCACACACACACCACACACACACACACACACACACACACACACACACACACACACTAATCCTGATTGACACTAAGCTCTGACTTGACACACGGACGCAGGGAGGAGTATGTCCCAGTAAGATGGCGGAAGAAGGAAGAGCAGAGACATGGTTTAATCTCTGTGTTGAATGACATAAGCTGTCTTCAGACAGTGGAGAGTGTGAACACACACACACACACACACACACAACACACCACACACACACACACACACACACACACACACACATATAGTTTGTCTTCCATCCACAGTCCATTGATCAGAAGTGTGTCTTGAGGTGAAGGTCATTTGCATGATGTAAACGACAGTAATGACATCATCACCGGCGCGGCAGTTAAATTGCGTCTAACACACACAGGATACGCGTGATCGGTCACACACACACACCACACACACACACACATCTACACACTGATTTTAATTGCATGTACACGATCTGTTAATAATCAAGAAGCTAAAGGTGAACAAAAACTGCATTTAAGAGCGAGTGTGTGTGTGTGTGTGTGTGTGTGTGTGTGTGTGTGTGTGGTGTGTGTTGTGTTTATTCCCAAACACTAAAAGTGATTTCACATTATTGGCATGAGTGTTTCTGAAAAAGTGGTTTCTAAAAAAGTGGTATTTCTAAACAATTTGGGTGATTAATTTTTTCTCTTATTTTTCAATTAATTTGTTTGTAAAAAAATCTTTGTTCCTTGAATTATTATTATTATTATTATTATTAGTATTATTATTATTATTATTATTTAATAATATTCCTACTTTCTCTCTCTATCATAAAAAAAAAAAAAAAAAAAATAATATATATATATATATATATATATATATATATATATATATATATATATATATATATATATATATATAATTACTTAATTTATTCTCTAATGATTGACCTTTTTCCTTTTTTTTTTTTTTTAAAGGCATGACACTTTTTTTTCTTAATTATTATTATTCACCCCAATTATTTATTTATTTATTTATTTATTTATTGCTGTTGTACACCCTTCAAATCAGATTTATTATTATTCTTTGTCATGTGATCGCGATGTCACGTGATGCTGCGCGGAACAGAATCGTGAATTCCCAAAATAAATAAATAAATAAATAAATAAATAAATAAAATGAGGGCTAATCCATAATCCATATACACACTAAGTGTGTCTTTTGTGTGTGTATTATTAAATATAGACTAAATCTAATGTTATCCCCAGAGAATGGCACTAAAGAACGAGGGGGGGGGGTGGGGGGTTGTTTTTGTGTGTTTAACATGTTTAACATTTCACATTGCAGCTCGACCCGTGTCTCACACCTCTGTCTGGAAAAGCAAAACCCACAAAATACTCCATATTTACATTTTATTTTTGCTTTTATCGCCGTGCGTTTGTGGCGCGTCATTACAGAAACGCACATTCGAATAACTTCAGTTTCATTAAAAACACAAAAAAGGAAAAAAAAAGGGAAAAAAAAGGAAAAAAAAGGAAAAAAAAACCCAAGCTGGCATATCAGCCATTAATTCAGTCACTTCTCTCATCGTTCCACCATTTATTTCAATTCCATGCTTGAAGAAATTCCCGCTTGGCCCTGAAGAGTTCATTGTCCTTTTCTGAAAGAAAACCTCATTGTGCTGAATCCGGTGTAATAATTCGAAAGTGGCGAGGTCAGCGCCGACGCCGGGAACTTCTCGGCTTAACTTACGCTGCACACTGGAGCGCGCGCGTGCCTCGTTACAATTCCGAAGACGGAGGCAACGTTGCGTCATTTCGGGAAGAAGCTCGCTGTTCTAATTGGCTCGGTTGGAATGAGGCATTCGAACCCGAAAGTCTGCGCATCCCACATATCAGTTCTATCGATATCGCAACACACACACACACACACACGCCTACGCCTGTCTTTCCCCTAACACATACACACACTCCTGTCTTTCCCCCAACACACACACACGGCCGAATCCAGGGCGCTTCACGGCACGGAGGCAAGACAAGTCCGGCTTGATTAATGACCGCAGTCTCCTCTCGATTCTTCTCCTGAATTTCAATCACACTCACAGGTCAGAGGTACGAGAGCACTCGAACCAGGGAACAGCGGGAAGCGCGAGATCGCACTCGACTGGCAAATTTTCCTCTCCACGCTATATATAGCAACTTTTGGAAAAGACTCAACCCCACATCAGGAATAGCCAAACAAAACGGTACATATAATATATAGATATATATATATATATATATATATATATATATATATATATATATATATATATATATTATATATATATTCTATCTTCTATCCATTCTACCACTTATCCGATCTTCCCTCGGGTCACGGGGAGTCTGTGGTCTATCTCAGGCGTCTATGGGCATTAAGGCAGGATACACCCTGGATGGAATGCCAACCCATCGCATCAGGGCACACACACACACACACACACACACACACATTCATACACTAGGGACAATTTTCCAAGGTGCCAATCAACCTACCGTGCATGTTTTTGGACCAGGGGAGGAAACCGGAGAACCCGGAGAAAAAAAACTCCTTGAGGCACGGGGAGAACATGCACAAAACTCCACACATACATGGCCGAGACGGGGAATCGAACCCGGACCCTGGCGGTGTGAGGCAAACGTGCTAACCACTTAAGCCACCTGTGCCCCTGTATATTACCTATATATATATATATATATATATATATATATATATATATATATATATATATATATATATATATATATATATATATATATATATATATATATATATATATATATATATATATATATATATATATAAGATATATACCACACATACAGGGGCACGGTGGCTATATATATCTATATCGCTCTTAAACCGACTCGATTTCCACGTCGTCACAGAACGCCGGGAATTCGGAAAACTTCCCATTTTATGTGTGTGTAATGTGTGGAACGGGGCGAAATATCAGAGCCGTAAACATCAGTCAGACAACAGCAGTGATGGATTACTCCGTGTTTGGACAAATGTCTGCTGTCATTTATTCAGGCTCAACGGGGAATTCATTCTCCATGCCAAGAGTGTGTACAGAGCCGCTTCGCATTTATTTATTTAATTAATTGGAAAAAAAAAAAGGAATTTCTTTATTTTTTTGTTTACACATTAATTATACTTCTGGCAAAGTCCTGATCGTTTTGATCACATTATGACAGACGTCTTCACAAGCCTCATCCCTGCGCGCACACGTTCCTCACTGTTCCTCACTGAACATTATTAACACCCTGCTTCTTCTACATCCTTAAACCTCCTCCTCCTCCT
>JACRUU010000021.1:9960704-9965704 GCA_030449085.1 Kryptopterus vitreolus
TTTGCATGTAAAATATATTTATTTCTGATCTCCGATTGCTGAAATTATAGGCAAAGTATCCCTCCCATAGTTTTTCCAGGTCGCATTCTTCAGTCCAACAGCGGCCTCTAGTGGTGAATTGTTTATCTGAAGTGTGTGTTTATTTATTTTTTTATGATTCGCTTTAAATGTTTGCATTTCTACATCGTCACGAATCATACCTCGTATCGTGCGGCCCGATGGTGTGAGGTGTGCTGTTACTTTTATACGGAATCGCCCCGCGGAATTCCGAACCCGGGGCCAAAAAGCGGGAATTTTTTCCCATAGAAAATGAATGGGGTTTAAATTTCGTGCCTCACAGTTCGGGCCTGTGAGCGTCCGACATGCACATATGTGCAAATCCACTCGTAGGGGGTCCGGAGTGGATCACAATCACATACCTCCCGAATTCCACACCTGTTCAGAATTATGGGAAATCCACGACATTCCGGCCCCATAAAGAATGAATGGGAAAATTTGACGCTCGGAAAAACTCGGACACAGGGTCATGTGACATGTCTAAACGCTCTACACATCGACGGGAGTCGGACGCTGGATAATTTGATTATGTACTATTTATTGATGATTAATTCATATATACAAATGTATTCAAATTTGGCCCACGATTTACATTTGTAATCAAGTTCAGGACTATTTTATATAGTGTTTCCTTAATGGTCTCGTTAGACAGGCTTAAAATCGGATAATTATTATTATATTATATTATAATTATCATATAGATGCATTATTTTAAGATAATTTGACATTCTTCTAAGGAATTAGGAACGCATATTATTTATATAGCGTTTTCTAATAACGTATTTTGTCACAAAGCAGCTTTAAAGAGACGATTTATTACGTGAATCTGCAGTTTAATTGTATTAATTAATCCCTAATATCGTTGCTTTATGGTTATTTAACGTTAACGCGTGCGGAATTCCGTGCATTTCCTGCCCCGAGCCTGGAACGTTTCGTATTGATTCTTTTTTTCTTTCTTTGCACCGACACAAGAGGATTTAAAAAAGGACTTTGATTGACGGTTGCCAGTCATTGTCAAGATACGTTTCACCCTCTTGACTGTAGCTTGAAATTTGTTCGAGACTGATGTCAATCAATGCTTCGGCAGAAGAATGGCTGACTTTCGCTCCTTTCTTTATCTCTCTCTCTTTTTTTTTTTTCTTCCTCTCTCGCTCAATCCCAAATCCTCCGTCCTTTTCGTCATTAGACGGTGTGGATTTGTGTCGCAATAGAAATAATAACATCCAGCGCTACGTTCGTCTTCATTATAAAATGGGGTTTATTTTAGTCATAAAAACATAATAGTGGTCAGAGGAATATTCTAGAAGTCATTTTTTGCCCTTTAAGTGCAAAAGAGGTGCAAAAGTTTTGGCCCACTAGCTTTTTATTGTCTTTGAGTCGATGCAAAAATATGATTATCATGGAATGAAAGTTGGCATTATTAGTAACCTTAACATCTTGCATGTTGTAATTCTCCTCAAGCGTGCCATTTTCATATCAAATATTCAGACGTTTCACCAGAACCTCAGTGCGCCATAAAACAACATATAAATCAACATAGAGCTGCAAACATATAACACAACATAGACCCGCAAACAATATATAACACAACATAGAGCTACAAACAACATATAACACAACATAGACCCGCAAACAAATATTATAACAACAACATGCGCGGAAAAACAAACAATAACAACAACATATAACACAACATAGACCACGCATACAAAAAAACAAACTATAACCACACAACAAGAACAACAAACAACATATAACACAACATAGACCCGCTAACAAACAATCACAACATAGAGCTACAAACAACACAACATAGAGCTACAAACAACATATAACACAACATAGACCTGCAAACAACATATAACACAACATAGAGCTACAAACAACATATAACACAACATAGAGCTACAAACAACATATAACACAACATAGCTACAAACACAAAATATAACACAACATAGAGCTACAAACAACATATAACACAACATAGAGCTACAAACAACATATAACACAACATAGAGCTACAAACAACATAAACACAACATAGACCCGCAAACAACCTACTATCAACATAGAAGCTACAAACAACATATAACACAACATAGAGCTACAAACAACATATAACACAACATAGAGCTAAAAACAACATGACATAGACCTGCAAACAACATATAAAACAACATAGAGCTGCAAACATATAACACAACATAGACCCGCAAACAACATATAACACAACATAGACAACTGCCCACAAACAAACAACATATAACACAACATAGAGCTAGACACAACAAACAACATATAACACAACATAGAGCTACAAACAACATATAACACAACATAGAGCTACAAACAACATATAACACAACATAGAGCTACAAACAACATATAACAAACCTAGACCTGCAAACAACATATAACACAACATAGAGCTACAACAACAGATAACACAACATAGAGACCTACAAAACAAACATATAACACAACATAGAGCAACAAACAACATATAACACAACATAGACGCTGCAAACAACACATAACACAACATAGACAAGCTGCAAACAACATATAACACAACATATACATAGACTACAAACAACATATAACACAACATATAGACCATAGACCGCAAACAATATATAAACACAACATAGACCTGCAAACAACATTATAACAACACAAACAACATATAACACAACATAGACCTGCAACACAACATATAACAAAACATAGAGCTACAAACAACATATAACAACAACATAGAGCTACAAACAACATATAAACACAACATAGAGCTACAAACAACATATAACACAACATAGAGCTACAAACAACATATAACACAACATAGAGCTGCAAACAACAAACAACATATAACACGACATAGAGCTACATAAACAACATAGAGCTACAACACAACATATAACACAACATAGAAGACAAAATAGAGCTACAAACAACATATAACACAACATATTCTATTCCTTGTGTTCTTGTAGCTCTAAGTTGTCGTCTCCACATAAACAGACTGTATTTGACAACACAAGACGGTGCATAACAACAAACATTCATTCATTCATTCATCTTCTAGCGCTTTATCCGATCTTCCCTCGGGTCACGGGGAGTCTGTGTCTATCTCAGGCGTCTATGGGCATTAAGGCAGGATACACCCTGGATGGAATGCCAACCCATCGCAGGACACACACACACACACACATTCATACACACACACACACACACACACACACACACACACACACACACACACATTCATACACACATTCATACACTAGGGACATTTTTCCAAGGTGCCAATCAACCTACCGTGCATGTTTTTTCGACCGGGAAGGAAACCGGAGAACCCGGAGAAAAACCCCCTGAGGCACGGGGAGAACATGCAAACCGTTGAACCGAGACGGGGAATCGCAAACCCGGACCCTGGCGGTGGTGTGGTGAACGTGCTAACCACTAAACCACCGTGCCCCCAACAAACAAACATAACACAAAATAAAAACAACAACAACGACCCGTAACTGTGATGTAGTGCAATATTCCTGCGATTGTAAACACTGGTACTATTTTACAAACTAGTGTTGAACAGTTAAATACCTGCTTTAGCATTAATTAATTTAATTTATTTATTTTTATAATTAATACTGCATAGAAATTTCTTTCACAAGCGACAAATGCTTAATAGCGACAAAAAACGAAGAACGTCTGAAAATGGCGGAATCTATCGGCGAAGGGGAAAAACAAGGCGAGGTGAAATGGAGCGCGGCGCCTGAAACGCCTGTTTAACATTCAGATTCTTCGTGACGACGAAGCGCTCGGTATGCAAAATCCGATTTAATGACGCAGAAAACGCCACTCGCATGGAAATTAAATGAGGTTTATACCTTTTTTTTTCTTTGTTTTAACTTTGCCGTTATCAGCGTTACTATTCTTAGAGGGGGGGAAAAAAGACAAAAACGTTTTTAGTGTGTGTGTAGACGCATGTGTTCATAATTCAGATGCTAATAAACGGGTTTTATTATGGAATAAACGAATGCCGTCAATGAGCTTTAAATGTTGTCTTAAACTTTATGGGCAAAAGTTTGTGGACACCTGACTTTTATGAGCATAATTTTTCACGCTTTGTGCATGAAGAAGGAACAAGTTTGAAGGTTGTGCTTATTTATTTATTTATTTATTTATTTAATAAAAACACTTTCACTGGTATACATACTAGGGGCACGGTGGCTTAGTGGCTAGCACGTTCGCCTCACACCGACAGGGTCCGGGTTCGATTCCCGTCTCGGCCATGTGTGTGTGGAGTTTGTGCATGTTCCCCCCGTGCCTCAGGGGGTTTTTCTCCGGGTTCTCCGGTTTCCTTCCCCGGTCTAAAAACATGCACGGTAGGTTGATTGGCACCTTGGAAAATTTCCCCAAATTTCTCATTAATGCCCGTAAATCCCCCCCAAAATAAAATAAATAAGTAAATAAATAAGTAAATAAATAAGTAGATTAATAAATAAATTAATTAATTGTTTATTGGCAGTTTGGTGCTGATGTGATTTTGAGCTCATAACCTCCCCAAATTGAGCTTTGATGACACCTTATAACGTGAACTTTTCCGCATTTGTGGCTCGCGATCACCTGACGCCAATTATCGGTAATATTCACGCGACTGGATATTATCTCGCCGTCGAGGCCGCCAGCACGGAGGCACGACAAAATAAATAAATAAATAAATAAATAAATGATACAAGAGCACCATTTTCCGTGCAATAAAGGGCATTATTGGTTTCCCGTGAAGTCCCGGTCTTTATCACGGAAGCACGCGGTGACGTAGCGGATAGCTGACGGCCGTTTTATACCGCTTTCGCGTTTTCCTGCCGAGCAAACTTATGTTTTATGTGAATTTCTTCTCATTACGCGCTAATGCGTTATCCCCATGCTGCGTT
>JACRUU010000021.1:9973204-9975704 GCA_030449085.1 Kryptopterus vitreolus
ACATACAGGAACGAGTCTGTGTGTAACCTGGAGGAGCCTCGACTCGCGTACATCACTCGTGTGAAATCACCGCCAGGCATGCGTTTTTTTAACGCTCGGACATGATGCGTAGGAGAGAGAGGGAGGGAGGGAGAGAGGAGAGGACAAAAGAGAGAGAGTGGACAAGAGCAAGGACGAGGGGGGAGGGAGAGGGAGAGAGAGGGAGAAGACGAGAGTGGACGGGAGGGAGGGAGGGAGAGGGATGGAGGGAGGGAGAGAGAGAGAGGGAGAGAGAGAGAAGGAGAGAGAGGAGAGAGGACAAGAGAGAGTGGATGGAGAGGGAGAGAGTGAGAGGGATAGAGGACAAGAGAGAGTGGACGAGAGGGAGAGGGAGGGAAAGAGAGGGAGGGAGAGAGAGAGAAGGAGAGAGAGAGGACAAGAGAGAGAGTGGATGAGAGAGGGAGAGGGAGAGAGGACAACAGAGAGTGGATGGAGAGGGAGAGAGGGAGAGGGAGAGTGGACGAGAGGGAGTGGATGAGAGGGAGAGGGAGAGGGAGGGAAAGAAAGGGAGGGAGAGAGAGAGAAGGAGAGAGAGAGAGGACAAGAGAGAGAGTGGATGAGAGAGGGAGAGGGAGAGAGGACGAGAGACTAGGCAAGGATGAGAAGGAGAGAGAGAGGGAAAGACATTATAACCGTGTGTACAATCGTATATTCTGGAGCAGACGGTGTAAAGTTTGTTACATGTTTACAAACAGGGCTGCGGCTCTCGATTTGTTTAGTAAACAAGTATTGGAGTGATTATTCCGTTGTGAAATTGGACTTTTTTCCGTAACCGGAATACGACGGGAACGTCATCGGCATCACGTCAAAATGTGACGAAAAATTCCTTCATTCATAGATAGATAATGTCTAACATAATGTCTTGTTTGTTAAGAAACAAACAAGAAAGTGAAATGAAAAAAGAAACAAACAAACAAACCAAGAAAAAGAAATTAAAGAAAGAAAGAAAGAAACAAAAACAAGAAAAAGAAATGAAAGAAACAAATGAGAAAGTGAAAAGAAACAGACAAACAAACAAAGAAAAAGAAATGAAAAGAACAAACTAGAAAGAGAAATTAAAGAAAGATGGAAACAAACAAGAATGTGAAAAGAAACAAACAAACAAAAACAAGAAAAAGAAATGAAAGAAACAAATGAGAAAATGAATAGAAACAAACAAACAAACAAACTAAGAAAAAGAAATGAAAGGAACAAACACAAACGAGAAATTAAAGAAAGAAAGAAACAAGCAAGAATGTGAAAAGAAAGAAATAAACAAAAATGAGAAAAAGATATGAAATAAACAAATGAGGAAGTGAAAAGAAACAAACAAACAAACAAACAAACTAAGAAAAAGAATTGAAAGAAACAAACAACTAAACAAACCAGGAAAAATAAATGAAAGAAAAAAAAGAAGAGAAATGAAAGAAACAAAGAAACAAACGAACCAAGAACGAGAAAAGAAAAAGAAAGAAAGAAAGAAAGGATACACATTACATTTTGTATTGAAACTTTCGGGACGTCCTGTATAATGAAACTATCCTCCAATGGGACGGCTCCAATCCAGGATGACTCCGCCCCCTTACCTACACGTGTTTTACAGAGAAGGAAAAACGACATTGATGGCAGTAAATATTCGGTTCTGCAGAATGTTTTGGATCCGGTGATGATGTCACTTCGTACCCGTGTGTGTGTGTGTGTGTGTGTGTGTGTGTGTGTGTGTGTGTGTGTGTTTCACAGCTGGATTCAACAGGCTTTTAGCAGGAAAGTGCATTAGGGTTCAGGATTGGGCTCGGAGCTCCTCCTCGTCTCCGAACGTGAGGTCCCGCCCTCTCCCTAAATACGATCCTGTTGTTCGGTACTCTACGTTATCTCGTTACCCCGGTAACACCGAGGTTTTCCCGCCTATTCCCATTATTCCCATTATTATCAGATCTTTGGTCTGGTCATCGAGCTACTCGGGAAGCCCCTGATATTAGTGAGCGGTGTGTTTAAAGTGGATCCGACATGCCTGCAAGGCGCCAACGAAATTAGCAAAGTGTAAATGGAGGGAAGTGATAAGCTTCAGCATCTCTCTTTTTTTTTTTTTTCCTTTTTTTTCTCTCTTTTTTTTTTTTTCTTCCTCCTCCTTCTTGCTCCCTCGTTCCCTCTCCCGCTTCCCCCCTCCATGAACCATACCGCCCTCCTCCCAATAGAAGTCCCTGTGTGGCATTGGTGGTGCAGCGAGTGCTTTTGTCGCTCACGCAATCATTTCTTCTTTCCCTCGTTAATGGCGTTTCCACTCGTTCCATCTCGCTTTAAAAGGGGTAAAAACGGATCCTTTCTCTCGCTCGCCAACGCAAACCGATTTTTGGAATCTTCTCCGGAAGAAAAAGGGGAAAAAAGAGAGGGGGAGAGGGGAAAGAACGTGTGTGCTTTTTAATCCTTGCTAAATTATACACCTCAAATGTATGTTTGTTTGTTTTTTTTCCCCTCCCGAGGC
>JACRUU010000021.1:9993204-10013204 GCA_030449085.1 Kryptopterus vitreolus
TATTTAATCAATATCTTAGGCCATGCTAATACAACAAAAACGTGCGTTAATCTTTACCACAAATGCCCATAGAATACGATATAATACATGTCGGCCGGGATACACGTTATGAAGGCAATCCCATAGGCTATTGCTGTAACTTAAAACAATTAAACCTCTCTCTCTCTCTCTCTCTCTCTCATTCTTACATCCTTCAAAAATCCATTTAAAATAAATTGCTTCAGGAGAGAGAGAGAGAGAGAGAGAGAGGGAGGGAGGGGAAAAAAAGAAAATACATGTGGGTAAAGGTTACACTCATATTTAATAACTTAAGACTCCCCGGGGAGACCCTGCGGGCTTTTTTTTAAAACTTTCAGCGCGATGTTGTTATCCGTATTACAACTATTGACGCCGACTGATCGGTGATGTCATCGAAAAACGATGAGCTCGTACGAAATGCGTTCAATCAATTCTACAAAACAAATCTGCATTTACCATTTAATATATGACATAATATATGACAGAGGGCCACGGTGGTTTAGCGATTAGCACGTTCGCCTCACACCGCCAGGGTCCGGGTTCGAGTCCCGTCTCGGCCATGTGTGTGGAGTTTGTGCATGTTCTCCCCGTGCCTCAGGGGGTTTTTCTCCGGGTTCTCCGGTTTCCTCCGCCCGGTCCAAAAACATGCACGGTAGGTTGATTGGCACCTTGGAAAATTGTCCCTTGTGTGTATGAATGTGTGTGTGTGTGTGTGTGTGTGTCCTGTGATGAGTTGGCATTCCATCCAGGGTGTATCCTGCCTTAATGCCCACAGACGCCTGAGATAGACACAGACTCCCCGTGACCCGAGGGAAGATCGGATAAAGCGCTAGAAGATGAATGAACGAATGAATGAATGAATGAATGAATATATGACATAAGGCGACATTATTGATGTTATACGACGTGCATTTAAGAATTCTTGCGGACATTATTTTTATTTATTTGTATTTTTTTTTCAATACAAAACTTTGTTACTGCACTCCAATTAGTTTGTTGACAAATAATGAGGAATTAAAGATTTGCTTCATGATTTTAATTAATGCATGTTAATTTGCACTCATTTTCCCCAATACTAGTACAAATGGCGTTATCACATTCTATGTGTCCGGACTCCGTTTCCCATCAGCCCCTGCAGGCTTTCACCTGCTCTGTGTTATCACTAATTAGCACCACCACTTAACCTTTTGTCAGGGCTTGTTGTTTTCTTTGGTCTCTACTTTATTGTTTTCCCCATTTTCGTTGCATGTTTATCCTTAATATTTAGCCTGAGATGATATATACGGTAAGAATTTAGATTACAGCCCGGGGGTTGTTTATAGGACATATTGGTAAACATTTAAGAATGTTTATTTTTAATCGTGTTGTAAATCTGGTTCACGTGGAAATATATGGTACTATATATCTATATATATATTATATATATATATATATATATATAATGTGATAGATAGATAGATAGATAGATAGATTAGATATATACACTATTGTTGGAAATTAATACCTGAATCATATTCAAATTAAGGAGGCATGGTGGTTTAGTGGTTAGCATGTTCGCCTCACACCTCTAGGGTCCGGGTTCGATTCCCGTCTCGGCCATGTGTGTGTGGAGTTTGTGCATGTTCTCCCCGTGCCTCAGGGGGTTTTTTTTTCTCCGGGTTCTCCGGTTTCCGGTTTCCCCCTCCCCGGTCCAAAAACATGCACAGGTTGATTGGCACCTTGGAAAAATTGTCCCTAGTGTATGAATGTGTTGTGTGTGTGTGTGTGTGTGTGTGTGTGTGTGTGTGTGTGTGTGTGTGTGTGTGTGTGTGTGTGTGTGTGCGATGGGTTGACATTCCATCCATGGTGTTTCCTGCCTTAATGCCCATAAACGCCTTAGATAGTCACAGACTCCCCGTGACCCGAGGGAAGATCGGATAAAGCGGTAGAAGATGAATGAATGTCCAAGTTAAGTGCAAATGTTGTGCAGTTATTTAGCAATAGGTGTGTAGATCAGTGATGAAAGCATTGGACTCTGGACCGGAATTTGTGGGCCCTTGAGCAAGGCCCTTAACCTGTCAGATTCCATAAATACAAAATAAAATGCTTGCATTCTATAAATCCAATAATATCCTGTGTAATCAAGTGAAATAAGAAAACCCACTCCGAAAGCAAAAAAAAGCATATAAAAACCAACGCTTTGCCCAAAGCGAGTGAAAACCTCGACGGTGATCCTGCGCACGCATGTTGAGGTAAGTTAATAACTCTAATATCGTGACTTTACATCATTGTTGAACTTTTGCGTTGCATCAGTGCGTGAAATTGTTAATGTTGCTTCGTATCGGTGTTGGAAATAAAGCTAGCTCGATTACCAGCGCCACGATTTAGTGTCATGTGACATGAACGCATATTTGTAGGATATTTGTAGATTTGAGCGTTGCCGGATAACCAATCGCGCGCTTTTCTCGAGAATGCAACCGTCCAATCGGAGTGCTGGGATTCGGAAAACGCCGCTCATTCATTTATTCATTCATTCATCTTCTACCGCTTTATCCGATCTTTCCTCGGGTCACGGGGAGTCTGTGTCTATCTCAGGCGTCTATGGGCATTAAGGCAGGATACACCCTGGATGGAATGTTAGCCCATCGCACGACACACACACACACACACACACACACACATTTATACACTAGGGACAATTTTTCCAAGGTGCCAATCAACCTACCGTGCATGTTTTTGGACCGGGGGAGGAAACCGGAGAACCCGGAGAAAAACCCCCTGAGACACGGGGAGAACATGCACAAACTCCACACACACATGGCCGAGACGGGAATCGAACCCGGACCCTGGCGATGTGAGGCGAACGTGCTAACCGCTAAACCACCGTGCCCCCTTTCTTATTCAAGAACAATGTTAGTAAATTATTCCTTCAGCAAAAAAAAATACTAGTTTGAGAATTATATTCACGTTTCCTTTCTGGTCTACACTAGAATCACCGTGGAAGCCCAATTCCGCCATGGAATAAATAAATAAATAAATAAATAAATAAATAAATAACTAGGTAAAGTTTATTTTGACTCTCTCTTTTTCTTTTTTCACAATTGCGACTTATCGTGCACGCTCAGGTCAGAAATGTGAGAGAAAAGGTTATTTTTCTTATTTATTTATTTATTTATTTATTATTCAGTGGCGCTTCCAAATGGGTTTCCGTAAGAATTCCTCGCCCTTACTGGAAAAAAAAAAAAGAAGGAAACTCGGTAAATTTTCAATGAAAGACTTTTTACTTGTGTAGATTTTTCAAGTCAAATTGCATTGAATTAAGAGTCTTTTTTTTATAGCATTATTAGTGACGTGTGCAAAAGCATCACTATTAGAATCTCTCGCTCGCTTCGGTCACATTTTCGGCGCGTAACTCGTCCCGCGTTTTTTTGTCCGATCGTCAGGAATCGTACCTCATACCGTGCGTCCCGATGGTGCGAGGTGTGCTGTTACTGTAATAAGGAATCGCCCCGCGGAATTCCGAACCCGGGTCCAAAAAGCGGGAATTTTTTCCCATAGAAAATGAATGGGGCCGAAATTTCATGCCTCACAGTTCGGGCCTGTGAGCGTCCGACATGCACATATGGAAAATCCACTCGTAGGGGGTCCGGAGTGGATCACGATCATATACCTCCCGAATCCCACACACGTTCGGAATGTCGGGAATCCGTGACATTCCGGCCCCATAGAGAATGAATGGGGAAATTTGACGCTCCGCTGTTCGCCCCGTGTTCGCCCGAAATGCACATTTGACATATCCACTCGTAGGTGAGATGGAGTAGGTTCTGAACATATGACTGCCGCATGGAATGTGGCGGAAAACGTGAAACATCTGCGAAACGGCAAACCGCGGACACTTGGTCATGTGACATGTCTAAACGCTGGTTAATTTGTCACTGGCACCGCCCCCCTCCTAACAAAATGCCCAAAACGATTTTGGTGTCTAACCACTCTTCTCTAGCATTTCGAAGTCCGCGCTAAATATTATAAAGCAGGTTCTAATGGGTCACGCCCGGAGCTGCTGACTTATACTAAGACCCTCTTAGCGGAGCGATCACAAATCGCAGGACGTCTTTTCCTGGAAGAGTGGCGTTTTCTTATTAAATCGTGCACGACATGTAAAACTACTGGGTATCAACACACACTTTTCTTTTCTTGCCTAATTAGAAGTACGGCTCATTTAGGACGACCCTGCGGTCACTCGCTGGTGTGGGATTTTGGGACTTGCGTCAAGGACGCGGCGTGCGATTCCGTGCTGTAGCGCGTCTCGCAAAAACCTATTTTATTCCCTCGGCATTTTGTTTATCAGAAAGTTCCACGTTGCCTCGGGCCCGTAAGAGTGGCATCGATTCGAAATCCTGCTGAAAGTCTAATCAGATATTGGTACAACATCATATCTGACCTGTTTAAATGAAAATGTGTGACTTATTGATTGGACCCACGAACACAAAGGGGGGGAAAAGAAAGATCGGGTTCCAATTTCGTTCATTAATAGAGAACCTCTTGGAGGCAACACGACCTCAAAGTGTCCTGACCTGTGAAAATGACGCCGCGAAGCTCATGCAGTAACCCGGACTGCGCTGCTCTGCTGTTATATAACACTTTGGCATTGTTCCAATATACCTTTGTTTTTTTTTATAGTCAGTGTAGCATTGTAACATTGTGTCGGTGTAGTATTGTAACATTGTGTCGGTGTAGTACTGTAACATTTTGCCTGTGTACTATTGTAACATTGTGTCGGTGTAGCATTATAACATTTTGCCTGTGTACTATTGTAACATTGTGTCGCTGTAGCATTATAACATTTTGCCTGTGTACTATTGTAACATTGTGTCGCTGTAGCATTGTATCGGTGTAGCACTGTAACGTTGTGTCAGTGTAGCATTATAAAGTGTTGGTGTAGCATTTTAACATTGTATCGGTGTAGCACTGTAACGTTGTGTCGGTGTAGCATTATAAAGTGTTGGTGTAGCATTTTAACATTGTGTCGGTGTAGCGTTGTAACATTGTGTCGGTGTAGCGTTGTAACAATGTGTCGGTGTAGCGTTGTAACATTGTGTCGGTGTAGCGTTGTAACATTGTGTCGGTTTACTATTGTAACATCGTGTCGCTGTAGCATTGTATCGGTGTAGTATTGTAACATTTTATCGGTGTAGCATTGTAACATTGTGTCAATGTAGTATTGTAACATTGTGTCGGTGTAGTACTGTAACATTGTAGTAGTATAACATTGTGTAGTATTACTAGAATACCACGGGGTTGATGTGGTAATATTAACCATATTTTATTGTTGTAGAAGTAGCAATATAGCATGGAGGTGTTTGTGTTTGTAGCAGCAGTGTAGCGTTGTCATTAATGTTATAGTAAGGTAACATTGTGTTGTATACAACAACACAACAATGCTATCTTTCCACAACTACGACATTTACAGCATTCGGCAGACACCCTTATGCAGAGTGGCCGAGGGTTGAGGGCCTCACTCAAGAGCCCAATGGTATCATCTTAGTAGTGTTGGGATTTGATCCTGCATCCTTCTGGTCCAAAGCCCAATGCTTTATCCACCGAGTTCAGTTTATACAGTATGTATTAGAAGGCATTAAGACAGTCATGGGGTGATCATTTAAGAACAACTAGACTCCATTTACACACACACAAGCATATTATATAACATGAACGCGTAGTGGATGTAAAGAAAAGAAAAGGGGGGGGAAGGAAAAAAGGAGAAATAAAAGAGATGTTTAGGTTTGCACAGAGCCATTCCAAACCCGGCTGTAATAGGATTAATGTAGCCCGCGGCCATGCTGTTCCGCTTGGCAGAGGATCAATCGAAAAAAGGCAGGAGCATATTAAAAGGATTATAGATTAGCAATTAGATGTCTTTTGACTGGGGAAGAAAAAAAAAAGAAGGAAAGAAAGGAAGGAAGGAAGGAAGGGGAAAAAAATCTTTAAGTCCGAAGTTTAAAGGTAGCTAGAGACACCGGAGCAGAGACACTCGGCTTATCCGAATAAATGTTGCGGAGATGAGATGTATGGATGTGATTATAAGGTCCTCCTACATAAGGTCCTCCTGCCATCCTACATTTCCTGTTATGTTTCTATCCATCGGGATATTCCTTCACTTCTCCGAGTGGGACATGTGGGTTCATTCGTCTACTAATTAATCACACATTTTTAATATCATTCATTCATTCATCTTCTACCGCTTTTATCCTGATCTTCCCTCGGGTCACGGGGAGTCTGTGCCTATCTCAGGCGTCTATGGCCATTAAGGCAGGATACACCCTGGATGGAATGCCAACCCATCACAGGACACACACATTCACACACTAGGGACAATGGCTGAGACGGGAATCGAACCCAGACCCTGGCGGTGTGAGGCGAACGTGCTAACCACTAAACCACTGCGCCCCCTCATTTTTAATGTAATTTATTAAAATAAATATAAATATATATATATATATATATATATATATATATATATATATATATATATATATATATATATATATAATACTAGTATAAATACCATACATTTCTAATACTAACTAATAATTACACATGTTTCTATCAAAATCTCTCCCTTTAATAAAATTAGTTTGTATATTTAATATTTATTTTACTCTGGGAATGATTCTTTAAATATTAATATTAATTACAAGGTTAAGTGTAAAATATGGGACATGGCTCCTTTAAGAATTGTGTTCCGGTTGCTTTTCCATATAAACTGGTGATACGGTGTTTAGGTTATACGGAAGCGCTTTATTGCGTTCAGTAAA
Source organism: Kryptopterus vitreolus (assembly GCA_030449085.1). Classification (NCBI taxonomy): domain Eukaryota; kingdom Metazoa; phylum Chordata; class Actinopteri; order Siluriformes; family Siluridae; genus Kryptopterus; species Kryptopterus vitreolus. The sequence goes on from JACRUU010000021.1 coordinate 10,000,017, forward strand.
AAATGCGCTTTATTGCAGTAATACGGATTTGGGAATGCGATGCGCTTGCGTAAGGTTCCATACGGTAATATACGCTAATATAGTGAGGAGATCGTACCTGTTGCGAATGCGCAGCTAGTAGGGCGTAATTCGGGGGGAAATTTAGGAAGCCTGTGAGTGGATGCCCTGAACATTTCTTTATTCGTTTCTTCTTCTTTTTTTTGTCGTTCATTCATTCGCCAAGACATAGTTAATCACGCAATTATAGCGAATTCGCGTTAACGTGTTAATAACTTTTGACACCCCTAATAAATATCCGATTCAATGCGTTACAAACGAATTGGGAAAGATACCTTATTCTGCGATTTTTTTTTCTCAATGCTGCTGCATTTTTCCAGAGAGAAACCATGGGGACTAGACCGTATCCAGCATGTATGTATGTATGTATGTGTATATATATATATATATATATATATATATATATATATATATATATATATATGTATATATATATATATATATATATATATATATATATATATATATATATCGATTTGCGGGTCCACCTCGGGCCTTGTCGTAGCGCTGTTGCCGAGAGTATCCGCAAACGAATGGAGGACTTCATTGGTTGTGACAGCTCCATCGCGTTTGACGGACAGGAACTAATTTCCCCATCATACGCCCATAAAAACAAAAGAATGCCACCGCGTAAGTGGCTTATTAGGGCCAGGTGTTGTGCAAACCCTATAAATGCAAATGCTGTCGCTCTCTCAACTGCAAATATAAAAGCTTTAAAGGGTTTCTAGAGCAGATTTTGGGAATGTTATATTTACATTTACATTTGCAGCATTTTGGCAGACGCCCTTATCCAGAGCGACTTACAACTGAGCGATCGAGGGTTAAGGGCCTCGCTCAAGGGCCCACTAGCGGCAGCTTGGTGGTGGTGGGTTTTGAACCCGTGATCTTCTGATCCAGAGTCCAACACCTTAACCACTGGGCTACACCACCTCCCTATATCAACAGCAGCATGCAATCTGGACCTTTGTTTTTCCCGGTAAGGAATGGGGTTTGTCACAAAGGACCCGGAATGTCCCTTCATTCTAGAACTCATCAACTATTCACTAGTGGAGGCTCAAACGACTTTATTTACTTCTCATCTCAATGCTGAAACCTGAAGGATCTTTTTAGATCTTCAACGGGAAGTTTGCGGCCCTTGAGATCGCCGTACACAAGTAGGGGCCTCGTGACGATTGCATGGAAAAGCTGAACTGGGGTCAGGATTTAGCGGTATCTCAGGAGCATCGGTCGAGGGAACGAATGTTAAGGAGTGAAACATTGATTATTAGCTGATCGCCGATGATTAATTACGGCCCTAAGTCGTGTATCTCTATCCTGCGATGGATTTATTTATTTATTTATTTTTCCTTACCCCCCTCCCCCTTTAATTCGTCCTTATTGATTCCAGGCGTTTATTTGTTTAGACAGTTTGTACAAAGTGTAAGCGAACAAAAGACGTCAATATTTGGTGTTGCTCCCTTTTCGAAGAAGTAGAAGTAGTGAAGTGAGGGCACGACCAATCACAGAGCCCCTGATCTCACCATCATGGAGTGTGTGTGTGTGTGTGTGTGTGGGGGGGGGGGATTTACATGGACATGGAACAACCAACCAGCCGAGTTCCTTCATAAACACTGTGTGCGAGTGCACCTAGAAGCATTACTGCTGTTTTAAAGATAAAGTGTGTTCACACCATTTCATTTCTCTTTTCTTCATTCATAGTGCACGTTCGACTCACACCGCCAGGGTCCGGGTTCGATTCCCGTCTCGGCCATGTGTGTGTGGAGTTTGTGCATGTTCTCCTCGTGCCTCAGGGAAGTTGATTGGCACCTTGAATAAATTGTCCCTAGTGTATGAATGTGTGTGTGTGTGTGTGTGTGTGTCCTGCGATGGGTTGGCATTCCATCCAGGGTGTATCCTGCCTTAATGCCCATAGACGCCTGAGATAGACAACAGACTCCTACGTGACCCGAGGGAAGATCAAGATAAAGCGCTAGAAGATGAAAAATGAATGAATGAAGGAATGAATGAATGAAAAGCGTTCTTTGTTTACATCGTTTTTCCCCGCCCGCCTAAAACTTGTGCACACAACTGTATGTTAGAATTTTTCGTGTATATCAATATATATATATATATATATATATATATATATATATATATATATATATATATATATATATATCCGCATTCAGATTACTAATGGATTTATCCTGCGTTGCATCGAATCGCTCCCCAAACTCTATTTGATTAGATATATAGATTAGATATAAGTGGTAAAAACCAAATCGACTCCTAGCCAAGAGTCTGGATTGCATAAGATATCCGAAGCGCAGATGACATTTGCTACAGATTGAGCCCACGGTAAAGGATATATGGAAATGGGTCTTAAAAAAAAAAAAAAAAAAAGAAAAAAATATCAATCTGGAAATAACGGCTTCATCCGTAAGCAAAGTGTGATGGGATAGACTGGATGTAGCATAGCGTGACCGACGCGCTCGTCTATTTATCAAGTCGCCGAACGAAAAGATGTTCCCGTCACACCGTCCCCCCCCTCCCCCCTGCCGTGACGGGCTCATCACGGAGGCGACGCCAGGTACTCCTCATCAAGGGTTTGCTCGTTCATCCCACCCGCAAGATGGAGTCATGAATCATGTTCGCGGGGGGAAGCTGTGCGCCATCGACGGGACCCTCTTTAAATATGCATGCGGGAAATCGAATCGTAAATCAAATTTCCACTTTATGCGACCGGAAACGGCCACCGGCGCCTTCCCTTTGGTGAAATATGCCGTGTGTGTGTGTGTGTGTGTGTGGTGTGTGTGTGTGTTCCTTATTCGGGAGTGAAAACCATCCTTTTCCCGTGTACAGTGCAGTCAGGTGCATCACTTGTTGTACAGAATAATGTGTGTATAAAACAAACATCTTAAACTCTTTCGTATTTCCGTACAAAAGATCGGATAAACGCCGACTAAACAAATACCAAAACGTCCGTAGTGTATAATAAACAATTTCAGCACCTGAACAGCTCCACGGACATTCCTTCTGAACCAATACGCTTCCACCTACAGGGTTTTTTACTGGGAGGGGGAGGGGGACGTGTGTGTGTGTGTGTGTGGGTGTGTGTGTGTGTGTGTGTGTGTGTGTGTGTGTGTGTGTGTGTGTCTGTGTGTCTGTGTGTGTGTGTGTGTGTGTGTGTGTGTGTGTGTGTGTGTGTGTCTGTCTTCCAAAATCTTCTCTTCTGGTCTGATCTATGGAAGCAAAATTAAAATGCAGGTTTCTCAAAAACCATAAAAAACAGAGAGAGAAAGAAAGAGAGAAAGAAAGAGAGAGAGATTGGATTTTATGTTGAAGCGTAACTTTTCATATGGAGTTTAAATCTTTATTGTTTAATGTTTAGTGTTTTGCCGCAGGGTGTACTGTGTACTGACCGAGTGTTTTAGAAAAGGATTTTAGTTCCAGTGGATGGAGGGATGGATGGAAATTTTGTACAAGTATTTTATCACAATTTTGATACATTTACATTTTACATTTACATTTACATTTGCAGCATTTGGCAGACGCTCTTACCAATGAATACCAATGGATGGATGGATGGATGGATGAAACGATAGATGATTGGATGAAACTTTTCTTCAATGGCCAAGTATATTAACACAGTTTTGATACCAGCGGATGGATGAATGGATAGATGGAACTTTTCTTCAATGGCCAAGTATTTTGACTCCAGCAGATGGATGGATGGATGGATGGAACTTTTCTTCAATGGCCAAGAATTTTAACACAATTTTGATACCGATAGATGGATGGATGGATAGACGGGTGGATGAATGGATGTATGTATGGAAGTTTTCTTCAATGGCCAAGAATTTTGACACAATTTTGATTTTGATGAGTGGATGGATGAGTGGATGGATGAGTGGATGGATGAAACTTTTCTTCAATGGCCAAGTATTTTAATACAATTTTGATACGGACGGACGGATGGACGGACGGACGGATGGACGAATGGATGAATAGATGGATGGATGGATGGATGGAAATTTTGTTCAATGTCCAAGTATTTTATCACAATTTTGATTCCAGGTGATGGATGGAGGGATGAATGGATGGATGGATGGAAATTATGTTCAATGGCCAAGTATTTTGACACAATTTTGATACCAACGGATGGACGGATGGACGGACGGACGGATGGACGAATGGATGAATAGATGGATGGATGCAAGGATGGATGGATGGAAATTTTGTTCAATGTCCAAGTATTTTATCACAATTTTGATTCCAGTTGATGGATGGAGGGCTGGTCGGACGGATGGACGGACGGACGGATGAACAGATGAATGGATGGATGGATGGATGTTCCTGTGTTATAATATTTCATTCTTTTACACGGTAAAATACCTTCCATCACACTACCACCCGTCTTCACATCCCTATTTAGATATAAAATCCACATGTAAGAAAAGTAACAAGTGAAGGATGATGTGGATGTTAAACCCCCCCCAAAACCCACCCCCCCCTTCAACCCCCCTTCACCCCGCACCCCCCCCCCCCCCCTCCTCCCCTCCTCCCCCACCCTTACGGGAATCTCCTTTTGCCCTCCTGACTGTTCTGTATGTCTGGTTGTCTTTCTTTGACTCGCCGTGAGCAGCTTTAGAGGCAAACAGCTGACACACAAGGCGGGACTACATAATGGCTGCTGTCATCATGGACAGAAAGGGAAGGCAAGGCAGGTGTTGAAGGCGGAAGGTGACGACGGCGAGGCAGCGAGAACTTTCCGTGGAGTCGCCGTTATCACGTGTAAAGCCGTGTACTTCTCCCTGTCACCTGTAATTAACGTCAGACGGGGCGCCGGCGCCGAGCTGACACACTGTACTGTGACATTCTGTCAAAACGTCTCTGTTTTTTTTCCCCCCTTTCTCTCTCTCTCTCTTTTTCCTCTGTCTGTCGTTCTTCATAATGTAGCAAATAGTAAGGAAGAATATGACCAAAAAAAGCATATAAAAAGGGAGGAGGGGAAGTGGAGCGCCTGAGTGGCTCTATCATGTGGAAGTATGGAAACATGGAGGGGTAACGCTATCGAAAAGAGTGAAGTCTGTCTATCTTTCCGTCTGTCTGTCTGTCTGTCTCTGTCTGTCTGTGTCTCTGTCTGTCTGTGTCTCTGTCTCTGCCTGTGTCTGTGTCTGTCTGTCTGTGTCTGTCTGTGTCTGTCTGTCTGTCTGTCTGTGTCTCTGTCTGTGTGTCTGTGTCTTTCTGTCTGTGTCTGTGTCTGTCTGTGTCGTGTCTGTCTGTGTCTGTGTCTGTCTGTGTCTGTCTTTGTCTTTCTGTCTGTCTTTCTGTCTTTGTCTTTCTGTCTTTGTCTGTGTCTTTCTGTGTCTTTCTGTCTGTGTCTGTGTCTTGTCTTTCTGTCTGTGTCTTTCTGTCTGTGTCTTTCTGTCTGTGTCTCTGTGTCTTTCTGTCTGTCTTTCTGTCTGTCTTTCTGTCTGTGTCTGTGTCTGTCTGTCTGTCTGTCTGTTCTGTCTGTGCTGTGTCTGTGTGTCTGTCTGCCTGATGTTTTTGGAGGAAATGGCATAAAATGTATCCTTCACTACATTATAATATTGGTCATTCTGTCTTTCTTTCTTTCTTTTTCCTTTTTTTTCTTTCTTTTCAGTGTCTTTCTTTCTTTCTTTCTTTCTTTCTTTCTTTCTTTCTTTCTTCGCAGTATTCTTTTTTTCTCCCTTTACATCATTCCATCTTTCTTACTTTCCATCATACCATCTTACTTCCTATATTTCTCCTGTTTTTGCTTGTCTTTCTTTCTTTCTTTCCGTCCTTTTTCTTTCATATGTCCATATAACATATCAGATACACCGACTTTATTTCTTCCTTTCTTCCTGTCTTTCTTTCCTTACATACAAATTTCTTTCTTTCTTGCTTTCTGTCATTCTTTCCATCATCCATTTCTTTCTTCCTGTCTTTCGTTCCTTATATGAATGTCTTTCTTTCTTTCTTTCTTTCCATCTTTTGTTCTTTTTTTTTTCTTTCCATGATTCCATCATACTTTCTTACTTTGTATCTTTCTCTCTTTCCATCACTCATTCTTTATTTTCTTTCTTTCTTTCTTTCTCTTTTTCTCATCACACTTTCATCCATCCATCCATCCATCCATCCATCCATCCATCCAGCTTAAATAAATTAGATTTTTCTTTTTTTTCCCTCCCCAAATGATTTTCCACTACGGGGAGGGAAAAAAGAAAAACAAAATGGCTAAAATGAAAAAGCGTGGGGGGGGGGGGGGGGGGGGGGGGGGGGGGGGGGTATTTTTTTTGCGTGATTATGAAGCAGACGTTCGGCGTTGGTTCCCGTTCCGACGTCGCCAGATAGCGGCGATTTGACTCGGGGGTTGGATTGCATTACTGCAGCTGCTGACAGACATTAAAATCCAATGAGATGCAGGAGCGAGAACATTAGTCTATTAAAATGTTTCTCCATTCGCAGCAACCTAATGACATTAGCGGCTCATTTTTCAGCGCATAACGATATAATGCCTTTCTACCTATTTTGCGCCCAAAGGAGATGCGTTTGTATAATGAAAGCGTTTTATCTCACCCCCTTTTTTTTTTTTTTTGTTTTTTTTTTTGCCCGTCTCGGAACGTTCTCGTCGTGGTGGGGTCGGGAACGTCGGTGTAACGTCGTGTAATGTCGGTGCAGCCAAGCGGCTTCGGCGGTTTAAAGCAGTTGTAATTAAGAAGGTTCGTTAACTCTGCCGGAGCGTCGCTGCCGTTATAGCGACGTTTTGCTGGAAATTCACATCTCCGGAAAAATGAACGGCGGGAAAACGTTCAGGTTTAAGTTCTGAGTGTTTTTTATATATATATATATATATATATATATATATATATCATATATATATATATATAATATATATATATACACACCACACACACACACACACTAGATATATATCTATATATATATATATATATATATATATATATATATATAGTATATCTAATATATTATATATCATATATACTATCCGTTACACACTCCCTTTCCATCTTTCCCCCTCATTATATATATCTAATATTCTATATATAGTATATATATATCTATATCTCTCTTTCTGTCTTAATACATCTATAGTTTTCTTTACTCGTATTATTGTTTGCTCCCTTTATCTCTTATCTTCCTTTCCCTTTCTCTTCTCTCTCTTATCTCCCTTTCTCTCTTTCTCTAGTCTTTCTCTTTATGTTTCCCCTTCTTCTCTTTCTTTCGTCTTTCTCCCTTTCTCTCTTTCTTCTCTAGTCTTTATCTTTATCACCTTTCTCTCTTTCTCTAGTCTTTCTTCCTTTCTCTCTTTCTCTAGTCTTTATAACTTCCTATCTCATTCCTCTTTCTCTCTTTCTCTAGTCTTTAGTCCCTTTCTCTCTTTTCTCTTTCTCTCTCTTTCTTATCTTTATCCCCTTTCTCCCGTCCTTTTCAATCCCTTTTCCTCTTTCTTTCATTCTCTTTCTCTCTCTCCCTTTCCCTCTCTTTCTTAGTCTTCTAGGCTCCTTTCGCCTTTCTTTCCTCTTTCTTTATCTTTCTTCTTTTCTTATCTTCTTATCTTTTCCCTCTTTCTTCTTCTTCTTTCGTTCCCTCTATCTCTCTTTCTGTCTCTTATCCCTTTCTAACTCTTTTCTCTTTCTCCTATCCTCTTTCTCTCTTTCTATTAGAGTCTTTTTCGCTCTCTCAGCAATTTCTTTTCTTTTCTCTCTTTCTGTTCCCTTTCTCTCTTTCTCTAGTCTTTCTCCCTTTCTCTCTTTCTTTAGTCTTTATCCCTTTCTCTCTTTCTTTAGTCTTTCTCCCTTTCTCTCTTTCTCTAGTCTTTCTTCCTTTCTCTCTTTCTCTTTAGTCTTTTATCCCTTCTCTCCTTCTCTCTCTTCTCTCTTTCTTTAGAGACTTCTATTTTTCTTTCCTTTCTTTCTCTCTTTCTTCTTTCTTCCTTTCTTTCTCTCTTTCTCTCTTTCTTAGTCTTATCATTTCTTTCTTTCTAGTTTTCTTTAGTCTTTTCTCCCTTTCTCTCTTTCTTTAGTCTTTCTCCCTTTCTCGTCTCCTTTCTTTCTCTCTTTCTTTAGTCTTTCTCCCTTTTCTCTTTATCCCTTTCTCTTCTTTCCTATTCCCTTTCTGTTCTTCTTTCCTCTCCTCTCCTCTCTTTCTTTAGTCTTTATCCCTTTCTCTCTTTCTCTAGTCTTTATCCCTTTCTCTCTTTCTCTAGTCTTTCTCTCTTTCTCTAGTCTTTCTCTTTCTTTCTCTAGTCTTTCTCTCTCTTTCTGTCTTTCTTCTTTCTCTCTTTCTTTCTAGTCTTTCTGTCTTTCTCTCTTTCTGTATTCGTTCTCTCACTTCCAGAAGAAGTTCAGGGTCAAGAGTAGGATTTTACACGGTATTTATCATATTTAATTTATTTATTTTATTTTGCCAGAACGCAATTATAATCTGTTTACACAAAGCGTGCGTTATTTGCTTTGTTCTCCGGCAATCCATTACAGCGTGAACTTTTCAATATGCGTTAATTATGCAGGAAAAAATAAAAATAAAAAAAACGAGTAAAGAACTGCCTGGAGCCACAAGTCTTCATCTGCTTACAGCCCTAATGCCTTTCCATCTCTGCCGCGTCGTGAGCGAATGCACCAGGCGGATCCGCCTCTGCCCAGGGTCGCCTGGCGTCTCCAAGAGCCCAGCATGCTCCACACCTCCCCCCCCCCCCTCATTCATAATCCCACTTCCTGTGCCTCATTCATTTCCTCTCCGAGCAGCGCAAATACAATTAATCAAATGACGGGAATTTTCAGCCAAAGTAAATGCGTCTCCATTAATAGCGAGACACCGAGGATTCACCGACTTAATTCCCAAAGTAATGAAGTGAGAAACAGTTGCTCACGCACATCTAATGTCAAACCGTCTGCTAAAAAAGAAAACGGCAAAAAAAAGAGGCAATAATTATAGTCTCGTTCACCGGAGACGCCGCGGGTGCCAAGAGTTTTGGAAACACCCGAGACTTTTCCCCCTTTTTTTTTTTTTTCTTTTTTTTTTCCATTTGCATCATTGCAACTGAGTGAAAAGAGAGAAGACGAGAAAGAAAAAGAAGAGAGAGGGATGATGAAGAGGGAGCGCAGGAATAATAATAAATAATAATAATAATAATAATAATAATACAAAGTTGATGAACAAGTAGAAGAAAAGGAAAATGATGACTTGTAAGGAGGAAAAAAACAAATGGATGAGGAGGAGGAGAATGAAGAAGTAGGAGAGGAGGATGAGGAGGAGGAAAAGGAAGCAACGGGAGAAGAAAAGGGGAGGATGAAGGTGTGAAAGCAAAAGAAAAAGCAAGAAGAGGAGGATGCAGGAGGAAGAAAAAAGGAGAAGGAAGGAAGGAGAAAGGGAAGAAAAAGAAGGGTAGGATGAGACACACACACACACACACACACACACACACACACACACACACACACACACACACCACACACACAGTTCTCTACAGAGACGTCACCATGGGAAACCTTCTGCAGAGCGTGTGAGAGCCGTCTCGAGCTTTGGATCTCTCTCTCTCTCTCTCTCTCTCTCACTCTCTCTCTCACTCTCACCTCTTTTTTTCTTTCCTGCAATCTTTGGATTTGTTTTCAGAAAGAAGCCGCGCTGGAAAATGTGCAGGGTTTAATTTGTGTTTATTGTACAGAGTTTATAACAAATCCAACAGATATTTCACTCTGACCTGATTATAGGAAGGAAGGAATGGACAGAATAAAGAAAGGATAAATAGAGAAGGGGAGAAAGAATGGAGAGAGAAGAGCGAAAGGGAGAAAAAAGAGCGGAAGGGAAAAAGAATAGAGAAAGAGTAAAAGGGAGAACGATTAGAGAGAGAGAAAAAGGGAGAATGAATGGAGAGAGAGCGAAAGGGAGAACGATTAGAGAGAGAGAAAAAGGGAGAATGAATGGAGAAAGAGCGAAAGGGAGAACGAATAGAGAGAAAATGGAGAAAGAGCGAAAGGGAGAACGAATAGAGAGAGAAAAACGGAGAACGAATGGAGGAAGCGCGAAAGGGAGAACCAATAGAGGAAGAGCGAAAGGGAGAACGAATAGAGAGAAAAAGGGAGAAAGAATGTAGAAAGAGCAAAAGGGAGAACGAATAGAGGGAATAGAGGGAGAGCGAAAGGGAGAACGAATAGAGGAAGAGCGAAAGGGAGAACGAATAGAGGGAGAGCGAAAGGAAAGGGAGAATGAATAGAGGAAGAGCGAAAGGGAGAACGAATGGAGAAAGAGCCAAACGGGAGAACCAATAGAGGAACAGCGAAAGGGAGAACGAATAGAGAGAAAAGGGGAGAACGAATGTAGTTAGAAAGTAGCGAAAGGGAGAAAGAGCGAAAGGGAGAACGAATAGAGGGACAGCGAAAGGGAGAACGAATGGAGAAAGAGCAAAATGGAGAACGAATAGAGGAAGAGCGAAAGGGAGAACGAATGGAGAAAGAGCAAAATGGAGAACGAATAGAGGAAGAGCCAAACGGGAGAACCAATAGAGGAACAGCGAAAGGGAGAACGAATAGAGAGAAAAAGGGAGAACGAATGTAGAAAGAGCGAAAGGGAGAACGAATAGAGGGACAGCGAAAGGGAGAAGGAATAGAGGAGAGAGAGAAAGAGAGAAAGAAAGAATTATATATATATAATATATATATATATATATATCTATATATATCTATATATATATATATATATATATATATGTGTATGTATATATGTGTGTGTGTATATGTGTGTGTATGTATATATATATATATATATATAGATATAAAATGTAATATATTCAGCTTAGCGATTCCAAAAATCTCCGGTCGGATCGTTTCACTCCGATAGAAAATCGAGGTGTTATTATTAGATTACGAGCGAGAGAATATTAACTCGGGGAGGAAAAAAAAAAAAAAGGTTCTGATTAAAGTTTTGCGACTGGTTTGCGGATCAGGGCTGCTCGGGTAATGAAAGAGCACTCCGGGATCTTCTTCCTCTCGACTCGGCGCCAAACAAAGGGAAAAGTTAACCTTTACGAGAGCGCGATTTAATTTTCCCCGTCCTTTAATTAGAAAAAGCGACGCGACGAAGGATCGTCCTATGGGGGGCGACGTTCCCGCTCTCGGACTCTTTCTGTGCGTAAACAATCCAACGTTTCGGCTTCATTAAAGAATCAAAACCGTGTTGTTTTTATATGTTGACGTTTATCACAACATTTAGTAATGTCTTCAGAATAATTGGAAAAGTGTTTACGGGTTGCTTTCTGGCCTGTAGATGGAGGTATGGCGTTCCGTGCGCCACCTGGTGGATATTCTGCACAACGCAGGGTATTTAAATTCAGAAAAACGCGCCCTGCAGGATTCAATGGGATTTCGCGGCAAAAAGCAAAATTTGTTTACTGTTCACTGTTTACACAATAATTCACGGCTTTTAATTAATTCAATGAAATATTATTTAATTTTTTAAATATTATCTCTCTCTCTCTCTGTCTCACTTTCTGTTTCTCTGCCTCTCTGTCTCACTTTCTGTTTCTCTGCCTCTCTGTCTCACTCTCTCTGTCTCTTTGTCTGTCTGTCTGTCTGTCTCTCTGTCTATCCAAAAGCGCAAAAGGATTGGCTTTCTTTCTTTCTTTTGTTCTTTCTTTTGTTCTTTCTTTCGTTCTTTCATTCTTTCTTTTTTTTTTTTTTTTTTTTTTTTTTTTTTTTTTTTTTTTCTTTTTCTTTCTTTCTTTCTTTCTTTCTTTCTTTCTTTCTTTCTTTTTTTTTTCCTTCTTACTTTCTTTCTTCCTTTCTTTTCTTTTTACTGTTGCTCACTTCCCCCCTTTCTATTACTCTATTCTATTCTTTGTTCCATTGTTACTCCTTTGTTTCCTTTTTTGTATTCCTTTTACCTTCATTGGTGTTAATTCTTGCAGGATTCCATGGGATTTCGAGGCAAAAAGCAAAATTTGGTTGCGGAGGAAACGCCCATTGTTTACACGATAATTCACGGCTTTTAATTAAATCGATTAAATATTATTGATGCTAGAAAAGTGTTTAGTTCATGCAAAAAAAAAAAATTGACATTCAAAAATACACATTTTTTTGTGTCTTGTTTGTGTTTACCTGCTGTACTTTCCTGCCTTCTATCCCAATATAAAGTTTATGTAAATATACACACGCATTTAAACATCCCGTTCCACATTTCCTGTTCAGTATCCGGTTCTGTCTGGAAATGTTTTTCAGTTTAACTGGAGGAAAACAAATTTATTCTGCGCACCCAAAGAATACAATTGTGTTGCCTATCTCAGGTGTCTATGGGCATTAAGGCAGGTTACACTCTGGATGGAATGCCAACCCATCGCAGGGCACACACACACACACACACACACACACTTATACACTAGGGACAATTTTCCCTGTAATTAACATTCTAAGGAAAAAAATTCCATCACTCGGAAAAAGTACGTTATATTTTTCGCAACGGAGCTGCTTCAGAATCACATTGTTGTTTGGGGGGGGGGGAGGGGGGAGCTTTGCTGGGGGGAGAAAGTTTTGCTGGGGGGGAGAAAGTTTTGCTGGGGGGGGGATTCTTTTGAAATTGTATAGTTTAACATTTAAAAAAAAAAAACATTTTAATTAAAAGTAACTAATTTAATTCGAATTACTACGAATTACTTTTATTTCGTAATTAAGTTACGTAATTAAGAACCCGGACCCTGGAGGTGTGAGGCGAAAGGGGTTTTGTGTGTGTGTGTGTGTGTTGGGGGTTGTTCCGATTTTGTTCTGATACTCCGAATTAGTTTCATCACACATTCACGGAATCCCTGCTGAACGATGATGTCATTATGTTGAAGATATGAACTTTCTCTCTTCATAAACGCAGGTTGATGATGGTGGAGGTTCTGCACCCCTGCTGTAATTTGCCTGTGATAAATTCACCGTGTGTGTGTGTGTGTGTGTGTGTGTGTGTGTGTGTGTGTGTGTGTGTGGCAGGCGCGCCTCGCCCGTGTCACACCGAGCGCTTTTGACGTGCGCTGCGCGTAATTAATCACCACAGCAACTGGCCGCCTGCGACGGTTTGATAAATGGCCGGACGCGGTGTAAGACATGCGGCGGCGAAATACGGCCTGTGACGGCGGAGTGGATCGATGGC
>JACRUU010000021.1:10018204-10026399 GCA_030449085.1 Kryptopterus vitreolus
TATGTAGATAATTTTGTATATATATATATGTATATATTAGGTATATTATATATATGTATATGTAAATAATATTTATTTTCCGGGTTTTTAAAAATAAAAAGGGATTTTTCGACATGTTGTCAGTGTCCCGTGTCGCGTCGGGATTTGATCACTTCCCTACTTTGACCTTCTCTCTGTTTCGGCACTAATCCCTGACCTTTATTTCTCAATTCCTTGTATAAATATGGCTAAGATTGACTTTTTAAAGCCCTAATGGAATAGATTTGCATTCATCTCCTCTCCTGTGAGGCAGGTGGAGCTTCTCATACCCTTATTAAAGGGCTGAAATCCTAGCGAGGGGCCGGATGACAAAAAGGAAAAAAAGAAAGGGAAAAAAAAAAAGAAGTTGCGCGCTGATGAAATTCGAGATTATCCTCGAGCATACACGAGTGGATTTGATTCTAATAGCTGTGTTTAATCTCTGTGATGAGATTAGGTTTAAGGTTTGGCCTAGGTCAATGACGAGAGCGAAGGAAATCGTATTAAATGTCGGAACTGTCGGGACCTTAATAACGTTCTGCGCTGAGCAGTGCGACGCCAAACGTACGCGGGAATTGCTTTTAATAGAAATTAAAAAAATTTCATATTCTTTTTTTGGGGGGGGGGCAGAGGGGGGCAGGGTGGGCAGGGGGGGCAGGGTTCTAGTCTGGGGAATAAAAACTCTCTCATCGTCTTTATACTTGGTGAATCCTGATTAATATTATACACACTGTACATTATTTTTCATTTTTCTTTCTTTTTTCTTTCTTTTTCTTATTTCTTCTTCAAGTTTGTTTGTTTCTGTCTTTTTCAAATGCATCTTGCTCACTTCTTCCTTTTTCTTTCCTTCTTATTCTTTTATGTTTTATTATTACCTTCTTTCTATCTTTCTTTATTTCTATCCTTCCTTTTTTTTGTCTTGCTTGCTTCCTTTACTTTCCTTGGCATTCTTTTTTTGTTCCACTATTACCCCTTTCCTTCTTTTTTTGTTTGTTTTTGTTTGTTTGTTTTTCTTTCTTTGTTGTTTTTGTCTTTCTTTCTTTCTTTCTTTTCACTCTTGCTTGCTTCCTCCTTTTACTTTCATTGGCATTATTTTTTCTTCCACTATTACCTCTTTCCTTCTTTTTTTTGTTTGTCTTTCCTTTCTTTCTTTCTTTCTTTCCTACTTTCTTACTTTTTGTTTCTTTCTCTCTGTTTAGTTTCTTTCTTTCTTTCTTTCTTTCTGATCTTTCTTTTTTTCTCTTTACTCTTTTTACTCTTCCCCCTTTACTTTCTATGTCATTCTGTTTTGTCCCATTATTACCTCTTTTTTTTTGTTTGTTTGTCGGTTTGTTTGTTTGTTTGTCTCTTTCTTTAATTAAATACAATCAAATAATAAAATGTATATATAAATATTTTAGTAAATGTATTAAAGTAATGATGGCGTGCCAAGTTACATAAATCATTTGGACACCGGAATTTTTATTATTTATTATTTTTATTATTATTAATTAATTTTTTTACTATGTTTCACACGGACGCTTTTAAAACGCCGGATGTGCTGGATGATTTGAGATGTGTGTATGTGTGTGTGGTGTGGGTGTGTGTGGGTGGTGTGTGGGTGATGTGTGTTGTGTGGGGGGTGTGTGTGTGTGTATATGTATATAATATATATATATATATCTATATATATATATATCTATATATATATATATATATATATATATATCTCTATAGACAACAATATTTTGTCCAATTCAAATTCCCCGTGTTGAACAGCAGATATATATATATATTTATTATTTACTTGTTTATTTCTTTTGCTCTGGATTTCTCTTTTTTTTTTCTTTTTTTCCTTCTTCTGCTTGTTAAAACTCATAACTGCCAACTAATCAGGGTGTTACAACAAAACTTTGGATGAAAGGACAGTCATGAAAAGACACGAAAAGCCAAGTGGTTTTTTTTTTTTTTTTGTGGTCTGATGGTCCTTAAAAAAACGAGACGGCGTCATTACGGTCATGACGGACAGACGGACGGACGTGAAACGATCGGCGCGTCGTAACCGGGAGAGTTTGTTAAACGTTATTTGTTGTTTGTTATTCGGCTTTTCGTGTCGTCGTCCGTGCGTTAAAAAAAAAAAAATAATAAAAATAATAATAATAATAAAATAAAAATACAAAAAATTACTGCTGGTTTTAATCTAAAGGCCTGAACCCTGCTCATAGTGCACGTTGTGTGTGTGTGTGTGTGTGTGTGTGTGTGTGTGTGTGTGTGTTTGTGGTTTGTGTGTGTGTGTGTGTGTGCTTCGTCCCCATCGAGCGGCGCAGGTTCGTCCAAAGCCGAAGCTTTGATCATGGCCTTGTTAGTGTCCGTGTCCCTGCTCTTCAAAGCACAACGTCTCAAACAGCAAATTGTATCTCATCAGTTTCAGATACGGGCGGCGAAATACCTGCAAATTAGCAGGAAAAGAGGGAAAAATAAAAGTGTGGTGGAAAAGAAAGAAAAGACTGATGAGGATGGACTTTTCATGCAAACAATGCGTTGTTGTTGTTGTTGTTGTTGTTTTGCATATAGGATGCATATAGGATTCACGGGCGTATTTTCATTTCCAGTCTGGCTGTGGCTGGAGCAGCTAAAGAGCAAAACTCTGCTCAGCTGGACAACAGGTTCGCTTTAGAGGTTACAGAGAA
The DNA here is from genome assembly GCA_030449085.1 of Kryptopterus vitreolus. NCBI lineage: Eukaryota > Metazoa > Chordata > Actinopteri > Siluriformes > Siluridae > Kryptopterus > Kryptopterus vitreolus. The sequence continues at coordinate 10,020,892 of JACRUU010000021.1, forward strand.
CGCTGAAGAGCAATTTCAATTTCACGCTCCAAAAGAACCAGATCGGTGCAGCAGCGTGTGTGTGTGGTGTGTGTGTGTGTGTGTGTGTGTGTGTGTGTGTGTGTGTGTGTGTGTGTGTGTGTGTGTGTGTCGCATGTAAACATTGCCATTCAATTAATTACAAAACCAACATCAGATTTAATGCCTGCTATTGGAAATTCTCCTTTTTATCCATATATAGAAATATTGTTTATGTTTTTGTTTTTGTCCTTAATCATCGATTCTTTTCCCCCCGTAAACAATCATTCTGATTGATGTGTTTATCATATATTTATTTTTTATTTCCTCAAGATCTATTTATTTATTTATTTATTTATGCATTTGTTTCCATGTAAATTGCAATTTTAGCAACCATGATTCCCCCCCCCCCACCATAAATGATGAATTTATTGTGTTTATTATTATTATTATTATTATTGTGGGAAAGTATTATAGAGCCTATTACCATCTATGTGCATTAGATAAAACTGCATAACTTGTAACTCCCTTTTCTTGGCCTTACTTAGTAACGCACGCAGCAAACCTAATAAAGGACAGCTTTGTTCTTTATCTTATGAAAACAGGTAGGGAGGCGAGCACACTAGGCAGTGGTTCCCATCTCGCACGGACACTTGATAAACATATTTCTATTCCTTTTGAGTAAATCATGTTTAAACCGTCACTCGTCCCTAACTCCCTAACTTACACATCTGTTATTCGCACTTTTTTTTTGGTATCAAGCCTCTGTGAATTGTTGTTGTATGCTTTTGGTCCCGCCCTATAAATATGTGTCTCTGTCTTTGTCAAGAGAGAGAGCATTCTGAATAAACCTTGCTGTTGCTTGCAACTTTGTTTGGGTTTACTCAAGTTCTCTCCCGAGCTCGTATTATTCTGAAGATTGATACCACCTCCAGCAGAACACAGATATCCTCTTGGTTGGAGCAGCTGGCAGCTGAATTCCTTACAGCTTCTTGGTGACCCCGACGTGATATTGCAGATTAGGTAAGACAAGTTTGATTGACTACCTGATCGGCAATATTATTTAATGTATTCCCTGAAAGACGGGAGAATTGTATTCCCTGAAAGACGGGAGAGTATCCTCGATAGGAAATCGAGCAGGCGCGCATAGATACTGTGTTTGCTGTGTGGTAACAGTGCTCAGAATGGGGGGTAATCAGTCGTTTCCTAAACCTAATCCTGATGAAAGTCCCAGGGACTGGATGAATAGATGTAATCTGGCGTATTATACTACGCCATATTTAGATAATCTGGCGGGATGGACTGAAAGTATACCTCAGATTTCTAGATATCCGAGGGAGGGTAGTTTCGATCCGGGATTCATGGGATCCACATATCGCATGATTTATGAGGGAATTGGGGACCCTGACTGGGACCTGAATTATATGATGGACTGTTATAAAATATGGTATAAACTGAAATTGATCTGGGATAAGGTATCATAATGTCTATACGCCTAAAACTGTACTGAAGGGTATTCCTCCACCGAAGAAGAGGCCCATTGTTAAAACTGTCTCTTCGGTCCCGTTATCCGCTCCGAGACCACCTCCATATAATCAGACTTATCAACCGGCCGTCTCTTGTCCAGCTGTTACCGGACCTAAGAGTAAACATACAGGTCCAATTCCGACCTCGCCTCCCGAATCGAGTAAGACAATTTTACGTTCCCCGCGTATGCCAGATCCGGGGGAGGACGATGGTCCAGACTCCGGCTCCGTTATTGATCCGCCCTCACTTCCTCCGTCAACTCAAACTGTTACACCAAATAATAGCTTCGTATGGGTGGCTAAGCCCGACGGTGTTACCATTGTCCCACCGTCCCCTTCCGCTCTTAAGGATATTATCTCACTCCTTCCTTCCCCTAACAAACCAGTGCCGTTTGTAACAGATCTAATGCATGCAACAAAACAATGCCAGATGATGGGTGCAGATTATCGCTTCATTTTACGACAGGTTTTGAAAGACAAGTATAATGAAGAAGAACTTATCGCTGAATGTCCCATCTTGAATCCTGCCACGGATGTGGTTAACTAACACCAAGGTTCGTTCCCGTATGCCTGCTGCACACGCCGAGGGTGCAGCCGCGGCACCGGGGCCAGTAGTAGATCCTCCTGAACCTCATTATATGACACAGGTGGTGTCCACCTGTCAGTGGCGTGACCAAGGTGACATTCTTAATGTTCTCGAACGTCAACTATTGGCTTATTTGAAAAAACATTGTTCCAAGTGCAGTGATCTTTCCGAGGTTACCAATACAAAGCAGGAAAAAAACGAATCTCCTTCGGTCTTTTGGAAACGTTTCTCTGGTGTGTGGGAAAACGTGGGGGGTATGCCTTTAGATAAGACTCAGGCGAATCCCCTATTTCTGACCACTTTCCTGAATAATTGCCGCCCAGAGGTGCAGGAAGTGATGAAACATCACTTACATGGTCGTCACACTAAATCGATAGAAGATGCAGGTAAAGAGATAAGGACCTTAGAAAGTGATGGTCTTTTTGAACCTAAAAACAAGGCATGCCTTTCAGTCACCCCGCAGGGAGCTGCGGGCCCTCCGAAATGGCAGAATAAGCGCAAGAAGGGGAAGTGTCATTATTGCGGAAAGGAGGGTCATTGGATCAGCGAATGTAGAAAAATGAAGGCAGATCAGGCTCAGGGACAAAGCGCTCAGCAGCCGACGGCAGCACCAAGGGCTCGAGGAAGGTCAAACACTACACCAGGTCACTTTGGGGACCGCCAGGCGGCTTCTCAATATGATCAAGGCCCCCAATAGGGTTGCCCGCAGAGCAGGGACCCTCAGGCCGTTTCTATGTTGACCCTCACAATCGATTCCCCACAGGTTTCTGATCTTCCTCTCTTAGACCTGCGTGTGGACGGACATGCTTACCGTTTCCTTTTGGATACATGGGTGCAACCATGTCCTCACTTGGAAGGGACTATGAGGGCCCTCTTTCTGCACGGTCTGTAAGCTCTGTGGGAATTAACGGGGTTCCCTTTCAATCTCATTTCACACCTGCTAAAAATGTCACCTGCGATTCTGATCCTAATCTCTCTTTTTCTCACTCGTTTGTGTTTATGCCTGAATGTCCCTTTAACCTCCTTGGAAGAGATCTCATGAGTGCTCTGAATCTTTCCCTCTCATTTTCTGGTTCACGTCTGATAGTACAAACACCCGAAGATGCGGCCCCAGATCTTAGGTCCCTTCATCAATTTCCTGTTCCACATAATCTATCTGCTATTTCTCTTACAGCAGCCAGTGATGATCCTCGCCTCTCCTCTGGCAAGCGTTCCATCGCATCTGTGGGCAGAACATAAGGACGATGTTGGTTTGGTACACTGTGTGCCCTATGAGGCTCGTATTAAACATTTAGATCCTGTCTATATTAAACAGTATCCCCTATCTCCACAGAAAGCCGCTGGAATTGACGTCATTATCGAAAGCCTGTTGGAACAGGGCGTTCTTACCCCCTGCTCCAGCCCATATAATACACCTGTGAATCCTGTCCCAAAAGCCCTAATGGTACCTTGGCGTTTCACCCAGGATCTGCGTCGCATTAATGACATCATCATTCCGGTGGCCCCTGTGGTTCCGGATGTTTCTTCCATTATGTCTTCTATACCACATGATCATTCGTATTTCTCTGTAATTGATCTTTGTTCTGCCTTTTTCAGTGTTCCTGTTGAAGCGCAGACCCAGCCTCTTTTCGCCTTCACGCACCGGGGGCGACAGTACACTTGGACACGCCTTCCGCAGGGCTTTGTTGACTCGCCTGCTGTCTTTTCGGCTACTGTTAGGGACGCGCTGGCCGATCTGAACCTCCCCGATGGCTCCTTGATCCTCCAGTACGCGGATGACCTGCTGGTATCCGCCCGAACTGCCCCGCAGTGCACCGACGCCACCGTAGCGCTGCTACGCCTCCTGGCACAAAAAGGTTTTAAGGTATCCAAGGCTAAGCTGCAATTTTGTCGTCCTAATGTTACCTATCTAGGTTATGAACTCTCGCAGGGTTCCCGGAAGCTGACTCCGGAACGCGTGCAGGTTATCATGGACACAAAACGGCCAGCCACGAAGCATGCGCTAATGGCCTTCCTAGGCCTTATGAATTACTGCCGCCAGTGGATTCCTGACTGTTCCCTATACGACAAAGTGTTTGCGGTCCGCGATCCAACATAACGATCCTATGACGCAAGCCTTTGACATGGACACCGGACATGCTCTCTGCATATGACTCTCTCAAACAGGCACTCTGCACTGCACCTGCCCTGGGCTTGCCGAACTACTCGCTGCCGTTTCATCTGTACGTCGCGACGCATTCCGGTACTGCCACAGCGGTGTTGGCCCAGGAGCACGGGGGGGGGGATGAGACCATGTGCGTTCCTCTCTAAAACTCTCGACTCCTGTGGCTCAGGGCCTGCCGGCGTGTCTACGTGCTGTCGCCTCGTGTGCTGTGATGGTACAAGACGCTGAAAAAATTGTTCCTGTCACACCCTCTCGTCCTACACTCGCCTCACCAGGTATCTCAAATCCTACGCAACCTCACGACACAACACATGTCTTCTCAACGCCGTTCGGGCTACGAGGCCATTTTACTCGCTACAGACAATTTGACCATTAAACCCACCTCGTCCTTAGACACTGTGGCGCATGCCTTGCATCGCCTCGTGTGCTCCCAGGATGATGTGCTGCCAGACGGCGATTCGCACGACTGTCTGGCCGAAATTATACATGCTACCAGTATTCGTCCTGACCTTAAGTCGACACCTCTGCCCTCAGGTGATGTTCTATTTGTAGATGGTTCCTGCTCTAAGCCGCAGGATGGGGTTTATCTTCACTGGTTATGCTGTCTGTCGTTTACCTAATATCTCTGTTGAAGCTTATTCTCTCCCCTTCTCTTCTGCACAGGCTGCTGAACTATATGCTTTGACCCGTGCATGCATCCTATCAGCAGATAAGGACGTCACTATATATACGGATTCACGTTACGCTTTTGGTGTAGCTCACGATTTCGGACGAATTTGGCAAACTCGGGGTTTCACTGCAGCTGACGGTAAACCGATTTCGCATGCGTCCCTAGTACAGGATCTCATCACCGCATGTTCACTTCCAAACACTCTAGCCATTGTTAAAACTCGTGCTCACGTTCGGGGGGACACCGAGGAGATTCGGGGTAATTCCCTCGCTGACCGCCTTGCTAAACAAGCGGCTCAGCATGCCCCACCTCCCCCAACCTTAAATACCTCCTGTGTGTCCCATTCTCCTATGACGAGCGCACTCTTACCGGATCTAGACCTGGCCTCTATGCAGGCCTCGGCCTCCCAACAGGATCGTGATTTCTGGTCAGCTCACGACTCCCACGAGGAAAGCGGCCTACTGGTTGATTCCAATGGCCGTCTTTGCCTCCCTCATTACTGCATACCGTTTCTCGTCCGCGAATTTCATGGTCCCACTCATCGCGGACGAAGAGGGGTAGTAGA
>JACRUU010000021.1:10026899-10101373 GCA_030449085.1 Kryptopterus vitreolus
ACTCTGACAGCCTAAAAAAAGCTCGTCTATGAGGCTGAATCAGCTTCATGCCCGCAAGGCTGCAACGCTCCGGCACAGCCAAGTGGCAGCATTAGTGAGTCTAATCCCACAGCCTCAGGCAGGGTGTTCTAATGCTGAGAACAATACCCCACACCACACAACACACACACACACACACACACACACACACACACATGCACACACACACACTCAGTTGACTTCATAAGGGATGCTTATTCTCTGCTGGTACAGGTAGTGATGGTAACTGAAATGGATGTTTTAATTGACTTTTTTACCTGTTTTTTATTTAGTTATTTATTTATTTATTTAAGGGTCCGGAATAAAAATAATAATAAACCATTAAATAATAAATAAAAAACACCTGCAAGCTTTCGCACATCTGCACATGAGTTTCGCTCTTATCAGTCATCGCTGAAAAATCCACACTTGCAAAAATTTTTCCACACACACACACACACACACACACACACACACAAAAGAAGAAATAAATAAATAAATAAACCTCCAGACGAGTGGATCGGCATACGGATGACTGAATGACTGACGGTCTGGGAGGGAGGTGTTTTTTTTTTTCTCTCTCGGATGTTAACAGACGTTTCCTGTCCTCCGTCATCAAGGTCGTATTTTAAACATGAAAGTTTTGCGACAGTTTTTCCAGCCGAATTGAAGGCACACGAACGAAGAGAGAGATGGAGAGAGAGAGATAGAGAGAGAGAAAGAAAGAAAGAGAGAAAGAAAGAAAAGGAACTAAAGGAAGGAAGGAGGAATGACCGAAGAAAGAAAGCAAGAGGAGAAGAGAAAGAAAAGGGAAAGAATGAAAAAAGAATAAAGACGAAAAGGGAAAAAAGAATAATAAAGAGGAAGGAAGGAAAGAAAGAAAATGTGAAAAGAAAGAAAAAGAAAGAAGGAAGGAAAGAAGAACTTTTTTTTCCAGCATTTGTTCTTCTTTCCAAGTTTTTCTGGATCAAAAAGAAAGAAAAAAGAAAGAAAAGAAATAAAGAAAGAAGAAAAGGGGATCCGGATCATTTGTAAACAGTAAACACTGAGAGCCACAAAACTCTTTATATTATGTATAAATTAAACTTGCATTAATGACTAAACTTTTGCCGATCGAGTGAACGGGATATTTATTTTTTATTTATATTTATTTTTTATTGATATTTATTTGTTATTTTTTATTGATATTTATTTGTTATTGATATTTATTTTTTATTTATATTTATTTTTTATTGATATTTATTTTTATTGATATTTATTTTTTATTTTTTATTGATATTTATTTTTATTGATATTTATTTTTTATTTTTTATTGATATTTATTTTTATTGTTATGATTTATTAAATGTATTATTTTAGAGCTCCATAGAATAAACATTTTTCATGATAAATAAAGAAAGCATTCTTCTGCAGGATGGTGTGAGACGGATGGCAGGATGGTGTGAGACGGATGGCAGGATGGTGTGAGACGGATGGCAGGATGGTGTGAGACGGATGGCAGGATGGTGTGAGACGGATGGCAGGATGGTGTGAGACGGATGGCAGGATGGGTGAGACGGATGGCAGGATGGTGTGAGACGGATGGCAGGATGGGGTGAGACGGATGGCAGGATGGGGTGAGACGGATGGCAGGATGGTGTGAGACGGATGGCAGGATGGTGTGAGACGGATGGCAGGATGGTGTGAGACGGATGGCAGGATGGTGTGAGACGGATGGCAGGATGGTGTGAGACGGATGGCAGGATGGGTGAGACGGATGGCAGGATGGTGTGAGACGGATGGCAGGATGGGGTGAGACGGATTTCTGCCTTCCAGGAAACGATTGAACAAAAGGGACATTCGATATGTAATTACCTTCTGTAGATACAGTCACACCGACGCAGGGAAAAGTCCATATTACACCATGACACTTCCAGTCTAATGTGAGAGAAATAAATATCAGGGGGAAGAAAGAGAGGGAGGGAGGGAGGGAGGGGAAGAGAAGGTTTGGGGGTTTGACGGAGAGCAGATCACGATGGTGTTTTTACATGACAGGGCCACAGCAGAAAGAAAGAAAGAAAGAAAGAAAGAAAGAAAGAAAAGTGAAGGCAAGAAAGCAAGCAAGCAAGAAAGAAAGGGAACAGGGGAAAAGAAAGAAAGAAAGAAAGAGGGAAGAAAGAAAGAAAGAAAATGGGAATGAAAGAAGCAAAGAAAAGTGGAAACAGAAGAAAGAAAGAAAGAAATGGAAAAGGGGGGAAGAAAGAAAGAAAGTGGAAGCAAGAAAGCAGCAAGCAAGCAAGCAAGAAAGAAAGGGAACAGGGGAGAAGAAAGAAAGAAACAAACAAAAGAAAGTGGAAACAAGAAAGAACGAAAGAAAGAAACAAGAAAGAAAGAAAGAAAGGAAGAAAAGGGGAAACAAGAAAGAAAGAAAGAAAGAAAGGGGGAAAGAAAGAAAGAAAGAAAAGGGGAAAGAAAGAAAGAAAGAAAGAAAGAAAGAAAAGGGGAAACAAGAAAGAAAAAGGGGAAAAAAGAAAGAATAAAGAAAGAAAATGAAGAAAGCACGGAAATAACCAAATTGGAAAGAAAACCAAAAAGATACATAAAGACAGAAAGAAAGAGAAATAATAAGGAAAGAAAAAAAAAAGAAAGAAAGAAGAAAAAGGAAAAAGAAAAAAGGAAAGGGAAAAGAAAGAACAAGAAGGGAACAAGAAAGAAAGAAAATGGGAAAAGAAAGAACAAAAAGTGGAAACAAGAAAGAGAGAAAGAAAAAAGAAAGATAGAAAAGAAAAGAAAGAAAGAAAAAAGAAAGAAAGAAAAGAAAAGAAAGAAAAGAAGGCATTGACTGCATCGCTTGCTGACATACAAGGTTTCCTGTTCATGTTTTGCTGTGGAGTTTTTTTTTTTATTCCCTGAACCACCAACACCTCCCTGGCTTCTCTCCCTCTCTCTCTCCCTCCCTCCCTCTCTCCCCCCTCTCCCTCTCTCTCTCTCTCTCTCTCTCTCACACACACATACAAACACATACAAACACACTCCATATTTCTTATTCTTATTAACGGCATGGGTGCAATTTATTTTGCTCTCTGGCGATAGAGGTGCCTGCGAGTGCAAAGGAAGGCTCTGGTCGCCGCTGATAAGCCCACACTCACATTCAGGCCTGCAGGAGGTACCAGATTTACCAAGAAGACAATGTCCACCAGGTCTCCCACACACACACACACACACTCTTACACACACAGACACACACACACACACATTACACACACACACACACACACACATACACACTCCTTCAGAAACCCTAGCCCACATACAGAGATAAACTTTAACACATACCAGCAGACGGTGACCATGAAGAATCAGTGCATCGCTTAGGCAGACCTTAAGGACACACACACACACACACACACACACACACACAACACACACACACACACACTCGCGCACACTTACACGCCGCAGTTAAAAGTTGAAAATATGAGCCACAGCACAACACAACGCCGCAGCACTGCGCTGGGCTGTTTGTGTTTATGTCTGCGAGCGGGCGAACGATAAGAGAGAAAAATGACGGAGGCGTGAGCCGAGACGTCTATAAACTAAAAGAGGTACCGCGGTGTCACATTATGACAGACGATCCATCAGGGAAATGGAGGCTCTGTCTCCTGTACCAAGGAGAGAGCAGACCAAACTTTTATAAATAACCCCTGCATATATATATATATTATATATATATATAGTGCGAGGTGTCAAACATGGACGATCTGCATTCGTATTTTTAATTCCGCGTCGAATTGAAACGTCGCCGCATTAAAAGATCCAAGGCGACGTGCGTTACGGAGGACGGATTGTGCGTGCCGAGGAAAGTGTCCCGAGTCGGGAATATCTCGCTGAAATAGCTTTCTGGCGTATACCTTTAATGTTTCTAAGAGCAGCCATGATACGGCGCCCCCTGGAGCACAGAAGCGGGCCTCGTGCCTCCTGGCGTCTCGCTTGGCGATACCAGGGTTCGAAGCACAGGGAGCTCAGTGGTCTAAGGCGCCGGATTGCTGATCGAAAGATCCAGGTTCGAGCCCTGGTATGGCTGAGCTGCCGCCCTTGGGTCCTTGAGCAAGGCCCTTTACCCTCTGTGCTCCAGGGGGCGCCGTATCATGGCTGATACCCTGCGCTCTGACCCCGGTTTGATTTGTTCTTTCCGTCGGCCTCATAAGGGACTCGTCCGGAGCATAAGGGAGCTCCGAGATACACCACTTTATCCGATCTTCCCTCGGGTCACGGGGAGTCTGTGTCTATCTCAGGTGTCTATGGGCATTAAGGTAGGATACACCCTGGATGGAATGCCAATCCATCACACACGCACACACACACACACACACACACACACATTCATACACTAGGGACAATTTTCCAAGGTGCCAACCTACCGTGCATGTTTTTTTTGGACCAGGGGAGGAAACCGGAGAACCCGGAGAAAAACCCCCTGAGGCACGGGGAGAACATGCACACACACACATGGCCGAGACGGGAATCGAACCCGGACCCTGGCGGTGTGAGGCGAACGTGCTAAACCACCATGCCCCATTATTTGAGGACCATCAGGTGCTTCTTAAACACACTGGTGTTAGGGGTACTAGTATATTATCATTACAGGTATTAGCATTGTGTCCCCCGTCCTGTCGCTTTCGTTCTGAACAAGATGACCAAATTGATGTGCATGCAAGAAATTCCGACGGAATTTCCATCCGTCCTAAATTATTCTTCACATCTCGACATTTTTTTTTCCGGCGATTAATGTAGGTACGTCTTCCCCCCCCCCTTCCCCCCCCCCCCAACTCCTATCCTCTCCCACCATGGTAGAGATGAAAGTGAGGTTGTGCCTCCACGCTGAGGTCCGAGACGCTTTCTCCAGATTTTTCTCTGGCTCTATGGAGATATTCCGCTTTAATCAGACGCCTCTCGCGCCCGACTATTCTTTCAATTCGATTCGCCGTGTTTCTTCTTTGAAGTTTTTTTTTTCCTCCCTTGAACAATCGTTTTTTTTTTTTTTTTTTTTTTTTGGTAAAGAAGATGTCAAGTTCCTGTAAAGAGAGCGAGTTTGAGGGTCCGTGTTTAAAGTGAACAAAATGAGAAGTGCTGCTGTTCGAACAGTCGCAGATTCGCATTACTGACGCAGCAAAATAAAAGGCCGGATTGGATCATGTGCTGATCAGAAGGAATCACCGAGATGCCACTCTTGGGTTCTTTAGCGAGGCCCTTAACTTAGCCAATGTGCTCCAGGGGGCGCCGTGTCATAGCCGACTCTGCGCTCGGACCTCAGCTGGGATATGCATGAGAAGGAATTTCACTGTGCTGTAATGTATATGTGATAAAATAAAGACTATTCGAACAGCTTGGTGCATTTTCAGCACCTGGACAGCTCCTTTCTGTAACACATTGCATGGTGGTGAAGAAAGGAGCGGTTGCCATGTTGGTGCTTTTCACCCCATAACAAATCTCAATCGACTTCTCACCATTAAGCTTCAGTCTGTTGTAAATATATATATATATAGAATATTATATATATAGAATTAATTATATATGTATATTATATATATATATATATATATATATACATATACATATATAATTCAAATTTTATGTAATTATTTAGTATTTTTTATGTTATACTTGCAATGAAATGATGATTATTACAACCATCCGACATGTAAACAAATCAAAAAGAAAATAGCATATATGTTTATTATAAATAAATAGAAACATAAAATAGTGTGTAAAAAAACATAAATATATAATAAATAAAAATATATATGAAATATATAAATATATAGTGGATTTTTTATATATATATATATATATATCTATATATAAATTTCTAATTTTATCTGTTTCTTTTTATTTTATACGTGCATTCAAATGCGCGCTTATAACATGCTTATAACGTAATGACCACCCAACATGTAAACATGAAAAAGAAAATAGTGTACACATTTATAATAAATAAAAATAAAGATAAATAGATAGATAGATGGATAGATAGATAGACAGATTGGTTTCTTTTTGTTATATTGGTGGATTTTTCGTACGTCCCTCCTTCAATCAGCATGTACCAGTAATGATCAGTAATATGGACGGATGAGAGAAATAAAAAGGGTGTCGATTATAACCCTAATCTACTCTGTGCGATTTTCCAGGATTAGTCATGTTTCTATTCAAACCAAGCTGCCCTTTACTCCGTCTCAAAGAAAGCATCACCGGGTGGGCGGCTGTGTAAAGGTGGGGGGGACTCGTTCGGACCCGAGGTGCAAATAATCCTATCAAAAAAAGAAAAAAATAGCAATTACTGAGGAAGGAAAGAAAGATAACATCTTCCCACCCAGCCGGCGAGCGCCCACGTTATCGAATTCACTCAATTTCACCCTGGTGCGTTTGCATGCAGGAAGGCGGCGGTGGCCTGGGCGAAGATAAACAGGGCCCGACATGGTGTCGTATGATTTACGCCATGTGAATAGACGAATATTTCCATTTAAATGCAAAATATGAAGGTGGTGCCGGTAGAGACGGTGGCGCAGAGGGGTCGCTCGATCAATGCGAGCGTTCCATTACGCGCCACTCCGGGCTTCATAAATAACGCCCGCGCAATTATTCCTCCTCAAATGAGGTTGGCACGGCTGCCGTGGCACGCCGCGTCTTTACAGTAATGTTTTGATTTCCTAAACCGTGTGTGATTCCTGTTCTTAATGTAATTGCTTCTGTCTTCCGGCTCATCGAGCTGACAGATCTCAGCAGCCAGGCTGTTTTTCAAGATCTCGAACGCATCGCCGCCGACACCGAGACCCGCTATTGGCTGCGTTCGCCATGTCCGCGTGGATTTGGGGGGCAATTTTGGGTTGTATTGGTTTGTATGGGTTGTTATGTGCATTGTGTTTTCTGAGACTCCGCCCACTCAGCATGTCAACAGTCGTGTCGTGTCGTGCCGGAGATAATGTATAGTGTTCGTAATGAACAGTAGTGAATAGTAAAGATGAAGTGATTAAGATGCGAGAAAGAAAGAAGAGCGAAAGAAAGAATGAATACAAGGCGTAGGAAAGTGGAGGGAGGGAGGAAATGAGAAGGAAAATTGTAATGGATAAGGAAGAAAGAATGAAAGAGAGAAGACAAGGAGTGTGAAAGATGGACTCAATAAGGATTGATAGAAAGGAAGGAAGTGAGGAAGGAAGGAACAGGGAAACAAGAAAGAAGGAAAGTAAATGAGTAGGAAAAAATTCATGAAAAATGAAGGAAGTCCCTCGGTTACGTCCCCCGATTACGTCCACCAGTTACGTCCCCCGATTACGTTCCCTGGTTATGTCCCCCGGTTACGTCCCCCAATTACATCCGCCAGTCACATCCCCTGGTTATGTTCCCTGGTTACGTCCCCTGATTACATCCCCTGGTCACGTCCCCCTGGTTACATTCCTCAGTTATGTCCCCTAGGTTACGTCCCCTAGGTTACGTCCCCAGGTCACGTCCCCCGGTTACGTCCCCCGTCACGTCCCACGATTACATCCCCGAGTCAGGTCCCCCGGTTACATCCCCCCATTATGTCCCCCTGGTTACGTCCCCGGATTACGTCCCCGGATTACGTCCACCAGTTACATCCCCCGGTTACATCCCCTGGTTACGTCCCCCGGTTACGGGTGGGTTAATGTCGTGTCGACCTTGGTGGGTGTAAAAATCCTCCCTCGTTTCACACCCAGCCGACATGGTGTACAGCATGGACTCCAGGCGGCGGAGACGAGTCGACGGCGGCGACGACGGCGGTGGCGTTCGATGGCTACGGCGATGTGTCCCCCCTCCCCCCCCCGAAAGTGTTTTGATGCGGACGGATAAAAAACGGCCTGCTTTCGAGCACAATGCGGCGCCATTTGTCATCGGCCAAGGACAGTCGTAATCATCCCTTTCGCTCGCCTCCTCCATCACTCTTTCTCCTGCTGTGTATCAGGATCAATCTAGCCTCATTTATTTTAATCGTCACCTGTTTTCCGACGAAAACTGCCAAAGTCATCGGAGGACAACACACGAAAAAAACAGCCCTGCATGCGAGCGGCAGCCAAAGCAGTCATTTCCTCCAATCAGGACTAATATTGGTTTTTATCGCACACGGTTTTGTTCGACTGCGTTTGGACGACGACATCAGCGTTAATTCACTGGATTTGGATTGTTTATGTGTTTGTTTATGTGTTTGTTTATGTTTGTAAACTGAGGAAAACACCATGAAAATATATACACACCGACGCTTTAAAACCCCCCCCGACCCCCCCCCCCCCCACACACACCCACACACACACCACACACACACACACACACACACACACAAACACACACACACAAAGTGTTTACAAAATACAACAATGATCCTCCTGCAGCACTAACAAACATGGAAGAAAGAAAGAGAAGTGGAAAAAAGAAAGAAAGAAAGAAAAAAAGACAGAAAGAAAGACAGGAAAAAGTGGAAAGCAGGAAAGCAAAGAAAGAAAGAGTAAACAGGAAACGAGAGAAAGAAAGAAAGAAAAAGAGAAAGAAAGAAAAGTGTAAACAGGAAAGAAAAGGAAAGGAAGAGAAGAAAGAAGAAAGAAAAAGAAAATAGCAAAAAGAAAGAAAAAAAGAAAGAAAGAAAGAAAGAAAGAAAAAAGAAGTAAAGAAAGTTTGAAAGAAGAGAAAGAAAGAAAGAAAGAAAAAGAAAAAGGAAAGAAAGAAAGAAAGAAGAAAGAAAGAAAGAAAAAAAAGAAAGAAAAGAAAGAAAGAAAGAAAGAAAGAAAGAAAGAAAAAGAAAAAGAAAAGAAAGAAAGAAGAAAGAAAGAAAAAGAAAGAAAGAAAGAAAGAAAGTGTAAACAGAAGAAAGAAGAAAGAAAGAAAAAGTAAAAGAAAGAAAAGGAAAGAAAAAGAAAGAAAGAAAAAGAAAGAAAGAAAGAAAAGTAAAAGAAAGAAAAGAAAGAAAGAAAGAGGAAAGAAAGGAGAAGAAAGAAAGAAAGAAAGAAAGAAAAGAAAAGAAAGAAAAGAAAGAAAGAAAGAAAAGTGTAAACAGGAAAGAAGAGAGAAAGAAAGAAAGAAAGAAAGAAAGAAAGAAAGAAAGAAAAGTGTAAACAGGAAAGAGAGAAAGAAAGAAAGAAAGAAAGATAAGAAAGAAAAAGAAAGAAAGAAAGAAGAAAAGAAAAGAAAGAGAAGAGAAGAAGAAGAAAGAAGAAAGAAGAAGAAAGTAAACAGGAAAGAGAGAGAGAAAGAGAAAGAGAAGAAAGAAAGAAAAGCTGCATAGTTCAGCCCAACACACAGCATATATCTATTTATCTCACGCATGCCTTGCCATCCCATAATTAAACATCGTTGCTATGGTTTCCAAACCCCTCTTAACCCCCCCCCCCCCCCTTCCTCTCCCCCGCTCCCTCCTCCTCCCTCTGCTCTGTACTCCACCAACGGGTCCTGTGAGTATCTAAGCCCCGCCCCGTGCGGCCACGTAAGCTTTTAAACGAGTCTAAAGCTCCGCCCCCTGTGTACTACGTAAGCACAGATTTTGCGCGTAGAACGCATCGTTGAGAGGGAAAAAAAGTGCCCATTGTAGCCTGCTATTGTCCAAGCTACAAGCTACAAGCTACCAGTAAGTGACGTCTTTGTGTTTATTTTCGTTATTACTATTATTATTATTATTTCGTTTGTTTATAAACAAACAAATTCCGGTTGACACAAAGCGAAGAGTTTATTTACGCTCTTTTTTTTTAAAAGGCTCTTCCATCATGCTAATGCTAGCTGTGCTAACTGAGCACCGACGCTAATGCAGAGAGATGCTTCGCTTTTGTATCAGCCGCCATTCGGTTATTATTATTGTTGTTGTTGTTGTTATTATTTGTTTATTTATTTATTTGCATATCATATTTAAATTTGATGTCTGCGCATTGTCATTCATCATGATGTGCATTTGTTTTTCCTTTTTTTTTGTAAACAGCTTTATGTATCGATGTGTGCATATACTTTATGTGTGCATATTTGTTTACATAAACACATGCATAAAGTCATTGCAAATACATGCAACACATTAATGCATGCAGGAAAACAAAAAGTATATGCACTGATCATAGTTTGGATCATAATCACTGCTAGTGATGATTAAGGCATTGGGAAGGTTGTGAGTTCGAGTCCCAGCCACATTAAGGGACCTGCGACTTCCGGGACCCTGAGCAAGACCCTTAAAGGCTCCTCATAACCCCCCCCCCCGTATCTGCTCCCCTTATTTACATTCACGGCATTTACGTTTACAGCATTAATAAGGTCGCAGGCGTCCTCTAGGGTGACTTACAACGGGGCTGTTGAGGGTTAAGGGCCTTTCTCAAGGGCCCACTAGTAGCAGCATCTGTATCTGAGATCTTGTGGTCCAGAGTCCAGTGCCTTAACCGCTTATCTACCACATATCCACTTAGACTCCCCATAACTCAGTTGTGTGAATGAAATAAAAATGAGCCGAGAACTCATCCCGTTCCTCCTCCTCCTCCTCCAGCTATCGCAGAGTCTTCGTCCTCAATGGATCGAGCTTCGAAGCGCAGGCAGGTGAAGCCCCTGGCTGCCTCTCTTCTGGACGTCCTGGACTACGACAGCTCGGATGACAGCGATTTTGAAGTGGGAGACGCCGATGCCTCGGGTAATCCGTGCCTCCGCGGTCGGACTGCTTTTTCCTGATTTCATTTAATCATTGCATGGGTTTCTGCCATGATCTCTGAGATGTGTGCTCCTAAATAACTAAACATTTTATATATATATATATAGTATATATATATATATATATATATATAATATATATATATATAATATATATATATATATATATATATATATATATATATATATAAATGATCAGTGATCAGTGATAACTGGATATATATAGATGGTGATCAGATTGGTTAATGGGACAATATTGATCAGTGATTGGTTGATGGGAACAGTGGTGCTCACTGATTGGTTGATATTAACGATGGTGCTCATTGATTGGTTGATAGTAACGATGGTGATCAGTGATTCGTTGATAGTAACGATGGTGCTCATTGATTGATTGATAGTAACGATGGTGATCAGTGATTCGTTGATAGTAACGATGGTGCTCATTGATTGGTTGATACTAACGATGGTGATCAGTGATTGGTTGATAGTAACGATGGTGATCAGTGATTTGTTGATAGTAACGGTGGTGATCACAGATTGGTTGATGGTAACGGTGGTGACTACTGATTGGTTGACAGGAACGTTGATAGATGGTAATATTAATACTGATTGGCTATTGGTTGATGGGTGGGGGGGGTGATCGGCGATTGGTAACTAACAATGGTGAGAAGGGACTGGTTGATTGATAGTAAAAGTGGTGATAAATGATTGGTTGACAGGAACATTGCTAATAAGGGGGGAGGGGTATAGTTCATTGGTTAATGCGCTGTGCGACTGATCGGAACGCCGGGAGTTTGAGTCCCGGTATTCCCAAGCTGCCACTCTTGGGTCCTTGAGCCCTTAACACTTTGTGCTGCAGGGGGCGCTATATCTTAGCTGACCCTGGCTTGCAAAAATTCTTTGAGGAAACAATTTCACTGTACCAGAATGTATATGTGACACCATTGGGGAAATGGTGATTAGTGATTGGATGTTGGGGAAAGTGGGGAATAAGTGATTGGTTGATGGAAAATGATTGGACGACGGGGAAAAATCAATCGTGATAAGAGGTTGGTTACAGTGGTGGTCATTGATTGGTTGATGGAATCAATGGTGATTGGACAATGGTGATTGGTTGGCAGCAATAGTGATGAGTGATTGGTCAGTGAAAAACCGTCGGTGATTGATCTCGCCAACACAGTCAGGCTCGCCACACACACACACACACACTTGTTTTCTTATCTGTCGTACCAGCAGCGAGGATGTGAGCCGCTTTGAGAAGACTGTATTAAATGTCTTTTTATTCACGTTTAGACATGCAACAAGAGTGATGCTTTTTGTCGATCGGTGCCATTGTGCTCCTCAGGGTCAGAAGGCACAGGCAACGGCAGCGACGACGAAGGCTCCAAAGGCAGCACCGGAGGCGTGGACAGCGACTCGGACGCCGTCCCGACTCCCGATGAAGAGGCCGACGACGACGATGAGACCAAAGAGCTTAAAGACGACGGGCAAGAAGAAGAAGAAGAGGAGGAGGAGAAATCCAAAGACCAGCCTTCCTCCGAGGATAGCAGCAAGAAAGAGCCGTCGTCGAAGCATCGCAGAAAAGCCGACAAGGCCTCGGACGCGGAGCCGAACGGGAGTGGCGAAGTGGAGGAAAACCCTAAGAAGTGGAACCTCCGGAGGAACCGGCCTATGCTGGACTTCACCACGATGGAGCAGCTGAACGAGATGGACGATTACGACAGCGAGGACGACAACGACTGGCGGCCGACGTCGGCGAAGAAAAAGAACAAAGCCGGAGGGAAGGAGAAAGGCGGGAGCGAGGACGAGGGAGGAGACGGGGGCAGCGCCGAAGAGGAAGAGGGAGACGACGACGATGACGACGACACCAACGACGACAATAACAACAAGGACGACGAGGACGACGATGCCGAGAGCAGCAGCAGCAGCGACAGCGAAGCGGCGGCTAAAAAAGCCAAGAAGAAAGCCAGTAAAAACGCCGGCGCCTTCGACGAGGAGGAGACCAACGACAGCCACAGCACGTCCCACGGAAAAGGCAATGAGGTAATGTCTGATCTGCAATTGAAATATGGACCAACGTTTGGGGGTGGGGGGTTTGGGGGCACCTGACCACCCCATTCCACATACACTCCCCAGTTGCAACCGCCACTCTTCTGGGAAGATGTTCCACTTGTTTGGGTCTCTGACTTTGGTGTCCCCATCCCCCCCAGACCTTTTGGTGAAGAACCACATGTGGTTGGAAATGTCCGGTGTCCCACTTCTTTTGTCCATGTGGTGCATTTTCAGGAGTAGCTGAAAGGCGGAAAATGTGGGGGGTGTGATCGAGCCCCGGTATCTCCAAGCTGCCACTCTTGGGTCCTTAAGCAAGGCCCTTAGCCCTCTGTTAGGATATTCCACTGTGCTGTAATGTATATGTGACATATAAAGGCGATTCAAAATGCATATCCATTCCATCTCTTAACGACACCTCCCGGGTATTTATTTATTTTTCTTAATCCTTTTTTTTTCGTTACTTTGCATCCAGAAAGTTTTCGAAATGCCAGAGAATACCAGACTTCTGAACCAAGTGTACAGTCAGATACCACGATCGGAGGCTTGTGTAGTATCTGATTGAACTTTTCAAAAGACCGCAAGGTCTTCCTGATAACGGTAATTTTGGGGTTTATAACACCGACAAATCTATCCATTTCTCTGGAGAAATTACGCAGCCACTGGCTTTTCCCCATCCCAGGTCTAATCTCAGATCAGTCTGGTGTTTCAGTACAGAGGTTCTCGTGCTCCGGTCTGCATGGGGGAAGCTTATCCGGGATCGACGTAAAGGAGGTAAAGTGAAGTTTTTAAACTTGCATTTTTTTGCAAGAACTTTAGGGGGCCCAGCACATACACTTGCTGAATCGAAAAGTTGGATGAGCAAATTGGGGCATTCGTTTGGTGTTTCCTCCATGGCCTGTGCTGTTGTCTTTTGCTTCAGTGACCTGCGATTAATTCCCAATATACGCCGTCCCTAACGATCTCCACTAGGGGCGCCAGTTGGGACTAAATGTAGGCGTCCCCAAACAAAGAGGGTACCTAGTGGCAAGGTTGGTTGTTGTGTTGAATCCGTATGTTGTTTCCAGGACTCTTTGGTGGAGCGAGCTCAGCTGTGGACCTCGCAGCCGATGGAGCACATCCTGATCTGCTGCGTCTGTCTGGGGGACAACAGCGAGGACACGGACGAGATCATTCAGTGTGACAACTGCGGAGTGACCGTACATGAAGGTCAACACAAACACACACACACTTGGATTCAAACAAAACAAAGGATAAAGAGGGAGGTGGGAGCCTAGTGGTAGTGCTTTGGACCCAGGGGTTGTGGGTTCCAATCCCGTCCATTGTCTGGGGGACAAAGGATAAAGAGGGAGGTGGGAACCTAGTGGTAGTACTTTGGACCCAGGGGTTGTGGGTTCCAATCCCGTCCATTGTCTGGGGGACAAAGGATAAAGAGGGAGGTGGGAACCTAGTGGTAGTACTTTGGACCCAGGGGTTGTGGGTTCCAATCCCGTCCATTGTCTGGGGGACAAAGGATAAACAGGGAGGTGGGAACCTAGTGGTAGTACTTTGGACACAGGGGTTGTGGGTTCCAATCCCGTCCATTGTCTGGGGGACAAAGGATAAAGAGGGAGGTGGGAACCTAGTGGTAGTACTTTGGACACAGGGGTTGTGGGTTCCAATCCCGTCCATTGTCTGGGGGACAAAGGATAAACAGGGAGGTGGGAACCTAATGGTAGTACTTTGGACACAGGGGTTGTGGGTTCCAATCCCGTCCATTGTCTGGGGGACAAAGGATAAAGAGGGAGGTGGGAACCATAGTGGTAGTACTTTGGACACACTGGTTGTGGGTTCCAATCCCAACTCCCCTAGGTGGGATGTGGGAATGGGAATAATCTACTAAGGAAGGTTTTATTTGGATACCTTCGGCAAGTTTCACAAGTCAGCCAGTATCCTTTGATCTTGGTGGAGTAATTGAGTATATTTCTTCATCCTTAAGCAAAGAATCCGCCGACACCCCCCCACCTCCCCACGACACCCCCCCTCCCCCTTCAACTGGACCGGCACTCTGTAGAACTTCACCACCAACCCCCCCCCCCCCCCCTCCCCACCCCAACTGCAACATTATTAGCTCATTGTGCTCGTGAGTTATTGGAAACAAAATCAATTACTCTTTAACTCGTCCTCCAGCCGCCGCCCTCCTTTCAGGCATGCCTAGTTAAGGCCGTCCATGCCCTGCTGCATCAAGGCGATGCCGCTAATTTCCAATTACCCCCCCCCCCCTTTTTTTTTTTTTTGCCCATTTATTTATTTATTTATTAATTTATCATCCACTTCATTCGCCCATGCCTCAGTGACTCTTGGTCGACGCCCTCACAGAGAGCCCATGACAGGGTGGATTTATATTTTTATATATAATTTTTATATATATAATTTTTTTCTACAGAGAATTAAATTACCCTCAATGAAGAATGGGAAAAAAAAGGCTAAAAAAATATTGTTTTAATTTAATTAAAAAATTAATTTTAATTAAAAAAAAATATATATATATATATATATATATATATTTTAGAATTAAATTAGATCAATGAAGAAAATAGAAAAGGTTAAAAAATATTGTTTTAATTTAATTACAATTTTTAATTTGAATAAAAAAAAATGTATATATATATTTTTTTTTTTTTCTACAGAGAATTAAATGAGATCAATAAAGAAAAAAAAAAAGGCTAAAATATATTGTTTTAATTTATCGAGTGGTTAAGTACTTCTGTCTGGTTTTCTGTCCGTCTATCAAAGTTCCTAACGTGATCACTGATTGGTCTTTGGGAATCGATGGTGAACAGTGATTGGCCGTGAGGGAAACAAGGATACTCGGTGAAACCCCGGCAATCATTGATTTAGCCATTAAGAACCGTAGCGATCTTTGATTGGGGATTGGAAACTCTTATGATTGGAGTAGAATTTGTTTTTTTTTTTTCTGGTGTATAAGTTTGTGGATGTGTGTGTGTGTGTGTGTGGGGAGGGGGGGGAGCGGTGTGTGTGTGTGGGGGGGGGGGTGCGGAATTTAATAAACAGTCACTGCTTGTGCCGTTTTGGTGACAGGCATTTTGGTGATGCAAGCAGAAGTAATGATGCTCCATCATGACAGGGATGAAGCTCACAAGTGGAGCACACACACACACACACACACACACACACACACAAACACACCTTCCACAGATGCACTTCTTCTTCAGTGTCAGCTTGCAATACGAAGCCATTTCATATCTCTGTAGCAGTAAATCAGGGGGTGACCTTGAAGCAGTCAGGGTCCTTTTGATGGGCCAAGCGCAGTGTTGCGGAGTCAGCCTTCGAAAGCCACATACACTGTCTGATTCATAGACACACTTCCAGTGTGTGTGTGTGTGTGTGTGTGTGTGTGTGTGTGTGTGTGTGTGTGTGTGTGTGTCTTACAAGCTTATAAATGCCCTGAGATATGAACAGAATTGAAAGAAAGATTGGTCGATGACGGTTTTTCTCCCCCCTCGCTCTGAAAGGTGGTTCATTTCCAGAAAAACAGGCCCGAGGGTCGGTTGAGTGGCGAAGAGCCAGTGTTGAAGTTGCTGTGTGTGTATGTGGGGGGGGGGGTGTTGAGGAAGACTCTCAAGGCCACTTCTTATCTACTTCTATACTACTCAAGACTTTTTATTTATTTTTATTTATCTCCTACACGATGAAAGAAATTCGCCACTCGAGTTGCGATCGTTTCTGACACGATTTTGGAAGTCGTGGCGTTCCGGAAAGTATTCCAAAAGTCTTCTCCCCCTCTCCTGCCGTCACCTGCCAGGTGGAATACGATATTGGGAGCATCACCCAGAGGGGACAGCTGTTTTGCTCCAGAAACACTCTCCAGATCCACCTGGTAGATGCCTGCCAAAGTCGTTGTGCCAGCTGCGCCATGCTGCTACAAGTTCCAGGCGCTTTTTCCTACACCACACACACACACACCAACCAACCAACCAACCTGAGCCCCAAGTATTAGTTTGATGCTTGGCGAGGTGGCAGCCCAGTGGTTAAAGCTCCGGGTTAGCGATCCAAATGGTAGCCCAGGTATCACCAAGCTGGGGCGCGCTGCCATGTTATATTTCCCCCAAGTGTAATGCCGGGCGGAGAACTACGGAAGCCCGCTATGCCAAACCGAGGTAAAAACCATTTTCGGATAACCTCGATAATGACGATTAATCTCGCAGATCTGCTTTGGGGGCCCTTCAGCAACGTGTTCAACCTTTCTCTGAGGTATCCCCATCCCATGCTTCTTCACTCATATGTGCTCCTTCCCACGCATACCCTAAATGTGGAGACAATTGAGGGAGGGGCTAGCTCAGTGGTTAAGATGCTGCGCTACTGATCGGAAGGTCAGGGGTTCGAGTCCCTGTATTGCTAAGCTGAAGGACAAGATCTTCACTGTCTTGTTTCTTCATTTCCTGAATACACGACCCTCTAAACATGTCGTGTGGTCAACCCAAAAGTCTCGGGACACCGAGGATATGTGGTTCTTCAGGGTGGGAGTAAAGAACGCCCATGAATGCTGGGTCATGGTTTGTCTTTCTGCTTGACCTAGGAACCTGTTCCAGCATGATCCATCAAGATATGCTTTGCATGGGTTGGACCGAAAAAGTTCTAGCACGGGTTTTTCAACCCTTTTGAACACCTGGTTTACTCATTTCCTTCTTTCCAAGTGAACTGGAACCAATGAATAGGATTCCAAAGTCAGGGTGTAATCCACACCACACGGTCCAAGTATGGCCGAATATTTGATTCACCTCAAAGTGTTGAGCCTTGCCATGATCCGTACGATCTCAAAAGTGTGGATAGATGTTTAAGGTCATTTAAGGTGAAGCAATGCTTTTGAAAAATGTTCCTGGGTTAAAAAAAGAAAGAGAAGAAAAAGAGAGAGAATAGGGAGAAAACTAAATTGTGGCAGGGGAGATAATGGGCAAGCATTGATTGTCTGCATCTTTGAGGTGCGCGCAAGTGTCTTCAGTGCTTGATTGCAAAGCTTTGCAGCCCCAGACAGCCTTTTCAGGAGTCTGGGAGAAAAGATTAGCAGTGACAATTCCTGGCCGTGACTCCGAGAACTAGCATCGCCCGCTAGCGGATACGGTTTCTTCTCACGGATATCTTCTCACTCTTACCCCAAAGGTGGAGGGATTGGTTAGCTCAGTGGTTAAGGCTACTGAACGGAAGGTCAGAGGTTCGAGTCCCTGTATTGCTACGCTGACACCCTTAGGTCCTTTAGCAAGGCCCTTAACCCTCTTTGCTCCTCATGGTTGACCCTGCTCAACCTCACAGAACTTTTTAATAGCCGCCCCTTGGTTTTGACCAATCCGAACGACAAAATCCTGAAAGTCCTGAAAGTATGGTTCCCACTGTGAAGCATGGTGGAGGTGGTGTGATGGTATGAGGCGTCTTTTTCTGGTGGGGATTTTACAACGATATGCCACCCCATCTGGTGGTCCCAGTATGATGGGATCATACACTTAATTCTAGGTTATGCCCCGGATACCCGGGCCTCCACAATCGCCCCCCCCCATCAAAATCCAGTTGAGATGCTTTGTGTTGAGCTTAATGGGACAGGGATTAGTCAATACAAAGAGAACTGACAATTGTGTAAACGCTCATAACACCATATTCTTTCTAAATGTACTCAATGGCGTAGTTTTGTTTCACGTTTTGAAGAATTCAGAACATTTACAATGGGGTGGTAAAAGGACGTCGTCTTGAAACATGTGGGGGTATTGTTAACGTTTCGAAGACGCCGGGAATTGCTCAAACCCTTCGAGCACGGCTTGAAGTATTTACTTTTATACATTTTATTCATTCTAAAATTGTATACAATTAGCCTTGTTTTGGTGAAAAAAATATTATTATTATTATTATTATTATTATTATTTGAAACAAATAGTTTAAATTGTCGCCCCCTTCCCCTTCATGGTCTCACGGATACGGTACAGCTAATGGACGTGGCCAGCGATACTCTTGCAGTCAGTTCAAGTGTCTTTCAATTAACCTCTATGGGGTTTAACCGCATTAAAAAATGAGAATGTGCACAATCCCCCCCCCCCCCCCCCCCCCCCCCCCCCCATCCTTTTTTACTTCCATACAAGGACGTTCCTTCTAAGGACGGGCGCATAGATTTTCTAAATATTGTATGCACGTGTATGTTTTTGTTAGGAAGCACACTGGCTTTTTTTTTTTTTGTTCCCTCCCTCCTTTTATAACGAGGAAATAATTTCATCCGTGGACTGCTGCTTGTGAACGTGATTGGATTACTTTGGCTAGAGCCCGAGCCGAGCGAGTGCGTTAAAAGGATCGCGCCCCTTTTGTCCTTTTTATTGAGCTTTGATTTGGCGCTGCTTGATTTTTAGACAAAAGACACCAAGCAAACCATTTGTGTTCCTTCCTAAGCTTCATCGTCCCCCCCCCCCACAACCCCCGCCTTCCCCCGCTCCCCCCCCGCCCTCGGCTCCTATCGGAGTTGGAAGGAGGAAAGCAAGTCCATCAGTTCTAATTGGCTGTATTGGTTCCCGCACTCATCCTCCCGAATTATTCTGAATGGGAACGAGTGAGCCAAGCTTGGGGCGAAGATTCTCAACGGAGGACAAGACTGGAGGTTTGCATGTTTTTAAGGATTTCCGGGGTCCTCCTCAGGTCCTCGTTAGTGAGTCGTAATCAAGCATCGAGTGATTTATTCCATTTATCCCATTGCCATTTTTCCAGCGTTTAAACTGCCACGGATGTTTGCAGAGCGAAATGAGGACACCCAGCAGTTGAAGGTTAAGGTCCTTGCTCAAGCGCCCCACTAGCGGCATTTTGGTGGTGCTGGGCTTTGAACCTGTGACCTTCCGATCGGACGCCCAGTGCCTTAGTCCACGGGGCTACACCCTCCCCGTCAGGCCGTATCATGCCGTCTTTTCCCCATGCAGCGTTTCCTTCCCTTCTTCTTCCCTTGACTTGAAGGATTTAGGAAGTAAATTGCACACATCTACTGATTGTGTTGTTGTGATAATGTAAGCTATTGAAATGTGTGCTTCCTGTTATCACACACACACAGATACAACACAAACACTGTGCTAGGTCTATCAAGCGGCTCTGGAAAATCCCGCACCCCCGCCCACCCTCATTCAATCTCGATCGCATCGAAATCACTCGTCCTGATTTGGCCAGCACCCTGCCAAGCCTGTCATTTCCAGCGAGGCTAAGCTCGACTCCGGGGATTACGACGCGTTCCCGTAGTCATCAGTTTTTCTCCGAGCTTAGCTCATATTAGCCAGTGACCTGTGGCTTATCCCAGTTCAAAAGGGAACATCACAGATTCGCTCAATGGGTAAGTCCGTTAAAACCGGCGCCGCGGTTCAAAGCTTAATCAGTATGAAGACTAAATCTTGCCGCCAGCATTCCCCCCCCCGTGATGCCTTTTTCCGAAATGAGTCACATCGAAATGAGTCGCATCAACCTGATTTGAGGAAGATGTGTGTTCTCAGAGCAACGGATTCTGGAAGTTTCTCTGTGTATGTAAAAAAAAATATATTTCTTTAGATGTTTGACGATTGCGAGTAACTCAGGTGTTTGGACATCAGTTAGAAGTTCTTTCCATGACCTTTGTGTGCCAGGAACGTCCTTGGTGCATGACTTCCCAATAACCCGAGAGATGGGGTTCCGGGTGGCGGGAGGGGGATGGGAGAGAGGGAATATTAATTGAGTTGTAGAGGATGTGGAACAGCGGAGCAGGTGATGGAGGTTGGTGGGATCAGCCCAGAGCTGTGGTTGAAGATGTAGCATCAGGGAAGGATGGTGGGATCTGGAAAGGGATTATGGAGAATGGTGGGATGAGTGGAGTAGTGGTTAAGGATGGTGGGAGCAGTGAAGCAGTGGTTAAGGATGGTGGGAGCAGTGGAGCAGTGGTTAAGGATGGTGCGACCAGTGGAGCGGTGGTTAAGGATGGTGGGAGCAGTGGTTAAAGATGGTGGGACCAGTGGAGCAGTGGTTAAGGATGGTGGGAGCAGTGGAGCAGTGGTTAAGGATGGTGGGACTAAGGATGGTGAGACCATTGGAGCAGTGGTTAAGGATGGTGGGACCAGTGGAGCAGTGGTTAAGGATGGTGGGACCAGTGGAGCAGTGGTTAAGGATGGTGGGACCAGTGGAGGAGTGGTTAAGGATGGTGGGACCAGTGGAGCAGTGGTTAAGGATGGTGGGACCAGTGGAGCAGTGGTTAAGGATGGTGGGACCAGTGGAGCAGTGGTTAAGGATGGTGGGACCAGTGGAGGAGTGGTTAAGGATGGTGGGACCAGTGGAGCAGTGGTTAAGGATGGTGGGACCAGTGGAGCAGTGGTTAAGGATGGTGGGACCAGTGGAGCAGTGGTTAAAGGATGGTGGGAACCAGTGGAGCAGTGGTTAAGGATGGTGGGACCAGTGGAGCAGTGGTTAAGGATGGTGGAACCAGTGGAGCAGTGGTTAAGGATGGTGGGACTAAGGATGGTGGGACCAGTGGAGCAGTGGTTAAGGATGGTGGGACCAGTGGAGCAGTGGTTAAAGATGGTGGGACCAGTGGAGCAGTGGTTAAGGATGGTGGGACCAGTGGAGCAGTGGTTAAGGATGGTGGATGGTGGACCAGTGGAGCGGTGGTTAAGGATGGTGGGAGCAGTGGAGCAGTGGTTAAAGATGGTGGAACCAGTGGAGCAGTGGTTAAGGATGGTGGGACCAGTGGAGCAGTGGTTAAGGATGGTGGGACCAGTGGAGTAGTGGTAGGTAAAGGGTGGGATCTGAGGAGCAGAGATGGAGGGATCAGTTGAGCAGTGGTAGAGGATGGTGGGATCAGAGGGCCAAAGGTAGATGCGCTCAGAGATGACATCAGAGGACAAGAGGTATGGTGCACTGTATATTCACAGCATTTGCAGACGCCCTTATTCAGACCGACTTGGGGTGAATGAGGGTTAAGGTCCTTGCACAAGGGCCCACTAATAGCTTTTAGTAGAGGCCAACGCCTTAACCACCCTGTTACGACCTGTGGTAGCACTAGTGGCAGTTTCTTGGTGGTGGGATTTGATCCTGGGATCCAGAGGCCCTTAACGCCTTTACCACTCCGCTACCACCTCCATCTCCATGGGTAGTGTAGCCATGAATTGTCCCTCAGAGGTAGATTGGCAAGGATCCAGGTACGACACATTATCTGACCTAGTCTAATTGCCTCGTCATAGGTTCATTTCCTCCAGTGACTAAAATTCACAACGTGCCAAGCCATCGCTTTCTGGCTCCCGTCCGGCCGCCATGTTTGGAGCATTCAGAACCGATTTGCTATTCTCCTGTCACCCCCCACCCCCCCCCCCCCCCCCCCCCGTGCTACCCAGAAGCAACATTGTGAAATTAGGAGCAAAAACGTTATCTCTGAAACGGCGGAACGGCCCTGATTGTCGTTCGCATTTGTAGCACGGGGCACGTTTGCCGACTTTAATAGGAGCCATGGTAACCTGATCAGCCCAATAATTGTTTTTCCAACTCGGGCAAATGAAGAAAGGCAACATTGGAGACGATCTTTATTTTGGCCCCGGAGTTGTTTTTTTTTTTTTTTTCATTCTTCCAAGTTTGCCCACGTCTTCTTTAATATTACTCATTTGTTGTTTAGGCGGCTTTTTAAAGAAGTGCGTAGATTTTTGTTTTTAGTATTTCCGTCGCCACCACAGTAAATATTTGGTGAAGCTTTCCCTGGAGAAGTGTAAAATAAGAGACGGAGATGGTTCTTCTGCCACATTTGGATTCATTTTGGGGTTCATTCTGTTTTTATTGCTGGCAGGTTTTTGACCGGGTAACGTTTGCTTTGCTCACACGCTTCGATCCGATCTCGACCCTCCAGGTCCAGTTGTAGGTCCAGCTCATGCTCTGTGTAATTCCAGCCCTTTATTTTAGGTTGTTGCCATCAGAACGCACTTTTATACACATTTCCAGATCTTATTCTGGGTCTTTCCATCTAAGAATGTCTACTCGTCTATCTGCCTATCTATCCGTCCATCTATCCATCCAACCTTCTCGGTCTCTGTCATCTGTCTTGTTTTCTTTCTTTCTTTCACCTCTTTTCTTTCTTTCTTCCTTTCTTTTTCTTCCTGCCTCTGCCTGTATTTCTTTCTATCTGTCCGTCTTTCTATCTTTCAGAGACAGGAAGAAAGAAAGAAAGAGACAGACAGACAGAAAAGAGAGACTTGGACAGACAGAAAGTCTCTCTTTTCTGTCTGCCTGTCTTTCTTTCTTTCTTACATTCTTTTTCTTCATGTCTCTGAAAGACAGACGGAGACAGGAAGAAAAAGAATGTAAGAGAAAGAAAGAAAGAAAAGAGAGACTGAAAGACAAAGACACTCTTTTCTTTCTTTCTTTTTTCTTCTTCCTGTCTGTCTGTCTGTCTCTCTTTCTGTCTGTCTTTCTTTCTATCTTTCTCTTTCTTTCTTACATTCTTTTTCTTCCTGTCTCTGAAAGGCAGACAAATGGACAGAAAGACGGACAGATACAGGAAGAAAAAGAAAGAATGTAAGAGAAAGAAAGAAGACTGAGACACTCTTTTATTTCTTTCTTTCTTACATTTTTTTCTTTCTTGCATTCTTTCTTACTTTTTTCTTCCTGTCTGTGTCTCTTTCGGAGTTTTTGTACAGTTTTTTTTTTGTGTTTGAGAATGTATATCGTTATTTGTGTGCGAGTCCGAGAGAGAGAGTTTATACAGTTATTTTTGTTGTTGTATGTTGCGCATTTTTATTTTTAACTGCGAGTGGCTGTAATCGTGCAGAGCGGTGAGAATACGCCCAGTATACAGGCGATGCTCGGGTGGGGGGGGGGGGGGGGGGGGGGGGGGGGGGGGGGGGGGTGTTGGAGGGGGGGGTGGGTTTGGTGTTGGAGGGGGGGGGGGGGTTTTGTTTGTGAAACTTGCGTCTTCTCTGCACCGATCCGCAAAAATAAAATGATGCAACCTTCGTGAATATTCGGAAGAATTTCGCGATCTGTTAAGCAAAAGTCATTTTCCCGTTCCCTCAGGCTGCTACGGGGTCGACGGCGAGAGCGACTCCATTATGAGCTCGGCCTCGGAGAACTCCACCGAACCGTGGTTCTGCGACGCCTGTAAAAACGGTGTGATGCCCAGCTGTGAGCTTTGTCCCAATCAGGATGGGATCTTCAAGGAGACGGATGCCGGGAGGTATGTTTTTATTTATTTACCCTCCCCCCCGCCCCATATTTATTTATTTATGTATTTATTTTTTTAAGCGTTCCTATGGGATCGTGTGGCTAGGTCTAAAACAATCAGGACGTGTAAATTGAGTTATAACCTGCTATGATGTGTTCATAAGGCTTCATTCACTCTACTGCGATCATGTGACTATACTCTAGGGCTGTTAGGTGATCATGTGACAGTGCTGTTGGGCAGCCATGCGATCATGTGACCGTGCTGTAGGGCAGCCATGCGATCATGTGACCGTGCTGTAGGGCTACTGGCTGATCATGTGACCGCTGTAGGGCTGATAGGCGATCATGTGACCGCGCTGTAGGGCTGATAGGCGATCATGTGACCGCGCTGTGATCTGCTAGGCGATCATGTGACCGTGCTGTAGGGCTACTGGCTGATCATGTGACCGCTGTAGGGCTGTAGGCGATCATGTGACCCTGTAGGGCTGCTAGGCGATCATGTGACCGTGCTGTAGGGCAGCCATGCGATCATGTGACCGTGCTGTAGGGCTACTGGCGATCATGTGACCGCGTAGGGCTGTAGGCGATCATGTGACCGCGCTGTAGATCTGCTAGGCGATCATGTGACCGTGCTGTAGGGCTACTGGCTGATCATGTGACCGCTGTAGGGCTGATAGGCGATCATGTGACCGTGCTGTAGGGCAGGCGATCTGTACGTGCTGCTAGGCGATCATGTGACCGTGCTGTAGGGCTGCTAGGCGATCATGTGACCGTGCTGTAGGGCAGCCATGCGATCATGTGACCGTGCTGTAGGGCTGCTATTCGATCATGTACCGTGCTGTAGGGCAGCCATGCGATCATGTGACCGTGCTGTAGGGCTGCTAGGCGATCATGTGACCGTGCTGTAGGGCTGCTATTCGATCATGTGACCGTGCTGTAGGGCAGCCAGGCGATCATGTGACCAGTGATCATGGCCTTCTTCATTTGCTTTGTTTGGGTTATGAACAGCATATGACTGGAAAAGTCCAGATACTTTTGACCCTATACACCTCAGGGGGGAAAAGCAAAACCTTTGAAGTGAGATGGCGTGGGGAGATGAAGAGGTGGTAGCGGAAGGTCATGAGTTCCATCATGTTGGCACTGTGGGACCCTTGAGCAAGGCCCTCATCTCTTACCTGTAAAGTTATGAATAAATTATACCTGTTTAAACGGAAGGAATTGATCTTTGGATCGGAAGGCCATGAGATTGGGTGGAGGTAGCTCAGTGGACCGGAAGGTCGCAGGTTCAAATCCCAGCACGATGGGCCCTGGTGCAAGGAGCATATAAATGAGTCAAAGGGGATAAGTCTTGGAATAATTTCCGCGGGTCGGCGAAGTGCTGTTTGTTGTTTGCTGTTTATTGCGGGAGTAACGGCGAGAGAGAGAGAGAGAGAGAGAGAGAGAATAAATGACCGAGCGAATGAGTGAGGGGAGGGGAGGGTGTGAGAGCGAGATTGTCGACTGAGGAGGACTTGAGCTGTGTGTTATCAGTGATAACGCTCCCTCAGCTCACCTGCACCTGAATTTGCTACTTCACTAGAGCATGAAAAACACAGCAAATTAAAGTGTGGAGCGCATGCTCACTGCAGATGGATATCTCTATATTGGCCATCGGCTTCTGCATTGAAAATGTTCTTTTTCCCGGGCCTGAGTAAAACGGCCATGTTTGAGCCGATTCGGTCAGACAATTGATGAAAAATGTTGAATGGAAAACACATTGAAGGGTTTTATTTATTTTATGTGTGTGTGTGTGTGTGTATAATATCGGGAATAAAATGTGGAATTGTATAGATTCCTTTTCCTGTTGATAAACTATTCCTGTTTTTATTTATTCATTCATTCATTCATTCATTTTCTACCGCTTTATCCAATCTTCCTCGGGTCACGGGGAGCCTGTGTCTATCTCAGGCGTCTATGGGCATTAAGGCAGGATACACCCTGGATGGAATGCCAACCCATCGCAGGACACACACACACACACACACACACACGCATTCATACACTAGGGACAATTTTCCAAGGTGCCAATCAACCTACCGTGCAATGTTTTTGGACCGGGGGAGGAAACCGGAGAACCCGGAAGAAAAACCCCCTGAGGCACGGTGGAGAAACATGCAAACTCCACACACACATTCCCGAGACGGGAATCGAACCCGGATCCTGGCGGTGTGAGGCGAACGTGCTAACCACTAAGCCACCGTGCCCCCGATCGTATATATATATATATATATATAATATATATATATATATATATATATATATATCTATATATATATATATATATATATATATATATATATCTACCTATATATTCCACACCGTAAATTCCGGACTATAAAGCGCACCTGGATATAAGCCGCATCTGCTCTATTTAAAAAAAAAAAACCCAAAAAAATAATAAATAAGCCGCACCTGCATACAAGCCGCATCCGCTTTTGAATTGGTAAATGTACATGTATGTACCTAAATAGATCCTTTCCTAACCTGTATTTTAACACGGTGTAACGGTGGACGCTGCACAGAGACGCGGAGATCCGGAATTCATACAAAACAGGATTTATTAGAATAAAGAACTCAGGAGACGCCGCTCATACGGAGCGGCCAGACAGGCTAGGGAGCCTTGCGCTCTGCGCGCCGTGGTACCGGGAGTACCGGAGAGCAGGAGCGGTGGCGGACTTGGAAGTCCAGGAATCGGGAACAGACAAAGGTTAGGCATAAACATATATCGAGCGTCCTTGTCCGCGACACTAGGTATGTGCTACGAGCCCGGACGGGGATTGTAGAGTGAACCGGTCCTATATCGGGAGAGGGAAAATCAAGAACCGCTGAGGCTGTGCTGTATTGTGTGTGTGTGTGTGTGTGTGTGTGTGTGCGTATGTGTGTGGGGAAAAGAGCAGGGAGGGAGAGAGAGAGCACCTGAGCAGAAACTTTGCTGATTAAAACGGGACAGAACCAAGAGAAAATAAGCGCTATTTACAGTATTTATCTTCATTTCTCCTGTGTGTGAAATCACGTCACCTTAACCTTGTAAAGATAGAGTTTGTCCTCCTTCTATCCGCTTCTACCCACTTATATCTGCTAAAGAGGAACTAGCGCATTCTTCTTCTTTGCATTTATTTTGTGTTAGTTTTGATTCTAATTCCGGTTAGAGCCCCTAGCGGTCGGGAAAAAATCTGCAGAATAGCCGCACCTTATTATTAGCCGCATGGTTCAAAACCTAGGAAAAAAGTAGCGGCTTATAGTCCAGAATTTACGGTGATAATACTATAATCTATATATCTATAATATCTATATATCTCTACTTCTATATCTATATATCTATATATATATATATATATATATATTATATATATCTATATATATATATACATATGTGTGTGTGTGTATGTATGTATATGTATGTGGAATAAAATGTGGATTTTATTTATTTATTTTTTTAAACCCCGAAGGTGGGTGCATGTTGTATGTGCGCTCTACGTTCCGGGCGTGGCGGTTCGGAGACATCGACAAGCTACGTCCTGTAACGCTGACGGAAATGAACTACACCAAGTACGGCGCCAAGGTCAGTATGCGCGAATTAGACGACCCTTTGATCTTTATTCATATATTTGACTTTTGTTTATATATATATATATATATATATATATAATATATATATATATATCTATATATATATATATATATATATATATATATATATTTACACAATACTGCATTCATTATGGACTTACATTTGTGGACCTGCCATAATAAGCTCCATTCTTCTGGGACGACGTTCCCAATCAGAATTCCAGTCGGGAAATTTATTGAGATATGAGGCCTGGGGTGAAATCGGCATTCCGGTTTACCCCCCCCCCCCTTTTCATCCGAAGCCTTTTTGTATGGAAGAACAAAATATGCCACAGGTTTTCCCAGTTGCATAGCAGACGTCCCTGTAGTCTGTAGAATTCCCAACATTAAATATGCGAGAGAGTAACGAGATGAACGGATCAAGAAAGAAGCTCCGAGACGGATAATCCGGATCGGGATCCTGAGGTTTAGGAAAAAAAGGAATCGAGGCTTGGTAACGGCGCCGTCACTATCGCCTGAGCATTTCCCCGCAGAGTTTTTAGGCTTTCTGACATTTACTTTCCCTGAAAAAGCAAGTTTTCGGGGTCAGGCGAGTCAGGAGACGCCGTTTCTAAGCGCGAAAGCAAATGACTTTTAAAAGCACTTTTCAAGTCGTCCTTTTAGCGGCTCGTTCTGTACATTTTGAAAGCGAATTGCTCTCGGAAAAGGGAGGAAAAAAAAAAAAGACCTATTATTATTTTAATTCTCCACTCGCGCAATTGACACGTCTCCAGCTCGCCCCGGTAGCCGCGACCTTCCTTCGCGCCACGTGCCAACCAAACCCGGAATACGGCGCTCTCGGGTCCGGCGCTCCGAGTCCGGGTTATCCGTAATGGATTGATATAATTGGAGCGCATTTTATAATGGATCGCGCCACTTTTGCACGGCCAGGTCGGCGTGCGGTATTTTTCGGGTGGGGGGGTTGAAGGCGTCGCTGTTTGGCGGGGGGAGGGGGCGGTGGACCTTATAGAGCTTGTGGGTTGTTTTTTTTTTTTAAAGGAAGGGAATTTTCCATGTGTTGTCTTTGCTTCAGGAATGCAGTCTCTGCGAGGACGCCCGATTCGCCCGCACCGGGGTGTGCATCAGCTGCGACGCAGGCATGTGTCGGTCTTTCTTTCACGTGACGTGCGCCCAGCGCGAAGGGCTTCTCTCCGAAGCTGCAGCGGAAGAAGAGGTGAGTAATAAACACGTGTGGTGTGGTGTGTGTGTGTGTGTGTGTGTGTGTGTGTGTGTGTGCACCAAGCCTCAAATCAAGTATCCCCCTTTCCATCAGATACAGACATCCCAGTGCACCATTGTTTATTGTCGATTCCAAAATACGACACGGCGTTCCCCGTGTCCCGTGCATTTGGGGACCCCATACCTCACAGTGTGTTTAATGTAAAGCTGTAGTCTCCATATATATACATATACATATATATAATATCCTTTCGGGGGGAAAAAACAAACAAAAACAAACAAACAAAGACTGTGGTTGCTGTGTGTGTGTTTGTGTGTGTGTGTGTGTGGAGGCTAATAAAACAGCCCTAAGCTGTTCTGAGTCCTTCATCATTCCGAAGCTCGCTTCATGCCGCAGAGTTCGTGCCCTGCTGCCATCCTGAAGGAGGAAAAAAAATAAAGGGAAGGAGTAGGGGGGGGGGGGGGGGATAGAGTTAGGAGTTATAGCAACTCTCCTCGGGAAAGAGAGCGATATTGCTCAAAGCAGCCGGTTTCTTCCGGCGCTACCGAGCCCCACGTCTGTCCAGCAACGACACCGAAGGCGTCGTTTACAAACAAAATGATTCTGGAAATGTAGATGAAACTTGAAAACGAACAATTAAATGAACAATCGATCAGTCAGTTATAATCAGTAATAAAGCTTGTCGGTAGCCGTTTCTGATACATTACATTACTTTTTAGAAATAAACACAAGCAGCCAATTCGAGCTCAGCAGGATAAAACAGCAGGACGCAATTATGCCGCATTGGCTCCGCCCCATTGTTTACTAATTTAAAAAAATAAGAATATGCTCGTGCAATTTGACTTCCAACAATTGCATTTAAGAGCCCAGTTTTTTTTTGTTCCTTTATTTACGAAAAGATGGAAAAAAAAAACGGAAAAAATGTCCGCAAATTTTTTTACGAAATATAATACGTTCATAAAGACATAAAGATAAATCGGACTGCAGCTATTGTTTATTTTAGTAATTGAGAATTCTGCCAATTATTCCGTCAATTTTTTTTTTTTTAAATACTTCCCTCGGGTCACGGGGAGTCTGTGTCTATCTCAGGCGTCTATGGGCAGTAAGGCAGGATACACCCTGGATGGAATGCCAACCCATCGTAGGACACACACACACACACACACACACACACTCATTCATACACTAGGGACAATTTTCCAAGGTGCCAATCAACCTACCGTGCATGTTTTTGGACCGGGGGAGGAAACCGGAGAACCCGGAGAAAAACCCCCCGAGGCACGGGGAGAACATGCACAAACTCCACACACACATGGCCGAGACGGGAATCGAACCCGGACCGAGGCGAACGTGCTAACCGCTAAACAAATTTTCCCCACATTTTCAAATTGGACGTTAAAATAAATAAATAAATAAATGAGGTAAACACACTGCATAGTGTTTTTGTTGTGTCGGTTACAGTGTAGCGGGTGGAGTTTATTTATCATTTATTGTTATATCATTTTTTAGTAGATAATGTATACTTTATAATAATCGGTTGCGACAGATTTCTCCGCTGTCAAACGACGCCTCCTCGTAAGTGCGTACTCTCAGCACCAGTACTCGGGACTCGGATAGGGGATGAGGTCAGGGCTCTGTGTCAGGCCCGCTCAAGATGGTAACAATGTGGAGAAGGACTTTAGAAAAACAAACAAAAACAGCGTATAGGGACATTTCATCAAGCTTCATGGCTTCCGATATCCGAGAGGCCCGTGTTAAAGGTGCCGCCGCGATGCTGATAAACACTCGGGCAAAGTGCCCACTCGCCGCAATCCACTTAATCCAGTCGGCCGCGCACAAGGGCCGGCGTATCAAAACGTAAGCCCGCTGATAGCATCCGCCGAGATGCCTTAAGCTTAAACGATTCCTCCAAATGGCAGCTCCTCCTTACAGCCTAAAAGGGAGGATTGTTTGTTTGTTTGTTTGTTTGTTTGTGTATTTATTTATTTTCACGTCCGCCGTCTCATGAATCACACTATAGCGCTCTCCTCACTTTGCCCGGCGCCAAACTTCTTCACGCCGGAGCCTTTAAAGCGATGAAATTTACAGTCCCGTTGTCATCGAAGTATTCGTCACCAGTTATCTGCACGGGCCCAGACGCCGGTCTAGACCTCGGGACGCCATTACCGCGACGACTAGGACGTCCGAGATGCTCCTATCTCAAACCCCTCCACTCCGCCTCCCCGTAATGAAACTATACATTAGAATTATCTGGCAAGGCAGGATCGGGAGAGGGGACGGGACGCGAAATGAAGTCTGGAGCACTAGTCGTGTCGAGACGATATCGCAGAATAGGACACGTAATACTTCAAGATGCGTTTTTCTTTAGGGGGGGTGCTTTCTTTTTATTGGGAGGGAAACGTGTACACCAACGTTTACATGCTTTTCCGTGCCCCTTCCCGTCAGCCTGAAGATGCGATTAAGAAGCCGGGCTGAGCGAGGAAACGGCGTATTCTTTTTGATAAGGATTTATAGGGTCCGCGCTCCGAGTGCACTTACGAGGACTGATTGTATCATTCATCGTTAAATTGTTTTTTAGTGACGCGTGCAAAAGCATCACTATTATAATCTCTCTCTGGATTCGGCGTGTAACTCGTCCCACGGGGACGATCCTTGTCCCATCCTCACGAATCATACCTCATATCCGGGGTAGGAATCGCCCCGCGGAATTCCGAACCCGGGGCTAAAAAGCAGGAATTTTTTTCCCATAGAAAATGAACGGGCCGAAATTTCGTGCCTCACAGTTCGGGCCTGTGAGCGTCCGACATGCACATACGGCAAATCCACCCGTATGGGGGTCCGGAGTGGATCAGGATCATATACCCCCTGAACCCCACACCTGTTCAGAATTTCGGGAAATCCCTGACATTCCGGCCCCGTAGAGAATGATTGGGGAAATTTGGCGCTCCCTTGTTCGACCGGAAATGCACATGTGACATATCGACTCGTAGGTGAGATGGAGTAGATCACGCTCATATGACTGCCGCATGGCGTCACATGGCCGCTAACGTGAAAAATCGGCGAAACTCCGTCACAGGGTCATGTGACGCGTCTAAACGCTCGGCACATCGACGGGAGTCGGACGCTGGATAATTTGATGTCGTGCGTCACTGGCCCCGCCCCTTCCCGAAAAAAACATTTTCTTCAGGAAATGTCCCATCTCTTGACTGGAAAAGCCTGGTGTCCCAATACTTTTGACAAGACTGCGTCATATCCTGTAGTCTCTTTAATCCCGGTATAGAATTATCATTACTCTTTTTTTGCTTGTTTGTTCGAACGAATCCCGAAATAAACGTGCGCTCTGTCTCGTCCCGCAGGACATCGCCGACCCGTTCTTCGCCTACTGCAAGCAGCACGCCGACCGCTTCGACAGGAAGTGGAAGAGGAAGAACTACCTGGCGTTGCAGTCCTACTGCAAAGTCTCCCTGCACGAGCGAGAAAAGCAGCTCACCCCTGAAGCCCAGGTCTGATTCGCTCGCCATCCTCTTTTTATATTACGTTTATGAGGTACGGCGGCCTTTTAACCCCCCACCCCCCCTTTGCCACCCCCACATCGTCTTTGCCTCCAGGCGAGAATCAACACGCGGTTGCAGCAGTACCGGGCGAAAGCCGAAGTGTCCCGGAACGCCCGTCCTCAAGCGTGGGTCCCTCGCGAGAAGCTCCCGCGGCCGCTCACCTCCAGCGCCTCGGCCGTGCGGAAGCTCCTGCGGAAAGCCGAGCTCATGGGCATCAGCACGGACGTGTTCGCCACGGACACGGCCGACGCCAGCGCCAGTCTGGACGGCCGGCGGAAACACAAGCAGCCCGCGCTCACCGCCGATTTCGTCAACTACTACCTCGGTACGTTCCCACCTTTCGGAAGGTCTTGAGTTCAACTCCCAGCACCGCCAAAACAGCAGGTACCCCTAGCAAGAGCTCAGGATGAAGGTCGTCTGCTAAACGCCGTGAATAATAATGTTAATGGTGTGTGCTTGTGTAGAAACGCAACACTTTTGTAGACGCTTTGCTCATTTTTAAAAGTACCGGAACGGGCGCTTGCATCTGCCGCGTACCGCCGCGAAACCCCATCCACCCATCCCTCAGCGATAAACAGCAGGCGGGACGCGAGTGCGAGCGCCGGATGCGCATTCCGCCCGGTATGCCGTCTCGCGGAGAGGCACTCGCCCTCCAAACAAGCCATGCTAGGGGCAGATGTGCGGCGTAACCTTGGGCATACACTCGATTAGGCTTCAGCGGGAGGTTTCTCCTCCGTCAGTGCTCTGTTTTTCCTCTCTTATTCTTCCTGTCCTGATTTGTCTTGGTGCGTTTTTTTTTCCCCCCTTTTCTTTTCTTTTTTTTTTTCCTTTTTTTTTTTTTTTGTGAAGTAGATAACATCAGTGTATTGATCCGTGTGTGTCCATTGGTATTCAGAGCGGAACATGAGGATGATCCAGATCCAGGACAACATCTTGGAGCAGAAGAACCTGAAAGACAAGCTGGAAAGTGAGCAGGAGAAACTTCACGTAGAGTATAACAAGGTAAGGGAAATTACCGGAGCATTTTCACCTCTTAATTTACTGGGTTTAAAATCGCCACCCACCAACATATCTATCTTTTAGACATTTCTCCTGGACGATTTCAGAACTTCTAATGACCTTGAGAAGCTTCTGATTGGCTCCTTTTCATACATCGAACTTTATTGCGTTTGTTAGCACAACTTGAGCACGAATTCTGGTAACTTGAATGTGGGCATGGACACGTGGACATGTCGAGCCTCATCTTGCCCTAATGTAAATGTACCCACTTTGTGTGAAGATAAAAACCACATGGAAGGATTCCGGATGGATTTCCAGGACAACCATTGGTCCAAAACGGTTGAGCTAGAACCCAGGACAACACAGGAGCCATGAAAAGATATAAAAGACTGTTGAGCAGGCTGCCAGTGCGGTCCCTTCAGCAGATCGCTTCTTTTGTTCCCCTGTGAAAACTTCCACTGATTGTCTCTTGAGCAAGCTTGGCTCTCTTGGTCCCTTGAGCAGGCTGCCTCCGTTGGTTCCTTTGAGCATGCTGCCACTCTCTCGGTTCCTTTGAGCATGCTGCCACTTTTTCGGTTCCGTTGAACAGGCTGCCACACTCTCGGTTTCTTTGAGCATGCTGCCACACTTGGATCCCTTGAATAGGCTGCCACTCTCTTGGTTCTTTTTGGCATGCTGCCACTCTCTTGGTTCCCTTGAGCAGCCTGCCTCCTTTGGTCCCTTTGAGCAAGCTGCCACTCTCTCGGTTCCTTTGAATAGGCTGCCACTCTCAGTTCCTTTGAGCATGCTGCCTCTCTTGGGTCTCTTGAGCAGGCGGCCACTCCTCGGGTCCCTTGTGCAGGCTGCCACTCTCGGTTCCTTTTTGAGCAAGCTGCCACACTCGGGTCCCTTGAATAGGCTGCCACTCTCTTGGTTCTTTTTAGCATGCTGCCACTCTCTGGTCCTTTGAGCAAGCTGCCACTCTCTCGGTTCCTTTCAGCAAGCTGCCACTCTCTTGCTTCCTTTGAACAGGCTGCCACCCACTTGGTTCCCTTGAGCTGACTGCCACTCTTGCTTCCTTTGAGCAGGCTGCCACTCTCTTGCTTCCCTTGAGCAAGCTGCCACTCTTTGGTTCCTTTGAACATGCTGCCACTCTTTGGTTCCTTTGAACATGCTGCCACTCTTTGGTTCCTTTGAACATGCTGCCACTCTTTGGTTCCTTTGAACATGCTGCCACTCTCTTGGTTCCTTTGAACATGCTGCCACTCTCTTGGTTCCTTTGAACATGCTGCCACTCTCTCGGTTCCCTTGAGCATGCTGCCACTCTCTCGGTTCCCTTGAGCTAGTTGCCACAGCAGGCTGCCACTTTTGCTCCCTTGAGCAACGTACCTGTGTTGGGCATTTGAACAAGAAACTTAAGATCATAGCTGCGAATAAAAGAAGATCTTGGAACCAGATAAGCGCGTCAGACATGGCGGACAATCACGAGGCTCGTCGACCACGCTCAGGCAGATTATATAGTTTTGGCAGCTATTTTAATCATGGCGCACTTGTTCTAATGCGCCGTTGTATCGACGCATTCAGAGCGAGCAAACGGACTCTTACGGAACGCAGGCGGAAAGATGTTTTACACCACAATACCAGGGAGTAACAATCAGACAGCCGAGCATGAATGGGAGATCTTATGTGGCCTGCGATATAGTTCTCCAAGATGGCCTCTTCACCTCACCGCCATCGATACATGACTTTGCTAATGACCTTGAGTCTCCCTAAACCTTGAGGAACTTCTCCGGAGAATATTAGGTGCAGGTTATAACAACAACAACAACAAATGACGTCAGAAGGTCACGAGCACCACCAAGTACCCATTCCTGGACCCTTGAGCAAAGACCCCTAACCTTTAAATTGCTGGGTTAAAAGTTGGTCTGGATAAGAACGTCCACCAAAGAGCGTACCTGACCCAGGGTTTCATCATAAACACCCCCCCACCCCCCCCCCCCCCCCCCCCCCCCAAATACCTCATCATACCGCGGTGTAACTTTCGAAACGCGCCAGTGCGGCGTCTGTAGTCGGCGTGAGATGATTTCTAAATGTTAGCGTTCGTCTCCTCTTCACACAGAGCTAGCAGATAAGAGGCAGCGTTCTGTAGTTTAGATTCACACTCCCATAATAACTTCACCTCTCCACCGCCCCGCTCTCATCATCCGCTCTATCACACGCACGCCTGACGCTTATCTGCCGTCTGGAGCTCCGAGTGGCCTTCACACACTCAAATGCCACGGCCAGGGGATGCGCGCGTGTGTGTGTGTGTGTGTGTGTGTGTGTGTGTGTGTGTGTGTGTGTGGTGTGTGTGAACGGCGTAACACACACCGGAGAAGTAAAATGCCATCGACTTCTTTGTTTGCTTCAGTTACGTTTCTTTTTTGACGGCTGTTTTTTTATTTATTTATTAATTTATTTATCTGTTTACTTATTTTAGTGCCATTTTCACTTGACTGATCAGCGGAGTGGCCGCAAATGCAATGATGCAGCTTTTTACATTCTTTTTGTTTTTGTTTTTCTTTTTATTTATTTTACTTACATTATTAAATATGCATTAATTAATTTATTTCTTTGTTTATTTATTCATGTATTTATTTAGCTGCATAATGTCTAGAGAAACAAGTCGTAGTAAAGTTGAAATGAAAAAAATATCAAGCAGAGCATTTGCTATATTTGACTAATTATATATATTTTTTCGCATTTTAATTATTGGTCGGAGACGCTGCTGTTTTTGTATGTTTATTTTGTATTTTATTTATTATTCCATTTAATTTTTCCATAATAGACTTTCTTTTCTTTCTTCTTTTACGTTATAATACCATCATAAATATAGGAAAAGCAAAAATGCATGTGAAATGTTATTTATTTATTTTTTTTATTAGTATTATGGTATTTATTTGTGTGTGTGTGTGATATACACCACAAAAGTCTCCATGTGGTTTTTACTAAATCCATATATTAATCCCTGAATAAAAAATAATAATAATAATTTTAAACAGAGGAAAAACAAACAATATTTGTTTCTTAAAATAAAATATAAGAAATCATTGAAATAAATGCTGCCTTGTTTCTGATGACTTGCACATGGTGGGGTTTTTATTTATTTATTTATTTATTTTTTATTCTTCTGGCCGGGTTTCTGACACCGGCTGCTGCTCTTATCTCCCTCTGTGCCGCTTGTGTGTTATCTGCCGCAGCTCTGCGAGTCTCTGGAGGACCTGCAGAATGTCAACGGCCTGCTGAGGACCGAAGGCCAGTCCATGTGGAGCATGTTGGGAAGCATCCTCGGCCAGGTACGCTCTTTTATTTCCTTCTCCACGTCAACCCTTACCCCCCCCCCACCCTTATTGAATCCATAGTGTTCTGGTACCCTGCTGTTCGGGGGGGGGGTCATCAGGGTGAACGTCCTCCGTCTGATCACAAATCAGATCATTACTGATAGAACTGATATCACTCCATGTTTTTCTGCTATTCAGTTATATTAAAAATACAGTGTGGTCCTGTTACTTCCCTATGGCATGTTTAAGACATTTAATAGGACATGGCATTAGGGCAGTAATATATACCATGTCTTATTAGTGCCCTATTACAATGTCCTTATTACCATGTTCTATTACTGCCCTATTAATTACCATGTCCTATTACCCCCCTATTACCATGTCCTATTACTGCCCAATTAATTATCATCCTCTATTACTCCCCTATTACCATGTCCTATTACTGCCCAATTAATTATCATCCTCTATTACTCCCCTATTGATGTTCTATTACTGCCCTATTACAGTCTTCTTTTGCTGCCCTATTACCATATTCTATTACTCCCCTATTACCATGTTCTATTACTGCCCAATTAATTACCATGCTCTTAGTCCCCTATTATCATGTCCTATTGCTCCAGTATTACCTTGTCCTATTACTCCCATATTACCATGGATTATTGCTCCCCTATTACCATGGCTTATTGCTTCCCTATTACCATGTCGTATTGCTCCCCTATTACCATGTCCTATTACTGCCCAATTAATTATCATCCTCTATTACCATGTCGTATTGCTCCCCTATTACCATGTCCTATTACTGCCCAATTAATTATCATCCTCTATTACTCCCCTATTACCATGTCCTATTACTGCCCAATTAATTATCATCCTCTATTACTCCCCTATTACCATGTCCTATTACTGCCCAATTAATTATCATCCTCTATTACTCCCCTATTGATGTTCTATTACTGCCCTATTACAGTCTTCTTTTGCTGCCCTATTACCATATTCTATTACTCCCCTATTACCATGTCCTATTACTGCCCTATTAATTAAAATGTCCTATTACCCCCCTATTACCATGTTCTATTACTGCCCAATTAATTACCATGCTCTTAGTTCCCTATTATCATGTCCTATTGCTCCAGTATTACCTTGTCTTATTACTTCCATATTACCATGTCGTATTACTCCCCTATTACCATGTCTTATTACTCCCCTATTA
This sequence comes from Kryptopterus vitreolus, assembly GCA_030449085.1. Classification (NCBI taxonomy): domain Eukaryota; kingdom Metazoa; phylum Chordata; class Actinopteri; order Siluriformes; family Siluridae; genus Kryptopterus; species Kryptopterus vitreolus. Next base: position 10,064,694 of record JACRUU010000021.1, read on the forward strand.
CCATGTCTTATTGCTCCCCTATTACCATGTCTTATTGTTCCCCTATTACCATGTCTTATTGCTCCCCTATTACCATGTCTTATTGTTCCCCTATTACCATGTCGTATTGTTCCCCTATTACCATGTCGTATTACTCCCCTATTACCATGTCTTATTACTCCCCTATTACCATGTCGTATTACTCCCCTATTACCATGTCTTATTACTCCCCTATTACCATGTCTTATTGCTCCCCTATTACCATGTCTTATTACTCCCCTATTACCATGTCTTATTACTCCCCTATTACCATGTCATATTACTTCCCTAAAAAATTGGTTGATTTCGATGAATACATTTTAGTCACTAAAAAAGTCGCCAAAATTCATTAACCTTCCCCTCCCAATTTGCATAAGATCTACCGCTTGGATTTGTAAAAATTCCCAGCTTTGCGGGAAGCGGTGGAGGGCGGAGTGTGAGGTGGGCAGGCCCCCATGAGTGTCTCCGACCTTGGATAATTTCACCTCTGCGTAATGGCCGCAATATATATATATATAATTTTTTTTTCTTTCGCGAAATTCTTCCATTTGCGCTAACCGATCGACCCGCCTCGGACCCGTTAAAAGCCCCCGCGACCCCCTCCTCGCTATGGCAACCGCATGGTCGAGGCGCGTCGCCACGGGCAACGGCTACTTAATGAGTGGGAATCGAGGAGGTCAGGCGTCTTTCCAACCTCGCTTCACAATCAAATTACCTTCATGTCGTTTCTGAAGAACTTTATTTATTTATTTATTTATTTATTTATTTTACTTTTTCACCGACACACACACACACACACACACACATCATCAAAAACATGCGTCGTTACTGAAAAAGCATTTTCACCCGTACATGCTTTTCTTTTTTTTAACTTTCTCATTATATACATTTTGCAAATGCGCCGAGGCCAAAAATATTTGGACACCCGAATTTATTTGTTTGTTTGTTTGTTTATTTCGCGGCATGAACGATAAAATCATAAGAATATTATACGACACTAGCAGACACACGCCATACACACATGCATGTGGAATCTTGAGGTCCAGAACTCGGGGGTTGTTTTTATTTATTTATTTATTTATTTTTGTTTATTTGATTGTTTTTCCTCCTCATCGTTTGCACTGTAAAAAAAAAAAAAAAAAAAAAAAAAAAAAAAACGTACCCCTAATAAGCAAACTTTTCATTAAAAGACAAATAAAAACGGGAAGAAGAGCTCGGGGGCGAACGCGAAACGGCAGCCATAAATTAGGCAATTAAAAACCCAGCGCGTCGCTCTAAGTCGCGACATCGCTCAAAATCGGCCCCTTCGTGTCGTCCGCCATCAGTCATCTCCCCGTCGGTGCGTTAGACCCGAATTATTAATGTCCCCAGTGGGAGAAATCGCTCATCACACGTGGCGAGAAGGCAAGGGTTATTTATTTTTCCTTTTCTTTTTTAATTCGGTTAAACATATATAAAAATAAATAAATAAAATAAATGTGGATTAATGGAAGACTTGGACCATAAGTTTTATGAGTTCAACTCCCAGCACTTGCACCCCCTTCGCGGTAACCCTGTAGCGAGTTTAAACCCTTCAGTAATGAGATCATTGTCAGTCAAAGTTTAGCGTTCATTTTTGAAACGCTCACATTCGTCCTCGCAAACTCTCACGCGTCGGCCCACGGTGACCTCCGAAGAACCGCCAGCGCGGCGAGCCGCCGAGAACCTCGTTTCCTAATCTCGCGCAAATCCGCGGCGGGCCGAGAGGCGCAGAGGGGGGGGGAAAGAGCAAAGAGATACTGAGCTGTGCAGAGATTAGAGAACGCAGTCCGGGCTCTCGTGGCTTTCGCGGCACGCAGGATCATTTTTCTAATTAACCCAGGCAGAAGCCCACGAGCCATGAGGAAGGGAAAAATAAATAAATAAATAAATACTGCCTTTTTGAGTGGGGGGGGGTGACTGCATCATTCTGCCTGTAGTAAAATTCCTCTTATCTCCATCTGAGCTCCTGCTGAACTTCTGAAGCCTTATTCCAGGGATATTCGTATTCATAAATCCAGATTGACAAAGTTGAATTTTTTATTTATTTTTATTTTTTTTTTGCGCCCCCCCCCCTCTTCCTCCTCAGAAACTGAATTCGCCGGCCGTTTTAAAGCCCCCCAAAGAGAGAAAGCCGAGCAAGAAGGAAGGCGGAAGTCCAGGGAAGTCGTCCAGTCTTCCAGCTGTGCTCTACAGGTCAGATTCAACACTTTTTGGTGTTTTTTTTTTTTTTTTTTTTTTTTTTTTTTTTAAAAACCCGCCCCGTCGGCACGGTGGCGTAGTGGTTAGCACGTTCGCCTCACACCGCCAGGATCCGGGTTCGATTCCCGTCTCGGGCCATGTGTGTGTGGAGTTTGTGCATGTTCTCCCCGTGCCTCAGGGGGTTTTTCCCCGGGTTCTCCGGTTTCCTCCCCTGGTCCAAAAACATGCACGGTAGGTTGATTGGCACCTTGGAAAATTGTCCCTAGTGTATGAATGTGTGTGTGTGTGTGTGTGTGAGGTTGTGTGTGTGTGTGTGTGTGTGTGTGTGTGTGTGCCCTGCGATGGGTTGGCATTCCATCCAGGGTGTATCCTGCCTTAATACCCATAGACGCCTGAGATAGGCACAGACTCCCCGTGACCCGAGGGAAGATCGGATAAAGCGGTAGAAAAGATGAATGAATGAATGAACCCGCCCCGTCCATCTCCTCTCCTCCTCCTCCCCCTCGTTTAGTTTTCATACACAATTCTTTATTGAGATAAAACCGTTTTTTTTTTATAATTTTTTTAAATCCCCCCCCTTTTTAGTTTGTATACAATTTTTTTTTTTCCAAATATACCTTTATATATATATACATATATATATATATATATATATTTTTTTTTCATTCACCACTTTCCCCCCCTTTTGTTTTTTATATAATTTTTTTTTAATTTTGATAGACTTTCTTTTTCTAACCCCCCCCCCCCCCGCCCCTCTCACACCCTCTTCAATTTGTGTACGAAATCCATTATTCACCTTGCTTTTTTTCCCCCTCTCCCCCTCCCCATCTTCCCTCTGTAGTTTTTATACGAAATTTTTAATTCTATTAAAATACATTTTCTTTTTCCCCCTTCTTTAGTTTTTATACGAAATCCTTTATTCATATAGAGCACACTTTTTTTTTCCCCCCCTTCTTTAGTTTTTATATGAAATCCCTTATTCGGATAGACCACGCCCCTAACCCCTCCCCCTTTAGTTTGTCTACAAAGTTCTTTATTCAGACAGACCACGCTTTTCTTTTTTCTTTTTTTTTCCCCTCCCCCCCCCCTTTTTTTTTTTAGTTTTTATACGAAATCTTTTATTCATATAGAGCACACTTTTTTTTTCCCCCCCTTCTTTAGTTTTTATATGAAATTTTTTATTCTTTTACTCTTTTTTTTTTCTGATAATCTGAAGAAATAAATTTCTACAAGAATTCATGCGCGCAAAAATATATAAAAAAAATGACACAAAATCCATATACTACTTTTTTCATTGCTTAATACATAATAAAGTACAGTAAAAAAAAAAAACATCTAATTTCCATAACTTTGGATTGCCGTGGTCCCAGCGTTCCGCCTCATGGCAGTTCATTCACACTTTGCTTAGGTGTTATTCGAAGCGCCTTGTTCACATGGAGTTTTTTTTTTTTATCACCATTGTTAGAAAAGAAAGATCCTGGTACTGGTGCGGCTGAGCGTCAGTGCTGTAGCGTTAGAAGATAACGCAGCTTTGATCGAACGCTGTGGAAAAGGTGAAAAGCCCGAGACAAACGAGCGGCATGACGCTTTAGTGCCCCGTTAAAAACGGTTATCTACGATTAGGAGATTTATGTCACAGGAGTAAAGGAAAAAACGCTGGGGTTCAAATATTGGAACTTTATTCTTATATAATAATAATATCCTTTATTGGTCACATGTAGGGCCACGGTGGCGTAGTGGTTAGCTCGTTCGCCTCACACCGCCAGGATCCGGGTTCGATTCCCGTCTCGGTCATGTGTGTGTGGAGTTTGTGCATGTTCTCCCCGTGCCTCAGGGGGTTTTTCTCCGGGTTCTCCGGTTTCCTCCCGGTCCAAAAACATGCATGATAGGTTGATTGGCACCTTGGAAAATTGTCCCTAGTGTATGAATGTGTGTGTGAATGTGTGTGTGTGTGTCCTGCGATGGGTTGGCATTCCATCCAGGTGTATCCTGCCTTAATGCCCATAGACGCCTGAGATAGGCACAGACTCCCCGTGACCCGATGGAAGATCGGATAAAGCGGTAGAAGATGAATGAATGAATGAATGAATGGTCACATGTACATTACAGCACAGTGAAATTCTTTTCTTCGCATATCCCAGCTTGATGTTGGTAGTTTGGGGTCAGAGCGCAGGTGATACGGCGCCCCCTGGAGCACAGACGGTTAAGGGTCTTGCTCAAGGACCCAAGGGTGGCAGCTTGGCCATACCAGGGCTCGAACCCGCATCTTGATCAGCAGCCCAGCGCCTTAGACCACCGAGCCACACCCCCTCCCCCAATACCAATACCCCCTCCTTATATTGATTCTTATATTGCTACAACATTATTCTTATAATGATCGTTATTTTTATTATTTTTTTTTCTACTGGTATCAATGTATACGTAGAAATGTAAAATAAACACACATAAAATAATGTAACTTTTTGTTTTCTTTGCCTTTTTGCTTTGCTTTTTTCCCCCCCTCTTTTTTCTTTTGCCTTTTTTCTTTTTATTTCTTTTATTTTTTTCCTTTTTTTCCTTTCTTTATCTTTTCCTTTTTTTCTTTCTTTTGCCATTTATTTTTCTTTTGCCTTCTTTCTATTATTTTGTTATTATTATTTTTATTTACTTTTGTCTATTTTCTTTCATTTTTTTATTTTTTTTAATTTTCTTTTCCATCCCCCCCCCCTTTCTTTTCTCGTTGGCCCAGCTGTGGGATCTGCAAGAAGAACCAGGACCAGCATCTCTTGCTCTTATGTGATACCTGTAAGCTGCACTACCACCTGGGCTGCCTGGATCCGCCTCTCACCCGCATGCCCAAGAAGACCAAGAACAGCTACTGGTGTGAAAACAGAAAACACTACATTTATTAAAACCACATGCACTGAATGTCGTCCTGACACAGACCTCGACCACCTTCCTCTTTATAACCAAGACACTGGAATTCCTGTGTACCAAAGTATTAATATCTGTCTTTTCCGGCCACATGTTTCGTCTGCAATCACTAAAGGGGTAAACTATAGGAACATTGTAGCTAATAAATGCATTTTTAATGTTTCATTTTATTTTTGTTAAATAAATAAACCTCTAGGGTTGCCATATTGGGCTCTATAATCCCCATTTTAGCCTCATGGATTGGGAAGTCCAAATTTAACACGGCTGCACTTCGTCACACGTGCAGATATATATATATATATATATATATAGCTTATATATATATATATATATATATATATATATATATATATATATATATATATACAATGTATGTTTGTGGTGTATGTATATATATATATATATATATATATATATATATATATATATATATATATATGTGTATGTATATATATATCTATATATATGTGTGTGTGTGTGTGTGTGTGTGTGTGTGTGTGTGTGTGTATATCCTATCATATTAATCTATATATATATATATATATATATATATATATATATATATCTATATAATATATATTATATATATATGTATGTGTTTGTGTTGTGTATATATAGTGGTGTGTGATATGTATATATAATATATATATATATATATATATATATATATGTGTGATGTATATATCTATTATATATATATATATATATATCTATATATATCTATATATATTATATATAGATATATATATATATATATATAGTATATATATATATATGTATATATATATATATATATATATATGTATGTGTATATATATGTTTATATATGTGTATATATAGATGTATATAGATATGTGTGTGTGTATAGATATAAGAGCTCTTTCTTTACACACTTCCCAGAATAATAGGAACACGTCACACATTGCTGGAGAAGTCCGACGTCCCGATACTTTTCTCCATACGCTGTTTTACACGTCCGGTTTTCAGATATCATCTAACGCCCTCATTTCTCACGTCCGGTTCACCAGGCAGTGCTCCGAGTGCGACCAGGCCAGCAGCGACGAGGCCGACATCGCCATGGAGACGCTCCCCGACGGCACCAAGAGGTCCAGGAGACAAATCAAGGGCCCGATCAAGTTCATCCCGCAGGAAATGTCACCGGAGCCTAAAAAACCGCCACTCAGGGGCACGACGGTAGGTTTCAGGACTCGCGCGCTCACTGGGATGTTTAATTAACTTTATTTAAACTTATTTAACATAAAAATATATATTTAAAAATTTTTTTTACACTTTTTTTTATCTGCAATGAAAAACTACACAACAATAAAATAGTTATTTTTGTTGTATTTTAAGTGTCACAAACAAATCAGATAAAAAGCCATTTGATGCCGTACTCCCCCTAACAGAGGTGTAGTCTAAGACCTTTTTTTTTTTTTTTTTTTTTTTTTTTTTTTTTTTTTTTTTTTTTTTTTTTTTTTTTTTTTTTTTTTTTTTTTTTAACAGCAAAAAATCTGAAAAGCAAAAATAAATAAATCAAATAAACTAAATAATAAATTACTTCATTAAATACTTAGATATTTATTTATTGATTGATTTTTTTTTTACTTGAAAACCTACCAAATCTATCTCATCCCTAATAAATACAGAATACCGTTCCCTTTTCCCAAACTCTACATTTATTGCAGTGATAATTATAATCTCGAATAATTACAGCGTGATTTTAAGCATTAAACCCTTTAAACCCTTTTTTTTTTTTTTTTTTTTTTCCTTCTTTTTTTGATCGTAGCAATTTTGGTCATAAAAAGTTGAAGGACTCCTTCATTTCGAGGACAAAAACAAGTATAAAGAGGGCAAAAATAAGTGCTATCGGGTCATTTCTTGGTGTTTTTTTTTTTTTCCAAGTGCACGTCCTTCTTTTTGACCTTCGGGTAATTTTCCTTTCAGTTATTTTTATAAGAAAAAAAGAATTATCCACAGGGTTGCACTATGACGTGACTTGGTCGGTGGATGAACTCGAACCACCTCGAATATTTTCCAGGTACGTCTCCGTTGTCGTTTCTGCTGCGACGCAAATTCTAAAAAATACAAATAAATAAAAAAAGAAATAAAATTTAAAAAAAAATCCCGAATCCTGCCAGGAATCCTTGGTTTTAAAACCGGTCCTCTCTTTTGCACATCCTGGAGTGACACTTCCCCTAATTATAGCACTTCCCAAATCGCTCATCAGAACGCCAATTAAGGGGAAGATCTTTCAAAGGAAAGCATCCGATGGCGTCACTCGCGTTCCGCAGACTCGACGGTGAAGCCGGTCTGTTTCTGTCCTCCGAATTTCCTCCGCTATTAATAAGTGACGAAAACAATAACGTATAAATTTCGCTCTTTTTTCTGGAAAGCAGAGTTTTTAGGGTTTTTTTTTTTTTCTTTGTGAGGAAATGCAGTATAAGACCTGAGAGAGTTTTCCAGCTCTATGCGGATCTTTTTGAAACGACGTAAAGGCCGATCTGGAACATGCCTCCTTTTTCTTCCTCAAGCAAGAAAGCGGCCGTGACCTCGAGATCGAGAGAGAGAGAGAGAGAGAGAGCACAGGCCGTAGCGCGTGTCAATTATCTCTCATTAGCGAGGGCCAGGCGATCAATTAGAAATCAATTAACAAGGCCGCCTCGCCTCGAGGCAGCGCATAGATTAAGACTAGAAAGAGCGAATGGATTAAGAGTAGAGTAAGTGAATTAAAGGCGAATGCGTAGTGCAGCGATCAAACGCAGGCGATTACTTTTGTGCAAAACGCCGGAATCCTTCAAAGCGACGAAGCGAAGATCCATTATTTCAGTGAGTGGGGAAAAAAAGACCAAGACGAACGGTTTTAAATAAATAAGAATGATTGTATGAATGAATGTATGATTGTATGAATGAATGTATGATTGTATGAATGAATGAATGAAGGTATGATTGTATGAATGAATGAATGAAGGTATGATTGTATGAATGAATAAATGTATGTATGCATGTATGAATGAATGAATGTGAATGATATGTATGATGTATGAATGTATGTATGAATAAATGTATGTATGTATGCTTGTATGAATGAATGTATGATTGTATGAATGAATGAATGTATGTAGGTATGGATGTATGTATGATTGTATGAATTAATGAATGTATGATTGTATGAATGAATAAATGTATGTATGCTTGTATGAATGAATGAATAAATGTATGTATGATTGTATGAATGAATGTATGAATGTATGTATGATGTATGTATGTATGTATGTATGTATGTATGTATGCATGTATGTATGAATGAATGTATGATTGATTGTATGTATGAATGTATGTATGTATGAATGAATGTATGTATGATTGTATGAATGAATGTATGTATGAATGAATGTATGATTGATTGTATGTATGAATGTTTGTATGAATGAATGAATGAATGTATGAATGTATGATTATGAATGTATGTATGTATGTATGTATGTATGGATGTATGTATGAATTGTAATGAATGAATGTGTATGTATGTGTATGCTTGTATGAATGCATGCATGTATGTATGAATGAATGTATGATTGATTGTATGTATGAATGATTGCATCATGTATGTATGAATGTATGTATGTGTGAATGAATGTATGTATGTATGTATGTGTATGTATGAATGCATGTATGTATGTATGAATGAATGTATGATTGATTGTATGTATGAATGTATGAATGTATGTATGTATGTATGCTTGTATGAATGCATGCATGTATGTATGAATGAATGTATGATTGATTGTATGTATGAATGAATTATGTATGTATGTATGTATGTATGAATGTATGAATGTATGATATGTATGTATGATTGTATGTGAATGTATGTATGTATGTATGTATGTATGTATGATATGAATGCATGTATGTATGAATGAATGATGATGATTGTATGTATGAATGAATGAATGTATGTATGATTGTATGTATGTATGTATGTATGTATGTATGTATGTATGCTTGTATGAATGCATGCATGTATGTATGAATGAATGTATGATTGAATGTATGTATGATTGTATGAATGTATGATTGCATGTATATATGAATGAATGTATGTATGAATGTATGAATGAATGACGCTTCCTTTTAAAATGTATGGATTTGTGATCAGCAGGTCATGGGTTCAAATCCCAGCACATGATGAGCAGCCACGTCTGGGTTCTTGTATAAAATGAGATTTGGATTCTTTATGGCGTATAAATGTAATCTAAAACGTAAATCTGTACAATGAGCATTTTATCTCCGCTGTTTCACAATGCGGGGGTTGTTCCCTTAATAACACCCCCCCCCCTCCCACACACACACACACACACAAATATATATCGATGTATCGTCACACCCCTGGTGTACGCTTAATGCATTCCGTGAGCCTCAACAGAAAACAGCTGCCTCCGCCCTCCCGTCTTTCTATCTTTTCTCTCACACACACACACACACACACACTCTGCTGGAGCTAGGCGCTTCAATGCAGCATTTATCTTCAGACGCACACGGCGGCGCAGCAGCAGCAGCCCAAAGGAGCCCCGCGTTTGCATTCTTAATGCCTTTTAACACGCCGCCGCAGCAGCGCCGAAGCCCTCGTAAAGCCACTTTCCCATTTATCAGAAGCAGCTAATCGACCGCCCGCTGATCCTCCACTTTACACTAGGTGCAGAATTTTCTTTTCTTTTTTTTTTTCCTGCCCCTGTGTGTGTATCCCAGTCTCTCCGAACCTTCCTCCTGTAAAGGCGCTCGACCCGTGGTAGGGTTGGGGCGTGGGGGACTTCATAAATGTCACAGTGATCCTCCATTGGTTAGGACTCGTATCACTTCCTTCCTTCTCGCTAAACCTCGTTTAGAATTGAATGTTGTGGAATCGACCTAGCCTGAGGAGCATGTGCACGTTCCTGTGTGCCGTGTAACGGCAACCAAGACTTTTTCCATAGTAAATAAATTCTCCATTACACACATTTTCAGCACCCGGACAGTTCCGGAACATTCAGCTGAAATACGTTCCCAAAGGCCTTATAAAACTCGGATAAGAACTCTTTCACTTCTATAGGATTGTTCCATTATAGACAACACCTTAGACCGACCCGTGTTCCCACAACCCCTTGGGCCGGGGACCGGTACCGATCCGTCGGTCAAATCGGCTCCGGGCCGCACAGAAAGAATACAGAACTCCGTTTTTTGTTTTGTATTTTCTCCCCGTCACAACTGTCTCTGACTCGGTCACATGACTTGCCTCCATCCGCTACCTTCTTAAAGGGGTATTACCGCTTGAGGGAGGGGGTGTAGCTCAGTGGTCTAAGGCGCTGGGCTGCTGATCGGAAGATCCGGGTTCGAGCCCCGGTATGGCCAAGCTGCCGCCCTTGGGTCCTTGAGCAAGACCCTTAACCCACTGTGCTCCAGGGGGCGCCGTATCATGGCGGACCCTGCGCTCTGACCCCAGATACCAACATCAAGCTGGGATATGCGAAGAAGGCTATTATTATTATTATTATTATTATTTACCCCCCCCCCCCCCCCCCCCCCCCCGAGCTAGCAACATGGACAAAAACAAACTTTGGAAAGCCCAGAGTAAAAGAGGCAGTGAGGAGAAGGTCCTGCTGCATTTAACGCACAATACCAAGACTTGAAATATTGATTTATTGCGACATGGCGTTCCCACACACCGAAACCCCGCTCGGAATAATATTGCGGCGAGCGTCCCTCTAACGACGCTCTCAAAAAACGCTTGGAGACCAAAACGTTCTAAAATACCACTCGTTTCATTTTCTTGTATTTACCCGCCACGTCTTCAAGGCCGGTCCATGAAAATATCGGTGCGTGACGGGGGGGGGGAAAAAAAAAAAAAGGAGGGGGGGGGGGGGTGGGAACGCTGTACAAGAAGAGACTCTAAATAACATACAGAACCCGGACGTACAATTCGGCTCATCTGAAACAGTAAGAAACTGGAATAAATCTCCCATTTCCTGCTACAAAACATCCCCAAAGCATTAAACGTTCCCCCACCATGTTTGATCAGACTTCTGCACTCTTATCATTTCTCCATCTCGCACGTTATTCCGTTTCCGTTATTCCGAATTTTCCTCCGATCGTTCGCCGTCCAATTCTCGTGCGTTTACATGGAAATAAATGGAATTCGCTGGCTCTCTAAAAATAAATAAATAAATAAATAAATAAATAAAAGACGTTTGCAAGCAACACCTTACTCCGAGACCTTTTCGCTGTAGTGTAAAAAACAAAGGTATTTTTTTTTTTTCCTGCATCCGTAAACCTGGATAGGGGGGGGGGGGGGGGGGGGGGGGGGGGGGGGGGGGGGGGAATCCGAAAAAAAAAAAACCCCGCAAAAAATTTTGGATTTCTCTAAAATAAATAAATAAACACCCCAATGACGTTTGCAAGCAGCACCTTATTCCGAGCCCTTTTCGCTGTGTAGTGTAAAAAACAAAGGTATTTTTTTCCTGCATCCCTAAACCCGGGGGGAAGTGGGAATCCGGAAAAAAAAACACAGAAAAAGATCCGGGTTTCTCTAAAAATAAATAAATAAATAAAAACAAATGATGTTTTCGAGCAACACCTTATTCCGAGACCTTTTCGCTGTAGTGTAAAAAAACAAGGTATTTTTTTTTTTTTCTGCAACCGTAATCCGGGTGGGGCGGGTTAGGTGGGAGTGGGGGCGGGTTAGGGTGGGAGTGGGGGCGGGCTAGGTGGGGGCGGGAGTGGGGTGGGGGCGGGCTGGGAGTGGGTGGCGGGGTGGGAGTGGGGGCGGGTTAGGTGGGGGTTAGGTGGGAGTGGGGGCGGGTTTAGGTGGGACGTGGGGGGGGGGAGGTGGTGGGGGCGGCTAGGTGGGAGTGGGGGCGGGCTAGGTGGGAGTGGGGCGGGCTAGGTGGGAGTGGGGGCGGGGTTAGGTGGGAGTGGGGGCGGGGGTGGGAGTAGGTGGGAGTAGGTGGGAGTGGGGGCGGGGTTAGGGGGGGGAGTGGGGGCTAAGGTGGGGGTTAGGTGGGAGTGGGGGGCGGGCTAGGTGGGAGTGGGGGCGGGGTTAGGTGGGGAGTGGGGGCGGGGGGGGTTTAGTTGGGGGCGGGCGGGTTAGGTGGGGAGTGGGGGCGGGTTAGGTGGGAGTGGGGGCGGGTTAGGTGGGAGTGGGGGGCGGGTTAGGTGGGAGTGGGGGCGGGTTAGGTGGGAGGGGGGGGGGCTAGGTCGGGGTGGGGGCGGGTAGGTGGGAGTGGGGGCGGGCTAGGTGGGAGTGGGGGCGGGTTAGGGCGAGTGGGGCGGTTAGGTGGGAGTGGGGGGGCGGGGCGGGTTAGGTGGGAGTGGGGGCGGGGGTGGGTGGGGCGGGAGGTTGGTGGGAGTGGGGGCGGGTGGGTGGGGGCGGGTAGGTGGGAGTGGGGCGGGTTAGGTGGGAGTGGGGGCGGGTTAGGTGGGAGTGGGGGGAGGGTTATCGGGTGGGGAGTGGTGGGAGTGGGGTTAGGTGGAGTGGGGGCGGGTTAGTGGTGGGGTGGGGGCGGGTAGTGAGGGGGGGCGGGTTAGGTGGGTGGGGGGCGGGCTAGGTGGGGGTTGATGGTCGGGTGATTTTTTTTGTTGTTTTTTTTTGTGTAATTTATTTATTTATTTTTCTCCTGGATGGGTTCTCATTGGCACTGAAGCGTCCCCTTTCCTCCACTCGCTCGGCTAATTCTTCTACTCCTGCGAGAATCGACTCGAGCCTCGTTAAAAGCGCAACGATGGATTTAATTAACAGACCGATATTTTTTTTTTTTTTTAGCCAAATCATCTTAATTCCGCGAACGGAACGGAGATTCTGCTCGCGTCAGCCCTCTACCTGCTCTCGCATCTCCTCACATCGGAAGCTCGGCCTTTAATAGATTCCCTTAATCGAGTCTGCCGGTACGGAATAAACGAAATAAATGAGCGCCTTTGTTCGGTGGAGGCTTCAAGAGCCAACTGGCAGCGCGGAGGCAGTTAGCATTTATAATGATAAGCGTTCCATCTGCCGTGTGATGGCAAGCCAAAGGCGACAGATGGAATTGTTTTCGCAATCTGTTTAAATATGTTGTCGATTTTTCTTCCCCCTTTTTAAAAAGAAAGGAAAAAAAAAAGGCGCACGTCGCTTCCTGTTAAGACGCCAGGGCTTGATTTGATTTGTGCGCCGCTGATGTTTTTTATTAGCTGTTATGTAGATGAGTTTCCGTCTACCACAAACCACCATTTACGGCTAGCAAGGACTCGGCGCACCAATTCCCAACAAACTGATCGATTCCGGACCATCACAAAGGGTGCAATAAATAAAATAAATAAACAAATAAACAAATAAACGAGCATCCAATTATCATCCAATCAAACCGAACGTCTATTCATGTACAGGTCCAAGTAAACGTCCATGGATAGATATTGGTATCCGTTCATCCAGCTAGCAAACTGCACATGCAGTCATGCCTTTAACAAAACATCTATCTGTCCATCCATCCATCCATACTTTTAACAGAAATGGGAATTTGCATTCCTACAACCAAACTTCCATCCGTTCATCTATTTAAAAATCGATCATCCATCACCTTGTAACATGTAATTCTCATCCGTCTACTAACAAACCTGTACATCCGTGCATCCATCCATCCATCCATCCATCCATCCGCATATACAACCAACCAACAACACAATCATCTATCCATCCACACATATAACCAACAAAACACTCATTCATCCATCTACCAACAAACTCAACCTGTACATTTAACTAACCATCCGTGCATCCAGATATACAACCAACCAACAAAACAATCATCCATCCATCCGCATATACAACCAACAAAACAATCATCCATCCATCCACTTATACAACCAACAAAACAATCATTCATTCATCCAAACGTACATCCAACAAAACAATCATCATCCATCCATATACAACCAACATCACATCACAATACAACCAACAAAACACATCCATCCATCCACTTATACAACCAACAAAACAATCATTCATTCATCCAAACGTACATCCAACAAAACAATCATCCATCCATCCACATATACAACCAACAAAACAATCATTCATTCATCCAAACGTACATCCAACAAAACAATCATCCATCCATCCACATATACAACCAACAAAACAATCATTCATTCATCCAACGTACATCCAACAAAACAATCATCCATCCATCCACATATACAACCAACAAAACAATCATTCATTCATCCAAACGTACATCCAACAAAACAATCATCCATCCATCTACCAACAAACTCAACCTGTACATTTAACTAACCATCCATCCATCTATCCATCCACACATACAACCAACCAACAAAACAATCATCCATCCATCCGCATATACAACCAACAAAACAATCATCCATCCATCCATCCACATATACAACCAACAAAACAATCATCCATCCATCCACATATACAACCAACAAAACAATCATCCATCCATCCACATATACAACCAACAAAACAATCATCCATCCATCCACATATACAACCAACAAAACAATCATCCATCCATCCACATATACAACCAACAAAACAATCATCCATCCATCCGCATATACAACCAACAAAACAATCATCCATCCATCCACATATACAACCAACAAAACAATCATCCATCCATCCACATATACAACCAACAAAACAATCATCCATCCATCCACATATACAACCAACAAAACAATCATCCATCCATCCACATATACAACCAACAAAACAATCATCCATCCATCCACATATACAACCAACAAAACAATCATCAGAACATGGTTAGAACATCTGAAAAGAGCTGCAGCGGCGTCTGATCGGATGCTCAATCCCCTCCACCTACCAACAAACCAATCCACTGCAATCTTACAAGAGTCAAATAACAAACATTACTACAAAGAGGTTATAAAGCAGTATAAGACTTGTATAAAACTACAGGCTCAATAATCCTGTTCATTAGTGGACTCTGTTCATGCAACCTGTGCTCCCGAACCTTCATAGCAGACTTGCTGATATTAATTACAGTCTAAATCCCTCTTCCTGAGCTACTCGGCGGCATCTGGGTTCTTTAGGTTGTTCGTCGTCCTGAGCGTGAAGGAAACTCCTCGCAGTTTAGTCTCGCCTTTCTGGTGAATAACAATGTGATGAAGGGTGAAGTCAAGAGCATAAGCAGGAACCGAGCAGGATCTCGCGGTCAAAAGAAAACTCTGATGTGATTAAAGAGTCTTGAGCTCTATTTATAGTCAGAATAAGGATTTGATTTTGTGTGTGTGTGTGTGTGTGTGTGTGTGTGTGAAACAGAGAACCCGGGGCCAGAAGAGGAAGAGAGTGTCTATCTGCGAGGAAGAAAAGATAGAGGTGACCCCTAACTTCTTTTTATTAATGCTATCTTTCATCTCATAGAGAGAAGCACAAGGAGATGTTTGCACACCACTCTCAGATATTCTCTGCTCATAGACTTGGACACACACACACACACACACACACACCGCTCTAATGGCTTGCGTTTCCATAGGAACCGGCGCCCCGGGAACGCAGGCAGCGGCAGACAGCGCTGCAAAAAAAACCCAAAGGTGACGACACGAGGACGGAGTGTACCACCTGCAAAGGGCCCGGCGACAACGAGAACCTCGTTAGGTAGGTGTGTGTGTGTGTGTGTGCGCATTTGTAAGACTGGAAGTAGTATGTTTTCTAGTTCAAAACATCCATTATTCCATCTTTCGTTTTTTCCGGAATATTTATTTGTGTAGCACCAACAGTGCGATTGGTCCTCGTCCCTCGTTTAAACCCCCCAACCCCCCAACCAACCCCCCCCCCCACCCCCCCCCCCCCCCCCCAAAAAAAAAAAAAAAAACCTGCATCGGACCATATAAAGCGTTAGTTACAGACAGACTCGGATGCCAGGATTTTTCTAGGAAGGCTGGAAACCTCCGTCTGTACACTAATATATATATATATATATATATATATATATATATATATATATATATATATATATATATATATATATATATATATATATAATTTTCCGAACAGATTTCCGAGTTTTTCCACGTCTTTCCGGACAGCTAGCATCTCCGTCAGACTTACTTTGTTCCATGTTACAGGCATGCGTTCTCATTGGCTCTAAATCCACTATCATCATCATCATCAATTGCACTGTAGTGTAACTCGGACCAAAAAAAAGGGAAATAAATAAATTAAGTATTGAATATATAAACAATATATTGAATCATATAAATAGCAGTATTTCCGTATATAGTGTATTAAATATTTCCACGTTTTGTCACGTTATAAACGTAAATGCATTTTATTGGGATTTTAATTATTTATTTATTTAATTTATTTGTTTAATATTTAGTTTTGCAGTTATAACGTGAAAAAAATGTGGACGTATTGAATACTTTTGCAATTCACCGTAGATATATTTATTTTTAAATAATTCACATCATAAAAAATATGATGAATGAAACGTCATTTTAAAAATGATCAATAAAAACATCATCACATTCCTTTTTACGGATGCTCCCCATTAGGGGGCGCTACAGAGGATCCTTCCTGCATGTCTTCCTTCCTCTTTTCTTCCCTTGCCTGGTACCTCCATCCTCAGCATTCTTCCCATTTCTCATCCTCGTCCATCCTCGTCACTCCACGATCTAAATCTCATTACCACAAATAAATACAAATAAATAAATAAATAAATAAATAAATAAATAATGGAGGGGAAAAATTATATAAAATATATATATTGTGTGTGTGTATATATAATTAGATTATTATTTATTATGGTAATTACATTTTCTGAAATAATAATCATTATTGCATTATTTTAATTTTATTTTTAATAATTTGTTTTTCATATTTACCTTTTTGTTTTTCAAATATATTTATTTATTTACACTTTATTTACACTTTGAAGATTTTTTTTTTTTAATAACTCGGACCAAAAAAAAAAAAAAAAAAAAAAAAATTGTCAGAATATTGAGCTGAGATTATTATTATTATTATTGTTGTTGTTGTTTTTTTATTTATTTATTTATTTATTTTTATGCAGGACCCCACCAGGAAACTGAGACGAATGAATGAATGCATGAATAAATAAATAAATACTTTATTTTCTATAGCCTATTTTTGTATCTTATTTATTCAGTGGATCGTTAATTAGACCGCAGAGCCGAATTCTGAGATTTCCGTGGGGGGAAAAAAAAAAATGTATAAAATATAAAAAAAAAATGCGCTGTGAATTATTAGTTAATAAATAAAATAAATAAATAAATGTTAAACAAAAATACAATTACAAATAAATGTAAGAAGGGAGTGAAATCCGAGTTTGTGATTGGTCCTTGTACTGTTGCAGGTCTTCTCCTGCGCCGCCAGCGCTTATTTTCATTTTGCGAATTCGTAGCCTTGAGCGATTTATTTGTTTATTTGTTTGTTTGTTTGTTTGTTTTTCTCCGTGTAGCGCGGGTCCTTTTTCGGTGTTAGCGTGTTCGCGGTGTGAAGTTGCTCTCTGATTTGTGTAGGCCTCGTCTGTGGCGTGAAGGTGTGCCGTCCTGACTGACTGCTCTTTGATCTTTGCGTTGAACAGGTCGTGAGAGCCGGGGGGCGCCACCTCTCCCACCTCTCTCCCACACCTTCCCCTCCCTTCCCCGAGCTCCTCCCTTAAAAAAAAAAATGAGAGAGGGACAGAGAGAGAGAGAGAGAGAGGGGGAAAAAGAGAGAGAGAGAGAGAGGCAGATTAAGTCGTTTTCCGAAGAGCGGCGTCCGGGTCGGGGCAGGAAGTCACAAAGACGACGGGCCTCCTCTGACCGTCACTCTTCGACATCACTTCCTGCTCAGAACCATGGAATTTAACACGTCGACACTTCTCTTTTTTTTTCCGGAATATTAAAGCGAAAGAAAGGGATTTAAAGGAAATACCGCAGTGGACTTTATGAGGACTGAGTGGATCTTAAGGACGCTTTAGGTAGACGTGTTTTTTTTTTTTTTTTTTTTTTTTTCGGATGGAGAATCGGACCGCGTCTCCGAGGCTTGGACGTGTTGTTTTCTGGACTGCTAAACTGACTAATGGAGCCCTGCTTCAAGCGGCCTTCGCGCAATCCTGGCCTATTTGGGACACTTCCATGCAGTCTCCCTTTTTTTTTTTTTTTCTCTTCTTTGCCTCTCATCTTTCTGCATTCCCTCGTTCTTTTCTTTTCTTGAATGTTTTTGTAAACATATGAATGCTTTTTCAACCAAACCCTGTGCTGCTCTCGTTCGCGGTAGACGATAGACAAATGTTTGTTTGTTTGTTTATTTTTTTTAAATACCCTTTCCTAAGAATCCACTTCTGTCTGTGCATCCTGTGTATTTCAATATAACAAGTGATATTTAACGACGTTGTTCTAACGAGACCGTAATTAGGGCTTTAGCAAAGGTGTGTGTGTGTGTGTGTGATATAGTTTGTTTGTTTGTTTTTTTTATTTTGCATTCATGTGTAGGCAGTAAAAACGCTTTCGTACGTCGCCTGGAACACGTCGTACGCATTTTTGTTCCGCTGCCTTCTATTCCGTGGGGGTAGTTGGGAAACGTCCCCGCTGTGGGATCCGGGACGTCTTCGCGCGGCGGCCTTTAAGTGCAAAACACAAACGAATTCAAAACACTTCTGCTTCGAGGAGACGCAATGGCAAACTGTTATTAGTGACTGTTGCTGTGATTTGTTGTGTAGTTGTAGGTGTAGCGCTGTAGTTTTGTCAGTAGATGTTGTGTAGTGTCTATAGGTCTTTATATTGCAGTGTCTGTAGTTATGGTGTAGTGTCTGTAGTTTGGCTTTTTCTTTGTATATGTTGTGTAGTGTCTAGTGTTTTTATTGCTGTAGTGTCTGTAGTTTGGCTTTTTGTCTGTATATGTTGTGTAGCGCCTATAGTTTGTATTTCTGTAGTGTCTGTAGTTGTGTTGTGATGTCTGTAGTTTGGCTTTTTGTCTGGATATGTTGTGTAGAGCCTATAGTTTGCATTTCTGTAGTGTCTGTAGTTTGGCTTTTTGTCTGTATAAGTTGTGTAGTGCCTATAGTTTGTATTTCTGTTGTGTTGTAAAGTCTGTAGTTTGGCTTTTTGTCTGGATATGTTGTGTAAAGCCTATAGTTTGTATTTCTGTAGTGTCTGTAGTTTGGCTTTTTGTCTGTATAAGTTGTGTAGTGCCTATAGTTTGTATTTCTGTAGTGTCTGTAGTTGTGTTGTGATGTCTGTAGTTTGGCTTTTTGTCTATATGTTGTGTAGTGTCTAGTGTTTTTATTGCTGTAGTGCCTGCAGTTGTGTTGTGATGTCTGTAGTTTGGCTTTTTGTCTGTATATTTTGTGTAGTGTCTAGTGTTTTTATTGCTGTAGTGTCTGTAGTTATGGTGTAGTGTCTGTAGTTTGGCTTTTTGTCTGTATATGTTGTGTAGTGTCTAGTGTTTTTATTACTGTAGTGCCTGCAGTTGTGTTGTGATGTCTGTAGTTTGGCTTTTTGTCTATATAAGTTGTGTAGTGCCTATAGTTTGTATTTCTGTAGTGTCTGTAGTTGTGTTGTGATGTCTGTAGTTTGGCTTTTTGTCTGTATATGTTGTGTAGCGCCTATAGTTTGTATTTCTGTAGTGTCTGTAGTTGTGTTGTGATGTCTGTAGTTTGGCTTTTTGTCTGTATATGTTGTGTAGCGCCTATAGTTTGTATTTCTGTAGTGTCTGTAGTTGTGTTGTGATGTCTGTAGTTTAGCTTTTTGTCTGTATATGCTGTGTAGTGTGCTGTATTGTCTGTAGTTCTGTTGTAGTACCTGTAGTTGTGTTGTAATGGCTGTAGTTCTGTTGTAGTTGTGTTGTCTGTAGTTCTGTTGTAGTGTTGTAGTTGTGCTGCATTGTCTAGAGGGTTGGCTTTTTTTGTCAGTGTCTGTAGTTTTTATTGCTATAGTGTCTGTAGTTGTGCTGTTGCATCTGTAGTTGTTTTGCAATGTCTGTAGTTTTAGCTTTTTGTCATTATATGCTGTGGGGTCTCTCTAGTTCTCAATGCTGTAGCGTCTGTAGTTGTGCTGGATTGTCTGTAGTTCTGTTGTAGCGTCTGTAGTTGTGTTGGATTGTCTGGGGTTTGGCTTTTTGTCAGTACATGTTGTGTTGCCTCTATGCTGTATCGCCTGTAGTTGGTCCAGAGCGCCAGTAGTTGCGCTACATCGTCGGTAGTTCTGTTGTAGTGCCTGTAGTCGTGCTGTATTGTCTGTAGTTTTTTTTGTATCGTCTGTAGTTCTGTTGTAGCGCCTGTAATCATGCTTTAGCGCCTGTAGTTCTGTTGTAGTGCCTGTAATCATGCTGTAGCGCCTGTAGGTGTGCTGTATTGTCTGTAGTTCTGTTGTAGAGCCTGTAGTCGTGCTGTATTGTCTGTAGTTTTTTGTATCGTCTGTAGTTCTGTTGTAGCGCCTGTAGGTGTGCTGTATCGTCTGTAGTTCTGTTGTAGCGCCTGTAGTCGTGCTGTATCGTCTGTAGTTCTGTAGCGCTTGGTCGTGCTGTACCTGTCTGTGTTCGTCTGTAGCCCGTATTGTGCTGTTCTAGTCTTGTTTCTTGTAGCGCTGTAGCCTGTAGTCGTGCTGTATCGTCTGTAGTTCTGTTGTAGCGCCTGTAGTCGTGCTGTATCGTCTGTAGTTCTATTGTAGCGCCTGTAGTCGTGCTGTATCGTCTGTAGTTCTGTTGTAGCGCCTGCAGTCATACTGCATCGTCTGTAGTTCTGTTGTAGCGTCTGTAGTCGTGCTGTATCGTCTGTAGTTCTATTGTAGCGCCTGTAGTCGTGCTGTATCGTCTGTAGTTCTATTGTAGCGCCTGTAGTCGTGCTGTATCGTCTGTAGTTCTGTTGTAGCGCCTGCAGTCGTGCTGTATCGTCTGTAGTTCTGTTGTAGCGCCTGCAGTCATACTGCATCGTCTGTAGTTCTGTTGTAGCGTCTGTAGTCGTGCTGTATCGTCTGTAGTTCTATTGTAGCGCCTGTAGTCGTACTGCATCGTCTGTAGTTTGGCTTTTTGTCAGTGCATGTTGTGTAGTGTCTACTTTTCCTTGCTGTAGTGTCTGTAGTTGTGCTGTCGTCCGTGTTGTGTTGTGGTGTCTGTAATTTTTTCTGTGCCGTGTCTGTAGTTTTCGATGTAATCTGTATCGTTGTGTTGATGCTTTTATTGTGTTGTTTGCAGTATATTAGATTAGATTCGCTCCCGTGTCTGTCGTTTTGACGCAGTCTTCCTGTAGTTTTGCTCTGCGCTCCGATTGGCTCTTGCATTCCGCGTTTGTTAACGTGCTCTGTACTTTCAGGCCTGTCGTACTTCTAAAGCGAACGCGATCAACTTGGACCGAACAATTTCTCTCTCTCTCTCTCTCTATCTATCTATCTATCTATCCATCCTCTAGCAGTAGACTTGCATGGTTTTATTCTACACTATCGTTAGTTCATAGCAGTCGCTGTTACTTTTCCCTGTAACGTCAAATGGAGGGGTTTCGACGCGTCACATTCGCATCCGCCACACGTGTAACTATTGTATTGCGTGAGACGTCACACGGCGCGAGATTGTATAACGGCGATGCGATTGTGTTATTTTTCATGCCGTCGTCGTCATTCGTGGTTTTTTTTTTGACTAATTTTTTTTTGCACTCATTTCCAGACGGAAACTTATTTATGTATTTATGACCGTTTTTATTATAAAACCCATTTTCAAATCTTGAACTGTGTGTGTGTGTGTGTGTGTGTGTGTGTGTGTGTGTACGCGGTCCCCGAGTCGTGGCCTCGCCATTGTAGCGAGCTGTAATAAACTCTTGACTTTTTCACCTTATTGCCGCCGTGATGAATGACTCTGGCTCGGGCTAATTAATAGCGCCGCACCGCCGGCTCGTAGCGTCTCGCGTGTAAGTGCGCGTCCCCACCTGTCCTGGCTGATTTATTTGCAAGCACGGTGTGCGTGTCCAACAGGATTCGCTCTGCTGGACGCGCTCGGGACAGGATGGCACCGGAGGGGGTGGTGGGGAGGAAAAAAACAATGCTGTAAACAAGTGTTGAGAGACTAAATGAGAGAGGTGGAGAAAAAGAGATTCTCGATCCAGTGTTTATGATGATCTGTTTACTTTAGCCAGGAAGGTTCTCCAGGAAGACGGCGGCGTGATCCTCGGTTCGCATCCCTGTGCCAAGCGCAAAAGCTCCGAGAGCGGAGAGAGAGAGAGAGGGAGAGAGAGAGAGAGAGAGAGAGAGCTTTCATGGGGAAATCTGGTTAGCGGCATAAAAAAAAAAACGCTCAGTGCGCCTGGCAGCAGATGAGCGCCATTTGTGCTTACACAACAACAGTGGCAACCGAGGAACACAACACACACACACAAACCCGCCCCCCCCCCCCACCGTGAAACCCTGAGCCGAGATACCGCGTGTTAGGGCTGTCGGAACAGATTTCGCTCTACGTTTTTTTCTTTTTTCCCTTTTTCTTTTTCCAGAGCTAAAGAAATAGCGATAATATAATTCACACGGATCTGCATTAAAAGGCTTGTGGATGCTTTACCATTAAAAGATGAGACTGGAGGTCATGAGTTCAAATCTCCAAGCTTGACGCACCGGGGCCCGAAGGCTTTTGGCTTTGGGCGTCTACCAAAAGCCTTCGTTCTTGATCTCAGAAAATTCCATGCCGTATTCCGAGCCCACAATTTCCGATACTTCCGATACCTTCTGGGGGTTTCAACGTTTGGACCTTCGTACGTTTGAGGAGTGAGGTGGTGTATAGCCCAGTGGTTAAGGTGTTGGACTCTGGACAGGAAGATCATGGGTTCAAATCCCACCACCACCAAGCTGCCACTAGTGGGAGCCCTTGAGCAAGGCCCTTAACCCTCAATTGCTCCGTTGTAAGTCGCTCTGCACCACAATGCCGTAAATGTTTGCACCTTCAAAATGGTCCCCTCTGCAATGCAGCAATGCAACGTTCCCGGAATTCCTCTTCAGCAAAATGGGGACTTTTCATGGAGAAAGAGGGTCAGAAGGACCCGAGTAAGTTTTGATGCGGAAGTGAGGTCATGTTTTCATCAATAACTCTGGTCTGAGGAGGGCACGTCGCACATTTCCACCAGACACCGGCCTTTTTAAGGTGTGGCGTATAAACACAACAAAAATAAAACGACACGAGTGGCATAAAAACTGCTATTTTAATGGCGAATGCTTGGTCTCCGTGTGGCGGAGCGGATTTGAAAGTGTCATTCGAGAGTCCCGAAGGCGGGGTTTGGTGCGTGGGAACCCACCTGTCACAATAAATCCATATCCATAAGCAGGGACTCCTGGTATTGAGTGTTAACTACGGCTTTCTGCCAAAGTTTCAAAGAAACTTTCCAAAGAACTTTCCAAGCATGGTGGGGGTGGTGGGGGGGGTTCAGTTTAGCCCCTTTAAGAAGGGTAGCGGATGGAGTAAGTCATGTGACCGAGGCAAGAGCGAGTCACGGACCGACGTGGCGGAGAAAATCCGTGCATTCGGAATCGGATAATAAAGAAAACGCGAATAAGTTATGTGTTCTTTCTGTGGGGTACCGATTGACCCATGGACCGATCCGCGGCCCGGGAGTGGGTGGGTGGTGGGGGGGGGGTTGTGGTGGTGGTCTGATGGTTGGGTGGTTTGGGACCACTGCTATAATCTATAATGGAGAATATAAATAGGGTCCGAATAGCAGTATCTTCCGATGTATACAGGGACGGCGTATAAAGGGCCGGTGCTCCCTGTGACTGCCTGTGATCAAGGGTTATGAACACTGTATTAACCAAAATCTCTATAACCTCGCTCCAGAATTGAGGGAAACATCTTCCCAGAAGGTTATAAGGCAAATATGAATCCAGAAGCATTTTGTTTAGACCGAATGAATAATAATAATAACGATAAGGAGTCCGACTGGGTTCTGCTTGACGACTGGGATGTCCTGTATCCTGTATGTGTGATGGTAATGTGGACGAGCAGTAACCTTTCCAACCATGGCCTCTTTTCCTATTACAGCCCTGACACAGGATCTGTGCGGATGATTTAACGGCGGCATTTTGTTTTGCTGACTTCACCCCTTTTTTTTTTTCCCCCCTTCTCCTACTCCTCTATCTTCTCCTCTCCCTCCGTCTATCCCTACCGACCATTAAAAAAAAAAAAGAGGAAACAGTGTGGGAAGGTTGGCCGATCAGCTAAAACCTATTACTCTGCAGCTCCCTAGCACGTCGGGCTGAACGCATCGTAGGTTTGTATCTTTTCTTTTGCTGATCCTTCTTTCCAGCACCTCTCTCCTCGGCCCACAAACTCATGTGTAGGGCAAATTGCTGCAACAAGGTCTTCATGGAAAGACACCCCCTCCCCCACCCAACAAAAAAAAAAAATGGAAAGCCATACACACACACACACTCTGCTCCCGAGAACGAAAGCTGATCGGCTTGACTCGCTTCTTCAGCCCCCTGCTGAACGCCAGGAGGAAAAGTCGCCATCTTTCGGGAAGTTCTCTCGAGCCCTTTTTCCGTCTCCCCGTGCAACCTTTCGAGCGAGTGCCCGAGTGAGCTGTCGGGTAATGAGTTCATAAAGACGAGTTAGTGCGCCGTTCTCCTCGCCTTCCTCTCCCGGTCTTAGCAACACCTCCTTGTCAAACAATAGCTCAGTAATAACACTGTTCCCGTCTCGACGTTAATCAAAAAAGTGCACGGAAGGCCAATAATCCACTCCCTCTTATTGAAGGGATTCACACAAAAAAGAAAAAGAAAAAGCCGCCGGGGCACTTTGTCACGGCCTCCCGGTCAATGGACGGTCGCTTTGTGCTCGATCGATCCGGCTCACGTGGACCCGATCCCCAGGTAATTGCGGCAAGGCGGGTGATAAATCCGCAGCGGGTTTGGAGAGGCCGAGAGAATCTTTGGCAAGCCTGTTCTTGCTTTCAAGAAGATCTGACCACCGGAGCCAAACCTCGGGAGTAGGCTGGGTGCCGGAAGTGAGACCACGTGGCTTTGTTTTCCGGCGATAATCGCGTGCAAGTTGCCGAAAGGCTAAATTTAGCGTTGTTAAGGGTCTTTCCAATCTCTCCTCGTCCTCCAGTCTTCGGCTCTTGAAGCCACACGGACTTCGAACGGCTCAATGCAGCACCAAACGCATTCGTGTCCAACCTCAGTTTCACAATGAGTTTCACAATTACACTTCATTAGTGCCGTGTGCAAAAGCATCACTATTATAATCTCTCTCTCGCTTCGTTCAAATTTCCGGCACGAAACTCGTCCCGCGGTTTTTATCCGATCCTCACGAATCGTACCTCATATCGTGCGTCCCGATGGTGTGCGGCGTGCTGTTAGTTTTATAAGGAATCGCCCCGCGGAATTCCGAACCCGGGGCCCGGGTTTCCCCCCCCCCATAGAAAATGAATGGGGTTGAAATTTCGTGCCTGACAGTTCGGCCTGTGAGCGTCCGACATGCACATATGGTAAATCCACTCGTAGGGGGGTCCGGAGTGGATCACCATCATATACCTCCCGAATCCCGCACACATGTTCGGAATTCCGCGACATTCCGGCCCTATATAGAATTAATGGGGAAATTTGACGCTCCGCTGTTTGGTCGAAATGCGCATTTGATAGTTCAACTCGTAGGGGGGTCCGGAGTGGATCACGATCATATACCTCCCGAATCTCACACACGTGTTCGGAATTTGGGGAAATCCGTGACATTCCGGCCCCATGGACAATGAATGGGGAAATCTGACACTCCGCTGTTCGGCCGAAATGCGCATGTGACATATCCACTCGTAGGTGAGATGGAGTAGGTCGCGAACATATGACATCATGGCATCACATGGCCGCAAACGTAAAAAAATCTGCGAAACTCGGACACAGGGTCATGTGACCTGTCTAAACGCTCGCCGCATCGACGGGAGTCGGACGCTGGATAATTTGATGATGTCATGTGCGTCACCGCCGTCAGAGTTCATCTCCAATCACAGTGTGTTTAATTACCATAATTAGCATTCCTAATCTAATAGGGTTTTTCAGTTTTGTTGCCGTTTCCCGGTTTTGATCCAAAGTATAATTCCGCTGCATGACCCTGTGGTGCATGCTTACCTTCGAACATGTGTTGGTGCTTTAGATAAGCTTCGGCTTTATGTTTTTCTCCTCTACGTATAACATTATGACCTCCTGCCTAATATTGTGGGAGATGGTCCCCTTTTGCTGACCCGTTTCAGTAAATACAGTAACCGCAATTTGAGTGACAGGAGCTCGTCTTTAGGATTGGACCACACGAGTCTTGGCCACCCCATCACCCTATCTGTAACCTTGGGGAGGGGTTGTATCTCAGTGGTTAAGGCGCTGGACTATTGATTTGGAAGGTCAGGGGTTCGAGCCCTGGATTAACCAAGCTTCCACTCTGGAGTCCTTGAGTCCCTTAACCTTCTGTGCTCCGGGGGGGGGGGGGCTCCATCGTAGCATGGGTGACCCTGTGCTCTGACCCCAGCTTCCAAACAAGCCGGAATATTCTATATATATCTATTCTATTCTATATTACAGACTTGATTGAACCTCTACTCTTCTGGGAAGGTTCTCCATTAGATTGTTTTCCCAAATGGAGGTCTGGGGTGCACTCGGCATTCCAGTCCATCTCAAAGACGTTCAATAGGGCTGGAGCTCTATAGCAGGGTCGCTCGAGATCTTTCAAGCCATCAATATTCATCGAGATTGCTTTGTGCACGGGAACGAAGGTTTGGATCTCCAAGTTCAGGCCTCAAAGGCGCCACAAAAGGACCCACTATGCAATCACGTGCCGTCATTTCGGAAGAAGATTCGGTGCGCCTGTGTCCTTTTTTTTTTTTTCCGGAGAGAATATAACAATCGAATTAAAAACGCTGTTTCTTTGTGTAAAATTGAGTTGTTCAATCCGAGCCTTGAGCAAGTCCCTTAACCTTCTGAGCTCCTGGGGGCTCCACCGTAGCATGGCTGACGTTCACATGGTCATTTCCTCAAACCTCACCTCCTTAAAAACAAGATGAGACCGATCCAATGCCTCGAATGCCGACTCACTCCTTTGTCCACTTTTATCTCGAATTGTCCGCGATCTCTCAGCAACGTCCCTTGATTGAATTAAGCCGTCACGAGCTCATCTCTGTAAAAGCACGCGACTTTACACAGAGTGGTGGTGGTGACGGTGACGGTGGTGGTGGTGGGAACTTTCCCCTTCGAGATCAAACGTGCAGACGATCGCATCCTTCGCCTCGCCGTCCGAGAGCAACGTATCGCGGGCGCTTTGCGATCAATCGTGCTTTCTAGCCTCCTCTTTTAGTCTGCATCCCAATAAGATTAGCTCAATCGATAGAGTCTCTTATGCGTGATTGCATTGTGTCTGGGCCTTCGGAAGAAAGATGGAGAGACGGAAGAAGTTAAAAAAAAAGGGCTCGATTTTTCCCAATGATTAAAACGAGCCCCGAATTGCTTTGATAGCATCGAGGACCTTGGTTGTGTAAGGGCAATGTTCGGAGCAGATAGAGGCCGCCGTCTGTGTATTACAGATACTAGCAAGGGATTAGGCCGATCCATCCAACCCGGGACTCTTTGTGCGTCCCTTTCATCCAATCGAGTGCCTGGCTAACGTGACATGCCGGAATACACTGTTCTGATAAAAGTATTGGGACGCCGGACGTTTCCAACCACTTCTTCCCTTACACAATTAAACAGGAACCCAGATCTTATTCCAGCATGGCAGTGTGCACAGAGCTCAGCTCCCTCTGGTGTGGAAGATCTCCCTCTATAGGGCAATACTTTAAAACCTTTAGGTGGAGCAACAGTGCTGGTTGAACCCTAGACCTCGTCTTTGTGTATATAGTGTACACCATCATTTTGCCCCAGTTATATATATATATATATATATATATATATATATATATATATAAAAAAATATATATATATATATATATATATATATAATAAATTTATATTTATGGTATTTGGCACATATCTGCTCATTTCTAGAAATGAAAATAATAAGGTTTAAGGGACTTCGCTCAGGGCCTAGATTGGTGGTGTTGTGGGATTTTAAACTCACAACCTTCCGATCAAAACATAGTAAAAATTCAGCATACAACTAGATCACTGAAGGTTTTTTCGCAGCAAAAATCGTTGCCCCTTCCCCCCCCCCCCCCCCACACACACCCCCTTGGTCTTGGGTGGGGGGGGGTGGGGGGGGTGAGAGTAAATAAGGAATAAATTACTTAAAAGTGAAACGTACCTGAAGAGGGTGAAAATAAAACAGCTGTTTATTGCAAAAATAGACCGCAAATTTCATTCGTTTTGTTCGACACTGAGAACCAATTGACAAATTGTGTTAGTAAAATTAACACAAAATTGATTCGCGTCCGATTCCTGCTTGTATCTTATTTATTTATTTATTTATTTCACAAAATAAAAGTCACAAAAAAAAAAAAAACGGTTAATTGTTTATTATGGAAATATTTTCCGTTCTGTTTCCGCATCAGGCCGATATTCCGCTCGAGGACAAAACGTAATTAGCAAACAAACTTGTTTATTTATTTATTTGCTAATGCGACGTGAAGGTTCAAGAAACCTGGGAAAAAAAAAACAACAAACACAACGAGGTTATGCCATCCCAGTGCTCAGGTCTTGTCATTTTGTATTCCAATTACTCCTAATGGATATCATTATATATGTTATGTATATGTGTGTGTATATATATATATATATATATATATATATATATATATATATATATATATATATATATATATATATATATATATATATCTAATAATGTATATGTGTGTGTGTGGTGTATGTGTGTGTGTGTGTGTATATATACTGTATATATGATAATATGTGTGTGTGTATATATATATATATATATATATATATATATATATATAATATATATATATATATATATATATATATATCTATCTATATATACGATGTATGATATATGTATACGTATCTATATATCTATATCTATATATATATATATATAAATATGTGTTATGTGTGTGTATGTGTGTATGTATATATATATATATATATATATATATATATATATATATAAATCAAGTTTTTGTGACGTTGATATATAAAAAAAAAGCACAATTATTTAAAATAAAATCATAATTAACTTGTATTCTCACATACCGTGCGAATGATTCTTTTCTCTTTCTATAGAGGACCTGCTGCGTATCGCACAGAACGCGAATATCAATTAATATCAATTAATATCAATTAATATCAATTAATATCAAATATATTAATTCCAATCGGCTTCTGTTGATTTATTCCTTGGCTGTTTGTCTCATAATAAATCATATATTCATATGAACTAAAAGCGCTTGTTAACGCTTGTGCTAATCCTGGCAGCTAGTGTTTTTCTGCACATCACAATGCGCTGTGTGTGTGTGTGTGTGTGTGGTGTGTGTGTGTGTGGTGTGTGTGTGTGTGTGTGTGTGTGTGTGTGTGTGTGTGTGTGTGTAGAGCGCAGTAATTCTGCCCCGGCTCCTTTTCTTTCGGAGAGCGATCATGTAACGGAGGCGGTCTGGAGCTGACAGTGTGTCGCCGAGGGCACAGCGTTTCCTCCCCGCTCTGTCACAATGAATAGGTGGATTAGATAGTGATACGAGCTCGGCGTAGCAAGAGAGCTTAGGATTCTTTTTTTTTTTTTTCTCCCTCCCTGCTTTTGTTAAATGCGGTGTTTGATACCCTCTGCCCATAAAATGTCATGCCGCCATTCGTAATGAGTATATTATGTCAGGTTTGTAAGGACTGATGTACTTATTATTCCTTTTCTTAACGTCGAATGCTATTAAGGATTCGGTGAAGGTTGGCACGGTGGTTTAGTGGTTAGCACGTTCGCCTCACACCGCCAGGGTCCGGGTTCGATTCCCGTCTCGGCCATGTGTGTGTTTGCATGTTCTTCCTGTGTCTCAGGGGGGTTTTTCTCCGGGTTCTCTGGTTTCCTCCCCCGGTCCAAAAACATGCACGGTAGGTTGATTGACACCTTGGAAAATTGTCCCTAGTGTATGAATGTGAATGTGTGTGTGTGTGTGTGTGTGTCCTGCGATGGGTTGGAATTCCATCCAGGGTGTATCCTGCCTTAATACCCATAGACGCCTGAGATAGACACAGACTCCCCGTGACCCGAGGGACGATCGGATAAAGCGCTAGAAGATGAATGAATGAATGAAGGTTGGCATTTCGCGCTAGTGAAATGTTCATTAAGGAAACGGTGCCTCGTATAAGGATTGCTGGACATCTTGAGTAATCGAACGCTTTTCCTGGAGAAATGGTCAACGATGATTAGCGCAATATGGAATATGACCCTCCCCGTGCAGCACACAAGTGTATAAACGGCATGTTGTGTCGGTGATTCGCCTCTAGAGGCCGCTCTAGCGATGACTGCATTTCCAGATTCCTCTTTGATGCCTGTATGGATTGTTCCAGCAATCAATCATTAATTAATTGACGAAAACGATTAATTGATCGACCTCTGGTGCATAATGAAGACGTTATTTCATCTGTCAAATCTCGCGTGTCCTTCTGTAGAGCTTTGATTTATCCTATTGATTTTCCCTAACTGGAACTGGATGTGGTTGTGACGGTCGAGTTATCCTCAATCATTTGTTCATACAGTGTTTGTATACGTTGAAATACTTGGACAACATCAACCTCTCATCAACGTCAAATGCTATCGGATATAGTGAGAGACGTTTGTTTCGGACCATAAGGTTATGAGTTTAAATACCAGCACCACCACTAAGCACTTCGAGCCTTCCCTGGTCTGGATAAAGGCCTCATAGATTCATTCATTCATCTTCTAGCGCTTTATCTTTATCCGATCTTCCCTCGGGTCACGGGTTGAGTCTGTGTCTATCTCAGGTGTCTATGGGCATTAAGGCAGGATACACCCTGGATGGACCCATCACACACACACACACACACACACACATACACACTAAGGACAATTTTCCAAGGTGCCAATCAACCTACCGTGCATGTTTTTGGACCGGGGGAGGAAACCGGAGAACCCGGAGAAAAACCCCCTGAGACACGGGGAGAACATGCACAAACTCCACACACACATGGGCGGGACGGGAATCGAACCCGGGCCCTGGCGGTGTGAGGCGAACGATGTGCTAACCACTAAAGCCACCGTGCCCCATAGATGTTGATAAACAGAAGGGTTTGGTCATGTGACTTGACGGAAAAAAAAGAGGGCTAATTCGGCCAATAAATGAAGTGTTTTTTTTCTTTCCTGCTCTCCTCCTGGACACTGTTTGATAAGAAGCATAGCACCCCTCATGTCTATAATGTAGAGGAGCGAGGGGAGGGGAGAGAGAGAGGGGGGGGTGCCTATTGACCTGGTGGGTCTTTATCTGCTTTATCTGATTTACATTGCCAAATCTGAATCTTCACTATCGATTACAACGTAATTAGTTAATTACGGAGAGGAAGGAGAGAAGGGGGAGGGGGGGGGGGGGAGGGGGGGGGGGAGGGGCACGGAGGCTGGCCTGAAGGGCATCCAGACGTTCACCAAAAACAGCCCATGCATGATAAATTGAGGTTCAGATTGGAGAGGGGTTTTCATTTATTTATTTATTTATTTTTTCTCCCCCATTCAAAGGATTTTCATTTTATTTGCATTTCTGATGAAGTGGGTGGGGGGGGGTTAGGGGGGGGAAGGTCGATTCATATGGCAGCAATCCTCTTTTTTTTTCTTTTTTTTTTTTTCTTTTTTTTTTTTTTTTTTTTTTTTTTTTTTTTTTTTTTAAAAAAAAAAAAAACCCTTGACATGGAAATAAGTAACTCCCATAAAGATTTATTGGCAAGGTGCGCGGAAACCTATTTCAGCCGAGCCAATCAAGCTGGCGTGTTTTATGACGGCTGTACAAGGCCATGTGAGAGGTGCTGTGCCAATGTGTTTTGAATCTATTAAGCATCTGTTACCTGACAGGAAGCCGCTCCGTCACCATCCATCAAATCCGCCTGATGAGGGCCATGCCGCTTTCTTGGCAGCGGCGCTTTTTTTTCAATTTTAACCTTTTTTTTTTTTTTTTTGCCGAGCCCCGAACGTACGTGTGTCGGTCGTCAACTCCCGCTGCCTTCCCTGGTGCTGTATTCCCTCTGGTGATATCGCTCTCCCTGTACTCCCGTAGGTGCGATGAGTGTCAGCTGTGTTACCACTTTGGCTGCCTGGACCCTCCGCTGAAGAAGTCGCCTAAGCAGACAGGATACGGCTGGATCTGTCAGGAATGCGACACTTCGTCGGCAAAGGTGAGAGTCAATTAGGGAGGTGGAGACACGACTGTAATGTCTCCAGCTCATCGCATTACCCTATACCCCGTCACCCGACACCCCCATACCCCATCACCCTATACCCTCATACCCGTCACCCTATACCCATTACCAATATACACCACCCACCCTATACCCCACACCCCATACCAACCCCCACCCTATACCCATTACAATATACCCCGTCACCCTATACCCATTCAATATACCCGACACCCCATCACCCTATACCCATTACAATATACCCCGTCACCCTATACCCATTACAATATACCCCATCACCCTATACCCCATCACCCTACACCCATTACCCTATACCCCGTCACCCGACACCCCATCACCCTATACCCATTACAATATACCCCGTCACCCTATACCCCGTCACCCACCCATACACCCCGTACCCCGACACCCTACTATACCCATTACAATATACCCCGTCACCCTACACACATCACCCACCCCGTCACCCGACACCCCATCACCCTATACCCATTACAATATACCCCGTCACCCTATACCCCATCACCCTACACCCCATCACCCTATACCCCGTCACCCGACACCCCATCACCCTACCCTACACCCATTACAATACCCACTACCCCGTCACCCTATAACCCTAATTACCCCATACCCCGTCACCCCTACACCCCTCACCCACCCATTACAATATACCCCTACCCCCCATACCCACCACCACCCCACCAATATACACCCCGTCACCCTATACCCCATCACCCTATAACCCCCACCCCGTCACCCTACACCCCCCACCCCATTACAATATACCCCGTCACCCTACACCCCATCACCCTATACCCATACAACCCCTACCCCCCGTCCCAATATACCCCACTATCACCCGTCACCCTATACCCATTACAATATACCCCGTCACCCCGTACACCCACACATCACCCTATACCCCGTCACCCGACACCCCTATACCCTATTACCCATATACCCCGACCCATACCCCTTACCACCCCTATACCCATACCCCGTCACCCAACACCCCATCACCCTATACCCATTACAATATACCCCCCCCATCACCCTATACCCTATACCCCGTCATCACCCTATACCCCGCCACCCCTATATACCCAATATACCCCGTCACCCTATACCCCCCAATATACCCTATACCCCGTCACCATTACAATATACCCCGTCACCCTATACCCCGTCACCCTACACTCATAAATCGAGCGGATCGCAGCGTCCCTCCTTTCAGAGTTCAACAGCAGTTGATTCGATGCATTTCGTATGCGGCGAAGGGACAGCGTTCATCTCGGGGCGGGTTTCCTTGCCTCGCCTTTGATGATGGCTAATGATGAAGCCCTTGAGAAATTTTAAGGACGTCATGACGACGCCGTGGTCACGGGGTTGGACAAATCATCAGCCAATTGACTTCTTGGATATCGTCCGTGTGACGTTGTCATTTCCCAGACCCACTTCGGCTTGAATGGCGAGTTTTATATTAATTATAATGTCTTTCCTTCAGGGACTCGTGCATATATATATATATATATATATATATATATATATATATATATATATATATATATATATATATATATATATATATATATATTGTGGCGACTCGCTCGCCGCTTCGGGTTGAACACAGGCGCGGAGAGGCATAAGCTGGGGGTGCGAAACGAGTGTTTATTAAAAATAACACAAAAAAAAGAATAATAAAAAGGAAAATGTTCGTGTCCAATATTTGTGGGATCAGGATCGGGTGAGGAGTGGCTGGAACGGGAGAGGGAGCGCGGAGATCTCTCGACGCGCTCTCCGATGTTGGGTCTCGACCAGTGGGCGGCTTCGTTCGCCGGATCTCCATCGGCACGTAGGGGTCAGGTTCGTTTCCTGCCGCAAGGCTGTGGAAGCTCCCAGCTATCAGGCACTGCGAGGGTCTGGCGGGTATTTCCCATCCGTGTTTACCGTCTAACCTGTAGTGGGAGGTCGGGAGAAAAAGGCACATACATGCCGTTAGTCGGGAGCCCAGACGTTCTCCGATGACAACCGCCGTCCGAGGGCGTTTTATACACGCCGCCTAATTTGGGATAATGAAGGCGCCACTCCGGGATCAGCTCCAGCCGTGTCTTGTTGATGACGCCCCGCCTCTCTTCCATCCGTGCTGGGTGGCGCGGCGATTGCGCAACCGTTCTGCCGCCCGACAATGTGCTGAGTTCGGAGCGCTTGCCCATCTCAGTAGATGGGGCGGAGGCCCATCGTGACATTATATATATATATATATCTCATTTTTTTCCTCCCTCATTGAATCAAAGGCAACATCCAAACCTAATTAAGTTAATAAATGTACCCGCTTTTTTTCAATTTATCTTTAAAAGGCCAGTTCAGGCCTGGCCAGGCTGTATCTACATGGGAAATGGAGGTTAATTGATGTTGCCGGAGCAAAGTGGAATGTAAAAAGCATAGCAGGACGCCTGCATGACGGGAACGCCGGCGCGGGAACGCCGGCGCGGGATTACCGTCCGAGCCCCAACATCAAAAGGTTAAAAGACGGAATCGTTTGTTTTGTTTTTTTTGCAGAAATAAAGCGTTTTTTTTTGCTTCCGTCAATGTCCAATTAAAGCGAGGCCACTCGTCGTACGGATGCACGCGCTCGTCTAATTGCGCATCGTATGCGTTAAGCTACGCGAGTGAACGAGCTGTGCTTTAGTATAGGAAATACAATTTCTCTCCAATCCCCGGGCTTTTATTACGCGCAGCGGCGAGAATTCGAGTCGACAGCTGACCCCCCGCCGCGCCCAGCGTTAGGTGTTGTAAGTCGAAAGCGAGGAAGAAAGCATAAGAATGATGACCTGCTGCTACAACACAAGGGCTAAGCGGCTGTGAACAAAAGCGCTGAGCGGAGGTAGAGAAAGGAGATTTAGACAGTGGGAGGCATACGGCGGATTAAGCAAGCCTTCACTTTTTTTTTTTTTTTCTTTTTCTTTTTTTCTTTTTTTTTTTTTTTTTTTTTTTTTTACAAGTTCTCTGGCAGCCTGCAGGGGGAACCGCTCCAATCCCCAGAGAGCTTGAAAGCCCAGACGCAATCCCATTTAATCACACGCTTACACACAGCCCGCAAAAAAATTGGGATACGCACTTTTCCTTCTCTGGAGTACACGTTGTTTCGCCTCGTAGCTCCTTCTCCTGCCGTCGCCGCCTTGTATCTTCGGTCCAACCCGAATTCGAGGCATGCATCAATATCATTGTTTGCTGGTCCTGCCGAGTCCTTGTAAAAAAAAAAAAAAACCTGCCCAATAACATGTGCTGATACTTAACCCAAGGGGTCCTTTACTGAAGGACCATGTAAGGACAGTTCCTTAACAGCCTCGTGTCATCTGCAGAAGTTCAGAAGATCAGGATCCAATACGAGCGCTCGGGAGCTTTCACAAATGCACCAACACGGGAGATGAATCGAGTAAGGTTTATTTGCTCAGCTCAACAAAACATTGTCAAACAGCAGATTATATGCGAGAAAAGAACTCGCCCAAATCAAGGGTGGTTACAAATCAAAAGCCAATGAGAATGTTACACGGGAAGGTGTGTGTTCGAGAGAAGATGAACGGCCTCGGGAATGTGCACATCTTCGTGTACTGATAATGAATGTGTGCCGGGGAGCATATACAGGAGGGGAGCTTAAGTGTGTGCGTCGGTTTACAACCCAGGATAACAGGTCCGAGGACGTTGCAGGCTTGTTTTCGGCTCCTGTATCGGGCTGATACTGCGAGATCGGGAAGGCCAGGGTAGAGACAAAACAAGTTGCAATATCTTGAGGACATGGCACCAGTCCGTCCTTTTGGTTCGACTTCGACTCATCGAAGAAAGAAAAACACAATCGTATTTCATAAGATAGATGCACAAATATTCATATTCTTTCAGACCAAGAGGGTGGAGTCGGATCTTATTCTTTTGGATGGGGGAAGGGTGGGGGCGGGATTGTGGGCGATAGGGTATTTGCTCAAACCCCTGGACTTTTGGTTCAAGAAAATTCCGCATGACTTGGGCAGAAAAAGACTTGCCCGAGTTCTCCCACGTGTCATCCCACTTCTGCTTTCGCTCCGCTGGCTTCCACGCATCGTATCCAAAACACTGATGCTTGCATGCAAAGCCAAATATGGATCTTACCTCAGTGATCTCATCGTCCCCTTCGAACCCCCCGGGACTGGAGTGTCTAGCACCTCTCGATTGGTTCCACA
>JACRUU010000021.1:10101873-10116873 GCA_030449085.1 Kryptopterus vitreolus
TAATAACTATGTAATAACAGTGTAATTACAGTGTCATAACAGATGGAATTTTGGAAAAAGCCCAAAAATCTAATGTGTAATAACTATGTAATAACTATGTAATAACGGTGTAATAACAATGTAATTACATTGTAATAACAAATCTACTTTTGTAAAAATCCCAAAAATTCAAAGTGTAATAACAATGTAATAACTATGTAATAACAGTGTAATAACAGTGTAATAACAATGTAATTACATTGTAATAACAAATGGACTTTTTAAACGCGCTCAAAAATCCCAATTTTAATAACTATGTAATAACAGTGTAATAACAATGTAATTACATTGTAATAACAGATGGAACTTTTTGGAAAAAGCCCCCCCCCCCCCCCCCCCAACATCCAAAGTGTAATAACTATGTAATAACTATGTAATAACGGTGTAATAACAATGTAATTACATTGTAATAACAAATCTAACTTTTGTAAAAATCCCCAAAAATTCAAAGTGTAATAACAATGTAATTCCATTGTATAATAACTATGTAATAACTATGTAATAACAATGTAATAATACATTTTAATAACAAATGGACCTTTTTAAAACGCGCTCAAAAATCCCAATTTTAATAACTATGTAATAACAGTGTAATAACAATGTAATTACATTGTAATAACAAATGAACTTTTGGGAAAAAGCCCAAAAATTCAAAGTGTAATAACTATGTAATAACTAATAGCAATAACTATGTAATAACAATGTAATAACATTGTAATAACAGATGGAATTTTTGAAAAAGCCCCAAAATCCAAAGTGTAATAACTATGTAATAACTATGTAATAACGGTGTAATAACAATGTAATAACAGTGTAATAACAATGTAATTACATTGTAATAACAGATGGAATTTTGGAAAAAGCCCAAAAATCTAATGTGTAATAATGTAATAACTATGTAATAATTATGTGATTACATTGTAGTAACAAATGGACATTTTAAGAGCACTCAAAAATCCCCAAGTGTAATAACAATGTAATTACATTGTAATAACAGATGGAATGTTGGGGGGGGGGGGTGTGGGGGGGGGTTATTACATCAAAGTGTGTAATAACTATGTAATAACTATGTAATAACTATGTAATTACACTGTTATTAAAATTTGTTTTTTTTTGGTGCTTGTGCTTAACAAAAAAACACAGCAACACCCTCATCAAAAGTTTTTACCCCAGGGTAAAACACATGTAGTCAAAAGCTCAAACACACACACACACACACAAACACAAACACACACAAACACACACAAACACACACATACAGATACACACAAATACACACAAACATACACAATCATACACTCACACACAAACGCAAACACAAACGCAAACACATACACACACACACACACAAAAACACACACACACACACAGACACACACAAACACACACACACACACACAAACATACCCACACATACACAAACACACACACACACACACACACACACACACACACAAACACACCACATACAACACACACAACACACACACCACACTACACACACACACACACATGTACAAACCCACACATACACACACAATACACACACACACACCCACACACAACACACCCACACCAAACACCCAAACACACACTCACCCACACCCATACACACACTAACACTCTCTCACACACACACAGGTATACACACCTACAAAAGGACATAGTCTGTCTTCCAATACGAGAAAACAACAACAATTGAGATCTCGTGATAAAAATTCAACACACACACACACACACACACACACACACACACACACACCACCCACACACAGGAAGGTTTTACCCCCCCCCCTCCCCCTTTGAACAATACCACTGCTTCACCCTCGTTATATCTGGTAGAGCACGAGAAAACTAGATGAGGAAGGTCAGTAAAGCAGACCCACCCAAAAAACACCAGTGAGAGGAGTCAGGGCCGGGGTCATCATTCGTAACCTGTCAAAGGAGGCCATATATCATTCACAAATGACAGAACGTCTCCGTTATTACTACTACTGGAGGGTATCTCCGTGCTGCTATAAATCTTGTTAATGAGGGTCAGGGGAATGCTATCTGCTCGTCACGGATGAAACACGCAGACTTTTTCCGTGGGTTCGGGGTTTTTTTTTCCGTATTGCTTTTATGGGGGGAAAAAAAACAAACAAACTTCAAGGTTATAGGTTCGGTGGTGGTGGTGCTGATCGGAAGGAAGGAACCCAAAATATACAGGTGCTGTCTGAATAAAATGACGTGACGTATAAATTCTCTTACAATAATACACTTGTTTGGACCGCACTATGGAGGGAAATGTTTGTGGGAATGTCACCATACCATACACATTCCATTCATTCATTCATTCATTCATTCATTCATCCATCTTCTAGCGCTTTATCCAATCTTCCCTCGGGTCACGGGGAGTCTGTGTCTATCTCAGGCGTCTATTAAGGCAGGATACACCCTGGATGGAATGCCAACCCATCACAGGACACACACACACACACACACACACACACACACACACACATTCATCACACACTAGGGACAATTTTCCAAGGTGACAATCAACCTACCGTGCATGTTTTTGGACCAGGGAGGAAACCGGAGAACCCGGAGAAAAACCCCCTGAGGCACGGGGAGAACATGCACAAACTCCACATACACACATGGCCGAGACGGGAATCGAACCCGGACCCTGGCGGTGTGAGGCGGTGTTGATGCTCGAGGGCGTTAGTAAAGTCAGGAAGCCTGGAGTGGGGTCTCACTCTGTGTCTCTCTCTTTCACTTCCCCCACACTTGTCGGTCTCTCTTACTTTCTCTCACCCTTTATGTCTCTCATTTTCTCACTACCCTTTCTTTCTCACTCTTACATTGTCTTTTTTGTTTCTTCCTCTTTATCACTCTCCCGCTCTCTTTCGCTTGCTGTCTTACTCTTCCATCTCTCACAATTTCTGCTTTCTGTCTTTATCTTCCCATCTCTCTTTCTCTCTCTCTCTCTCCTTCCTTTCTTTCTCTCTTTCTCTTACTCTATCTACTCCCTCCCCCTCCCCTCCCCTTCCCTCTATCTCTCACGCTTTCTGTCTCTCTCTCTCCGCTCTTTTTTTCTCTCTCTCTCTCTCTCTCCGCCCCCCTTGCTTTTTCTGTCTTTCTCCTCCCATCCTCCTCTCTCTAGGCCTTTCTTTCTCAATCCCTCGCACTTCTTGTTCTCCATCTCTCATTCTCTCACTTTTGTCAGTCTCTTCCTCTATGTCTCTGACTCACTCTCTCTCTCTCCGCCTTTCTTTCTTACTCTCTCTGTCTTAACTCTCCCCTCCCCCCTCTCTCTCTCTCGTGCTTTCTGTCTCTCTCTTCTCTCTCGCTCCTCTCTCTTTCTTTCTCTCTCTCTCTGCCTTACCCCCCTCTTACTTTTTCTGTCTTTCTCCTCCCATCCTCCTCTCTCTGGCCTTTCTTTCTCACTCTCTCCCATTTCTTGTTCTCCATCTCTCATTCTCTCTCACTTTTGTTAGTATCTTCTCTTCCTCTATGTCTCTGACTCTCTCTCTCTGTCCTCTCTCTCTCTCTCTCTCTCTCTCTCCAGGTTAAAGATTCATAGGTTTGCCCCCCACCAGAACCACGACAACCCTAAAAACCGAGCGCACATCGAACAAGGAAACCAATTTACCTGCAAGCCGCCGAGCGCTCGTGTTAATTTGTGATTTAATATTATGCTCGAAATTGGAAACGGAGCGAAAATACTTTCCGCTCACCGTTATATCCCCCCCCCCCAAACACACACACACACACACACACACACACACACACACACACACACACGCATCAGGCCGCCTTATCAGATGTAGGCTTGTGCGTTTTACCGCTGATTTAATTAGCCGTCTTCGCTTAAATTCACCTCGGTATCCGTCACGCCTCACTAAAACGGAAAACACATTCTTGGAGGCGGGTTTGGGGGGGGGGGGGAGCGAGGGAGCGAGGGAGCGAGGGATAGAGAGAAACAGAGAAGAAAAAGGCAGATTAATGAACGCCCTTTGTAATAAACGGAAATAGGGAGCACAGATATGCACAGTCATGAAGTTTAATTGTGCTTTCTGGAGACTTGCTTTTGACTGAGCCTAGAAGAATGAGAGAAAAGAGGGAGAGAAAGAGGGGGGGGGGAAAGAGGAGAAGAAGGAAAAGGGAGGAGAGGGTTAGAGGTGGTTCAATGTAGCGTGTAACACACAGCCTCAGCCGCCTAATGAACCAAGTGTATATGACTAAACGCGCTCGTGTCATATCCAGCACTCCCGACAGCGGCTTTAAATCACTCGCTCGCACACACACACACACACACGCACACACACACACGCACACACACACACACACACACACACACACACACACACACACGCACACAACCACACACACACACGCACATACACACCACACACACACAGCGAAAACACAACACACACACACACACACACTCTGTCTCAGTAGGCAAAAACATTGACACACACAAACTATGTATATCTTTCATAATATATGTGCCCCGTAGGCCAAAAGTATTTGGACACCCGGCTCTTTGTGCACCGTATACCCACATTGAGATCAAAAGTATTCGGACACCCGGCTCTTACCGCCCATATACCCACTTTGAGATCAAAAGTATTTGGACACCCGACTCTTGCCGCCCGTATACCCACTTTGAGATCAAAAGTATTTGGACACCCGCCCATGTACCCACATTTAAGAGGATCTTGCCGCCCATATACCCACTTTGAGATCAAAAGTATTTGGACACCCGACTCTTACCGCCCATATACCCACTTTGAGATCAAAAGTATTTGGACACCCGACTCTTACCGCCCATATACCCACATTGAGATCAAAAGTATTTGGACACCCGACTCTTACCGCCCATGTACCCACTTTGAGATCAAAAGTATTTGGACACCCGACTCTTACCGCCCATATACCCACTTTGAGATCAAAAGTATTTGGACACCCGACTCTTACCGACCATATACCCACTTTGAGATCAAAAGTATTTGGACACCCGACTCTTGCCGCCCTTACCCACTTTGAGATCAAAAGTATTTAGACACCCGACCGCCCACCCACTTTGAGATCAAAAGTATTTTGGACCACCGCCCGTATACCCACTTTGAGATCAAAAGTATTTGGACACCCGACTCTTACCGACCATATACCCACATTGAGATCAAAAGTATTTGGACACCCGACTCTACCGCCCTTACCCACTTTGAGATCGCCCATCCGCCCGTATACCCACTTTGAGATCAAAAGTATTTGGACACCCGACTCTTACCGCCCATATACCCACGTTGAGATCAAAAGTATTTGGACACCTGACTTTTCCCGCCCCTGCACGTTACAAGGTGAAAAGTATTCACCGGACTTTGTCCGTCCGTGCGCATTGTGAGGCCAAAAGCATTCAAACACCCGACTGCCGAAACACACACACACATTGTAAGGCCAAAAGTACTCAGACACGCGACTTGTCCCACCCATGCACATTAAAAGAGCAAAAGTATCCGGACACCTCCGTCAGTACGAGCCCAGAATCTAGTGGCATGTCTTCCCAGACGAGTGGAAGTCGTAATAAATGAATATGGAAATGTGGCGGATCAGGAAATGCACCGAACACCCCTTCCCCTAAAGCTGCAGATTTAGCCTTCATACATCACACATGGTGATTATTCGGCTTGTAGAACTCACCTTCTTCTTCGCAATTCTTTCCCCTCCGTCTTTCACACGCTGTGCGTTTTCATCACCGTCGCAGGATATCAATCTGTCCTGGGCAAATGCACAGAGGCACCTATCACACACACACACACACACACACACACACAACACACACACTATATATATATATATATATATATATATATATATAATAAGAGACACACAAACACAATATACACACACACACACACACGCATATTTATATACACACACGCACGCAAGGGAAGACAATAAAAGCGGAAAACACGATAAGGAAATACGTCATACTAATTAGGAGGCTGAATTCTTTGAGGACTGCAGCGGCTCGATAAAGGACGCCAAAGCTCATTAAAGCCAAAGCGGCGTCGTAAATTTGAATTCTTTTTCACCCGGCTTTAGTTTAATCCCACTTTATGAAGTTGACTGCGCTCGTGTGTGTGTGTGTGTGTGTGTGTGTGTGTGTGTGTGTGTGTGTGTGTGTGTGTGTGTGGGAGGAGGCAGGAGAAGTACGTTGAGGCTGCAGGAGCCTGCATGTCAAACACTTTCATGCACTTCACAAGGCTTTGATGCCACCTAGAGTTCAGTGTGTATTCTGTTCTTTACTCCTCATCCCTCTCTCTCTCACACACACACACACACACACACACACACACACACACACACACACACACACACACACACCTGTCTCTCTGTTTCTCTCCCGGATCCTGCATCTCTGCTTTCTCTGCTCTCTCTCTCAATCCGCTGTCCTCTCGCTTTCTTATCTCTCGCTTTCTATCTCGTTTCTCTCTCTCTCTCGCAACCCTCCGTCTCTTGCTTTATCTCCCTCTCCTGTCTCTTCTCCCTCCATCCATTCATATATATATATATACCTCTTTGTCTGCTCCCTTCAGGATCGTCGTTTCATTTCTTTCTCTCTTTTCTATCCCTCTCTCTCGCTGTCTATCTCTCTCGCTTTACTTCTCTGCCCCCCCTCCTTCTACCTG
The DNA here is from genome assembly GCA_030449085.1 of Kryptopterus vitreolus. Lineage (NCBI taxonomy): Eukaryota > Metazoa > Chordata > Actinopteri > Siluriformes > Siluridae > Kryptopterus > Kryptopterus vitreolus. The sequence goes on from JACRUU010000021.1 coordinate 10,108,596, forward strand.
TTTTTCTTATTCACTCATTCTCTCTCTCTCTCTCTCTCTCATTACCCCGTTCTCCCTTTTCATGCTGCCTCTTTCTCACTCTCTGTCAACTTTCTCATTTGCTTATTATCTCTCTTACAGGTACTCGCTGCCCCCCCTCTTTCTTTCTCTCTTTCCGTCACCCTGACATTTCTGTCCATCTTTCTCATTCTATCGCTTTCTCTCTCTCTCTGCCTTTATCACCTTGTTCTGCCTCTTTTTTTCTGACCTATTTCCATTTTTCTCATTTGATTATCCTCTCACTTTTATGCTCTCTCTCGCTCGCTCTCTCTCTCTCTCTCGCTCTCTCTCTCTCTCTCTCTGTCACACACACACACACACACACACACAGACACAAAGTTAAATGTGTAGCCGTGTACTATCAGTAATCCCGAGACGATGCCTTTTGAGTAAATAGCTGCAATATTTTTTAGCCTCCGTGTCTGTTTGATGTGATTCCCTCTCTCTCTCTCTTTTTTTTTATCCCTTTCTCCATTTCAGTTTAAAGCCTTTTTATCGTACAAGCGTTCCCGCTTTATTTAACTCCATAACGCACTCTTACAAACGGGGTAATAAAGCGTTTGTTCTCCCGTCCCCATCGTATCCCGGACGTTTAGGTACGTATTTATTTATTTATTTATTTATTTATTTATTTATTTATTTATTTCTAACGCCTCCACTCCAGCACGCGATCGGAAACGGCGCATGTGGCATTTCGTTACTGGCAACTAGCAATGACTGGCAGGACGTAGTTCCTCTTACTCTCCCCCGAGGAGCGCGCTGGAGATTTCCCACAATGCCGCTGCCTGTCAGGGTGCTCGAGACGGGCTCGGGCTGCCTCGCGGAGGAAATGTCATCCTGTCTGCAAAAAAAAAAAAAAGGAGAGGAGAGGAGAGAGGCGGAGAGAGACATTCCGGATTGATATGAAAAGCGCTTTGAAACAGAAGGCGTATGGAATGACACCTGCGTTTCCGGACCGGGAACGAGCGTCTCGCTTAAACATCACTTAAGTAGAACATCGAGTCCGAGTTTGACAGGAACGTTTCAATTGGCCGGCCGGGACGAAAGACGGGATTTCGCGTTTATTTATTTTTATATGGCCCTTGTTTTTATTTATTCGTCTACGCGATATGGACAAAAAGAAAAGCCGGACTCCCAACCACCCCCCCCCCCACCCCCGGTTCGTCATGTGGTCCATCCCTTTTCCCTTTGAACCGTGAGACCCAGACGTCCCCCAGACGTGACCTGTATTCTCAAACGCCAACTGCACCTTCGCACCTGTGTCAGCACCTGTGATTGGATAAAGGAGTTTAAGGGCCTTGCTCAGGGGCCCAATTTGAATTCAATTAGCGTTCACATTCATCCCAAATGCCTTTGACAGGGTTGAGGTTCGGGGCCCTTTAGAGGAGATTTTCCACTCTTCTTGTTCGGGAAGTTCACGTGGGGCCAAATCTGCCGAGTAGTGTGTGTGTGTGTGTGTGTGTGTGTGTGTGTGTGTGTGTGTGTGTGTGTGTGTGTGTGTGTGTGTGTGTGTAAGTGAGCTCTTGTCGTTTCCAGAATGAGACTTGCACGTGAGGAGACAAAATTCCGAAGTATGAAGTATATGTCGTACGGATTTACAAAGGTCGGTGCTCCGCGTGACCACGCGTGCCGCCTGTGCTGCCATCTGCTGGCGTGTCGCAAAACTAGTCTTGCATTAGGACAGTTCCTTACCGTCGTGCCCCTGAGCCCTGTGTTCAGACCCAAAAGAAACAAACACCGTTTTCTCTTCGCCCCGTCTTATTTCCTCTCGTACTCGGGAGCAGATTTGCCGCATTATATACGCCACCCTGCCAGCGGCGGCCGTGCATCCGCTGTAACTCACGCACCAAAGCGACTCGTCTTCTGTCCCGTTGAGGAAAAAGATGGGAGAAGGGACGCTCAGCAAATCAGCCCCTTCTAGAATCCGGGGGCACTGCCTCTCTAAATCAGTGGATAAAAAAAAAAGGACGAGGGGGGGGGGGGGGGGATTGGGGCGCTTTAGCCTAACTAAGACATTTAGCATGAGGTGGTTTCTCATTTAACCAGCGAGCGGCGGCCGTGGAGATAACGTACGGCGCCGCAGGTAATTGGAAAATTGGCAGGCTTGTCATGGAGGATTTGGTGGATGGGGCACGGGCAGATCGGCCACTCGCGAGGTGCGGATTTATATCCGCCCAAGGGCCGAGACTGCGACAGTGTCCGGAGTTCAGGAAAGGTGTGTGTGGGGGGAGCATTTTTTCATACAGGACGTCGTTGTAGATCAAAAGTTCCCTCCAGACAGTGCGGGAATGTGAGACGGACGAAATAAAAGCCTAGGCACGCGGTCTCTCTTCTGCAGGCCTGGGATATGAATTATGTTGTCATGTAGAGGTGGACGGTCTTCCACATTGCATCTATTAAACAATGGGTATAAAGCCTGGTAACCTCGGAACCAAGTGGATCTATATAGCAGGTCAACGCGTACATACATACACACACACAACACACACACACACACACACACACATTATATATATATATATATATATAATGTGGGGGGCACGGTGGCTTAGTGGTTAGCACGTTCGCCTCACACCGCCAGGGTCCGAATTCGATTCCCGTCTCGGCCATGTGTGTGTGGAGTTTGTGCATGTTCTCCCCGTGCCTCAGGGGTTTTTTTTTTCTCCGGGTTCTCCGGTTTTCCTCCCCCGGTCCAAAGACATGCACGGTAGGTTGATTGGCACCTTGGAAAATTGTCCCTAGTGTATGAATGTGTGTGTGTGTGTGTGTGTCCTGCGATGGGTTGGCATTCCATCCAGGTGTGTATCCTGCCTTAATGCCCATAGACGCCTGAGATAGACACAGACTCCCCGTGACCCGAGGGAAGATCGGATAAAGCGCTAGAAGATGAATGAATGAATGAATGAATATATGTATATGTATAACGTGTGTGTGTGTGTGTGTCATACAGCTGCCCTTCCACGCTAGGGATGAGGGCGAATGTGCGGTTGGGAATAGGTAATCACACATGGCTGGCTGTAGATGTGTGTATTAACCTCAGGAAGAGGGGATAATTGCATCTGTCAGACTCATTTAAGTGTCGAGATGGCCGTCGTTTTCTATTTGCGTCCTCTTCTAAAATCTCGCCGAGCTTTAAGTGACTCCGCGGCGCGAGCGGCCCCGCGCTGGTGTACCGCAAGAGCATTTGTTGCTTGGCCGAGGTTGGAAAAAAAGATGGCATATTGATCGGGAGTGGTGGAGGGAGGGGGGGGGGGGGGGGATAAAGGAGGAGAAGAAGAAAGGGAAGTGTACATAATACAGGCTACGGGCGGAATTTTCCGTGTTTTTGTGATGATCCGAAAATGTTAACTCCGACACGATACCTAGGATTACATATCACGATACCGGGCGCAAACAATAAATAATAAATAATTTACTAATAAACACCCACGTGTTTACTGTCTACGAAAACAAAGTGGAACTGTTTATTTTTAGCTGCATAAATATAAAAATAAATTGTCTTTATTATCTTTATTATTATTATTATTATTATTATTATTATTATTATTATTATTATTTACAAAAGCTGCCATGCCGCAAGTTTCATCAGCATGAAAGTCGTCGGAGAGGAAAAATACATTCGGCACCCGCATGATGTGCGCACACTGCCCCCTATAGTCAAACCCTCGCCACTACAACCGTGTTTTTTTTTTTTTCTTCTTTTCTTTTTTTTTTTTAAGTGCATGTACTAATAAAATAAAGAAATCTGTCACTTTTAATCAAAGACGGTCGGGACTTTCCGACATTAGGTTATTAAAGTAATAACGTTGGCACACGGGGTGTGTAACGTGCTAAATTACAAAAAATGTAATTTTCCGTTTACAGCATTTAGGAGACGCCGTCATTCATAACGACGCCTATTTTGATTTGTAAACATGTTGTTGTTGTTTTTTCCAGGAGGAGGAGGAGGAATCCTGTGAACCCGGAAACCCGGTGTGTGTGGACGAGGAAAGTGTTGATCTGGAGATTCTGGACTGAATGACCTCATCGCTATTATTTTTTATTTTCTTTAATTTTCTGACAGTATTGCACGTACAGCAAGCCATTTCCTGCAACCCCCCCCCCCATCTCCCCCACCAATCACACTACCCATCTCGCACCGTGACATTTCCTACAGTACTGCGGTACAAAACCATATCATTTCGCCCTGCGCTAATTAGCGACTACGCCTGCGTTCGTTTCCGCAGGCCGGAGCTGTGAATGAAATCCCGTTAAGGTCCGGGACGCTCTCAAATCCGCGGGTAATATTTTCGTACACTACCGGCGCCATTTCCGAATGTGAAAATCCTGTGTGATATATTATCATGCTATACCGATGTGTTCAAAAAAAAAAAAACAAAAAATTGTTTGTTTGTTTGTTTGTTTTTGTACAGAGAGAAATGCACTATTGCTAAATATTCTTGGGTATGTTTTGCATTTATTATTCATTTTTCTACTCCCATTTTCACCTCCGTGCTCAAAAGCGCCTGATGAACGACACGGAGATTATCAGAGCAAACACTATTTTTTACCACATTTGTACAGTACTCTATAAGAGGGAGGGAAGGAGGGAGGGAAGGAGGGAGGAGGAGGAGTGTCCTCCATACGCTGCCTCATATTTTGTCATGGATTTCTATATTCCCGCTTCGGTCGGACTGTGCGGATCGACGCGCCGCGAGAGTTTACACGAGAGTCTGTATTTAGGTACTTTGAAAAAAAAAAAACCTGTCATTCTTAATAAACGACGATGAATGAAAAGTGAGTCTTTAATGCGAAAAACCAACACAATAAAAACAAGCTGGGTGGGGGGTGTGTGTGTGTGTGGTGTGGGGGTGGGGGGGGGGATGGGGGGATAATACTCGGTACTTGGAAAAAAGAATGTTGGTAAGTATATAGGAGGCGTCCCCATTCGTTGTTGTACTAACCTCCAGTGAAGGGAGGAACTGATGTAGGTGAGGAGACCTGGGGGAGCTCTAGAGCGGGACCACCTTCCACTCCGTCACATGTGGAGCTGGACTTGTGCACAGGAACATCGAGCTGGAACTGGATCGGGGGCCTCCTAGAGCATTCATTCATTCATCCTCTACCACTATATCCGATCTTCCCTCGGGTCACGGGGAGTCTGTGCCTATCTCAGGCGTCTATGGGCATTAAGGCAGGATACACCCTGGATGGGAATGCCAACCCATCACACACACACACACACACACATTCATACACTAGGGACAATTTTTCCAAGGTGCCAATCAACCTACCGTGCATGTTTTTGGACCGGGGGGAGGAGGAAACCGGAGAACCCGGAGAAAAAAAAAACCCCCTGAGGCACGGGGAGAACATGCACAAACTCCACACACACATTGGCCGAGACGGGAATCGAACCCGGACCCTGGCGGTGTGAGGCGAACGTGCTAACCACTAAACCACCATGCCCCCCCCCCCCTCCTCAATCCTAGATCAAGTGTCATGCTCCCCTTATTAAAAAAAAATTTGCCTCATTTTTATTTAGCAGCGCTTTTATCCAGAACGATTTACGCTGGGCCGATACATGCAAACACAAGAGAGTGTTGGGATTTGAACTCATGCCCTTTCCCATCTTAAGACCCCAATAACAACTCTGGTGGGGGAATAAATGATTTGCACAACATTTGCTGGTGTTCCCACAAAACAAAAAATAAAGGCCTGACCAAAATTCTCCAACACATGCGCGTTACCTCTCGGCTCGATCGGAGCGGCTCTGCGGTGTGTCGTCCAGAATTCCAGAAGGCCGGAGCGACATCTGCTTCTTTCAAAGCTGCCGAAACTGTGAGGAACAATACGAGTCCAGTAGTGTTAAAAAGTATTGAGACGAGTTGTGTGTGCAAGAAATACTGTATTTATCCATTTCCATGCCATTACCTTGAAAATCGTCCGCTTGCACAGCAATCCACGCCTCTAGTGTTTTTATTGGATATGCCCTGGAAGGCTTCTTTTCCAATAAACACCTTCCGGAATTCATTCCGGATCTCGGCCGGGAAAACTTTGTGCTCCATCTTGACTCGGAAAACGATCTACGCGATCCCACTCCCGCACCCGTTGTACTTGCGATCTTCAGTGATCGGAGTCACTGGGATCAATGGGAGCGGAAGTGGGATCGTTTTCCGAGCATCATCACCGCGTCTTCTACGAGGTGGTAACGAGCCTCGATTTGTAACAACAACAACGTAACAAACGTTACCAAACAAAAGACTGCGGCGCACTTTCCTAAAGTCAGTGTGCCGAAGCTGCAATAACTGCGAGTTCTTATACACGTCTGCGTTTTCAGCATTAAACCGGATCCGTTACGTTTAACGCAACGATGCATCGAAGCATTTGAGGCGTTTCGGAGTGACGCATATGTTCCCAGACCGGGGGGGGGGGGGGGGGGGGGGGGGAGGGGGGGGGATCGCTGGAAGACGACGAGATGTTTGAAATGGGCCTGAAGGAGGATATCTGGCGAAAGAGACACCAGATCTGTGGTGCACAACAATCCTGATGTGTGTGTGTGTGTGTGGGGGGGGGGGTCCATTCTGAATAAGAATCAGACAACCATTTGCAGAGGGAATGATTTCTTTCAATGCAAACATTAATTTGCCCATGTATCCTCGGCATGCAGGAGGGGGACCCCCCCCACACACACACACACACCCTCTGAACCAAGAAAGACATTATCTGGAAGGCTGTTTTTTTTTGTTTTTTTTCCCCCTCACTCGAAAGCAGGAAGGATGCTGGCGATTGATGTGCTCGGATGAGATGTCACCGATTCCTGAAGACCCCCCGCGGCCCCCTTGCAGCCCTTTTCCCAGCATGTAACGCAACAAGAATGTCATTAGCGCCATGATCGCAGCTAAGGGCACGCTAATGGAGGAGTGGTCCGAATATCCATGAATGCACCAGCAAACTGAATATTAAATAGGTTTTTAATGATGAGCACACATTCCCGAAAAAAACGAAATATGAGTTTTCTGCTGAACAATAAAATCTCGCAAAAAAAAAAAAAAAAGAAAAATGATTTTTCTTCATTAAAGGGCTGAATCTTGGGTCAGAAGGGTTCCTTGGGTTCCTTTATTGTCTGTAGAAAGATGTCTTGTGGGAGCCAGTGCACACATCGCGGGGCTGAGATAGGCAGGTGGCTGCAGATGTGAAGATGATGGTTCCACTCGTTCACATTTACAGCGTTTAGAATCCAATTAAAGAGCGTGGCGGGGAAAAAAAACAAACAAACAAACAAGAGGACCAAGTACTGAGCCTTGAGGTGATACCAGGAAAGAACCCTGTCCCATGCTGCTCCACAGATACCAAGGGGATGACCGTGTCAGCGCCGCTGAAAAGCCTAGGAGTGTGTAGTTGTTGATGTCCAATGGATCCAGAGCAGGATCGACTTGAAGATGCCTTCAAAAAGGGAACATTCCCTGCCTCCACCGTCTGGGTTCGATCCTTTAAATGGGCAGGAACACTCCAGACGACGCTCGGGATAACGATAATGGAGCTTTATGGTGGTCTTATGGTGAAGTCGATTCCAACATGTCTCATGGCATGTTGGTATCAAAGACTGGAATGGTTGCCATGTTGGTGCTTTTTTTGGGGGGCGCTAACATCTTTTTGTTATCGGATACTGATTTATTTCCAAGTGGGAATATTACAATAGGAAAATCAGTCCCCGTTGTCATTACGTTCCATTAACACGCATTCAACATCTACCGTGGCATTGAATAAAACCAGTATAACCACCAGTATTACTGCCATGGCAACACTACATCCCCCAAGCATATTATAATCCTGCGTGAATACTTTTCACAGCTGGTGTGAATTGAATCGGAGAGTTTTCCGGTCCAAAAAAAAAAAAAAAAAAAAAACCCAAATGGTGGCTTTTATATCAAATTCCCATGAGGAGGCCACTCTTCTGTTTGAACTTGATTACACAAACCACTTCCTGTCTCCTCACTGGACATAGTGAGGTACTTTAGTGGTGTCTGAAACGTGTGTGAACACTTTCATTCTTCACATTCGCTCGGAGAAAAAAAGGAAAAAAAAAACTTTCAGTAAACAAGTTTCGGCAAAACTAAAAACGAGTAGAATTTGTTACGCTTGTGTCTGAGGACACAAATAGGAAACATCCTGAGAATTTCCTGTACATTTTAATGTGTTTTCTTTAATTCTACATAGAGGGGCGCGGTGGTTTAGTGGTTAACACGTTCGCCTCACA
>JACRUU010000021.1:10121873-10136873 GCA_030449085.1 Kryptopterus vitreolus
AATGGAGAATATTATCTGCATATGAATCTTCACAAACAGTTTTAATGTATACATCATGGGGAATATTATTTTGTATATTTGGGGGACCAGATTGTTGTTGTTGTTGTTGTTGTTGTTGTTTTTTTTTTGCCCAGATGTTACAGTTCGAACCCTGTTTAGAAAAACCTGTGGCTCTACATGCAAAATATGTTATTTATTATTTATATATTTATAATATATTTTATACACTTCTTCTGTGTTTGAGCTTTTTATATCTTTAATCTACGAAGTCCTGAGGCATCACCCCACCCACAACCCCAACACACCAACACACACACACACACACACACACCACACACACACACACACACACACACACACACAGGCTTATAGAACCACGATTCGCTAAAGAGACAGAAGCGACATTTTGATTAGAGCTTTGAATTCTGCACTCCCTTCCCCCCCCCCCAGTTCACCACTCTCTCTCGTTTTTTCCCCCCTCTCCACTCTCTCGTTCGTGCCGTCTTCCACTTTTTCCTCTACCTCTACCTCTCCGTGTTTTAATTGCTATGAATAATGCTTAAAAATACCATCTCTTCAGCATGTATGAGCTTTTTCTGCTGACCTTTTCCAGACTCGGCCCTGTTGTGACAGAGCCATTTGCGGCTCCTTTAATGCACTCGGAGTGTGTTCGGCATTACGCGGGGCGCTAATCTCTGCCTCTCAACACCTCGGCGAGACGAAGTACACGCTCATTAAGAGTCGAGGCCCTAAAAGGGTCGCTGACATCCCGGAGTTCGGATGTGTTAATGATTCGAGTCGGGGAATATAAGCGACATGGACGTTTTCTAGCACAGGTGCAAAAGTCGACAGCAGGAGACGACTCTGCGAGACCGGACGTCTATAACAGTTTATAATCCACTCCGGGAGTGAAATGAGTCAAAGCGTGGCTTCATGTGGGTTTATTTGAGTCGTGCTTCAATCAACCTTCATTCACAAGATTATCTACAGGAGTTTGGGACTAATATGGGACAAACAGTTCCAAGTTTAAAATAAAAAATCAAGTAAACAAGTAAAAAAATAAATAAAATATATATATATATATATATATATATATATATATATATATATATTTATTTATTTATTTTTTTGTTTTTACTTGTGGGATTCCCTGTAAAACATTTCCAGGAATTAATATGATACACTAGCATTAATAATAATTATAATATAAAATTAAAATAATTAATAATAAAAAAAAATAAAATAAAAAAATATTTTAAAGGCTCTTCTTATTATTTTTAGATTTTTTATACCAACATGAATAGTAGTAATAGTAGAAGGTATAATAATAATAATAATAATAATAATAATACTAATATAATAATAATAATAAAAAGAATAAAAAAGAATCAGGAATCCTTTGGGAAGAATAATAATAATAATTAATAGAAGAAATAAAGAATAAGAAAATAATAAGAAGAAGAACATTTAGAATCATTTGGAATATTTTCTATTATTATTATTATTATTATTATTATTATTATTATTATTGTATTATATCTGCTTGCTGTTATATAAAAATGAGCCATAATAATAATAATAATAATAATAATAATAATCATAAAAATTCCTCTTCTTCTTCTTATTTATTATAATAATATATTTTTCTTTTTAAAATGAATTGGTATTTTTTTCATTTAAAGGTAAGCAATAATTTTTAGTAATAATTACGTGTGTGTGTGTGTGTGTGTGTTTGTGTGTGTGTGTGTGTGTCTAACACACTGTTCTCCTGCACAGGCTTTCCTATAAAACATTGTTTTGCTTTTCATTGTCTTCAGTAGCTGTAAAATTTACAGCCCTATAAAAAGGTAAATACTCTGCGAGACTTTCGCCGGTATGAGCTACTGATCGTCTGCCTATTACGCTCCTTTTTTACGGCCGGTGTAATTCAGAACGACTCGGCGTGGCCTTGCTGTGACTCGCTCCGCGGCGTTCTCGTTCTCGCGCCCGATTTCGGATGCATTATTGAAGTTTACCGGCAGATCATTTAACGTATACCGTGTCCTACAACAGCGAGGAAGGGGATTCCTTCTGTCTTGAGTTAACGAAGAAATATGTTTTCACGTAAACAGTTGACTTTAGCTTTTTACCTTTTCTTCGCTGCTGGAACGTTTGGTGAAATCTTGATTCTGATTGGTCGTTATGCGCACCTCCGTTCTTCTCTGAAGATGTTCTTTCTATATACCGCGATCCTGGACACATAATAAATAAATAAATAAATGAATGAATGAATAAACGAAACCCCACGTCAAAAAAAAAAAGTTGTTGGAATGTTTTTTACGCACTTTAGTCCAACGCCTGTCTGAGCTCCAAATGCCAGTGGTTCGAAAATACCATTTCAGCGGCGCGACGCAGCGATCGCTGGGGTTCATTTAGATGCCCTTTGTCAGCTTACATTAACGCTAAGAGCCAGTTAATGTTGTACTAAGATGTTATCATGCTGTGCTCAAAACAATGCCGCAAATGCCAGAGTTTAATGCATTCAATATCTCTTCAACATCCCTTTTTCTTTCTTTCTTTCTTTCTTTCTTTCTTTCTCATTTCCTGTAACTAATGTACAGCGAACTTGGGCAGGCCGTAAAACTTCTCTTTCTTGCTTTGGCATAAATGTGTTTTTATTTTAAAATAACACGATTCTTCTTTATTGCAACGACGATTTGGGAATAACACGCAACTACGATGTTTTACAATTCATCTCCTCTTATTTCTTCGCTTTGGACAGACGTTTAAGGGACTTCGGACTTAAAGTAAAGGGGGAAAATAAACAAATAAATAAACAAAACCTAAATCCTTTGTTCCCAGAAAGTTGCAGGTCTGCCTAGGAGTAATAATAATAATAATAATAATAATAGTAAATAATAAAATATGATAAGAATGGGGCACGGTGACTTAGTGGTTAGCACGTTCGCCTCACACCGCCAGGGCCCGGGTTCGATTCCCGTCTCGGCCATGTGTGTGTGGAGTTCTCCCCGTGACTCAGGGGGTTTTTCTCCAGGTTCTCCGGTTTCCTCCCCCGGTCCAAAAACATGCACGGTAGGTTGATTGGCACCTTGGAAAATTGTCCCTAGTGTATGAATGTGAGTGTGTGTGTGTGTGTGTGTCCTGCGATGGGTTGGCATTCCATCCAGGGTGTATCCTGCCTTAATGCCCATAGACGCCTGAGATAGACACAGACTCCCCGTGACCCGAGGGAAGATCGGATAAAGCGCTAGAAGATGAATGAATGAATGAAAATATGATAAGAATTATATTACAATTATTGTATTGAACTTTTATAATCGCATTTAACATTCACGGTATTACTCTCCCTTATCCAGAGGAATTGAGGGTTACGGGCCTTGCTCAAGCGCCCACTAGTGGCAGCTTGGTGGCGGTGGGATTTGAACCTATAACCATAACCTCAAGCCTTACACAATTACTACACTTCCTCCATTGCACTTTACGCAATATAACCCCCCCTCTGCCCTCCCCTCCCCCGCCCCTACGCTCTCATTAGTGCTTTATGTAATGGTTTGCGTGTTAAACCCCGGAAACGGATTCCTCTTGGCGTTTCCTTCGACGCCACACAGGAGGTGTTGATCTGACTCAGGAAAATGTGTTACACCTCCCCAGCGCATTCTAAGCACCGATTGAACCAGAAGGGTCCGGTATTAAATGGCTTGCGGTGTTCCAGCACTCCCCACGACCTGCCAAGGGTAAAAAATCTGTTTACTGTAAACTGCACCTTGTTCCCCTCTAACTACCATCTGCTGCCTCGTGGGCTGCTGTGGAGCTCCCGCTAAAAATAGGGCTTTGGGTCGACACCTGAGGAGAGTGTTTCCCCAACATCAACAAAAAGGGATGGAGGAAAAAAAAAAAAAAAAAAAAAAAATGGAGGGTTCGAAAGATTTGTCGGGCTGCTCGACGTCCCTGCATGCGTCTCGAATGTAAAACGAACGTACGAAGTGCCAGTGAATATATACAGCAGCAATAAATCAATAAAACACATCGATCGGTCGACTTGTGAATGAATGTGTATTAGGCAGGTGTGTGTAGCCCAGTGGTTAAGGTGTTGGCATCTGAACCAGAAGATCACAGGTTCAAACCCCACCACCATCAAGCTGCCACTAGTGGGCCTTTGAGCAAGGCCCTGAATTGCTCAGTTGTAAGTCGCTCTGGATAAGGGCGTATGCCAAATGCTGCAAACGGTAGGTGAATTTGTCTTCCTGCTAACACACACACACATTTACATTTGCAGCATTTGGCAGACGCCCTTATCCAGAGCGACTTACAACTGAGCAATTGAGGGTTAAGGGCCTTGCTCAAGGGCCCACTAGTGGCAGCTTGGTGGTGGTGGGGTTTGAACCTCTTCCAGTCCAGAGTCCAACACCTTAACCACTGGGCTACACCACCTCCCTATAGGTTCTTCCAGTCCAGAGTCCAACACCTTAACCACTGGGCTACACACACACAAACACACACACACACACACACGCACACACACACACACGCGATGACGGACAGCTGCCAGTCAGACTCATGTCCCATTCTGCAAAATAACTCCGAACTGTCACCACCTTTTACAGACACCGCAATAAAGAAATTGTTCCCGGGTTGCCAGATTGACAGCTTTGACATTTATTTATTTATTTATTTTGACATAAAGACCCATAAGTGGGTTGTTGAAATTACTTTAAATAGAAAAGGTAGACAAGATGTGAAGCGTTGGATGGATGGATGGATGGATGGATGGATGTGATTAAATCGATGGTGTTGGATCTTTCTTGTTGGGCTTTTGACGTCAAGTAGCTATACGGTATTAGTGTTAAACGTTCGCATCCGATTGGCTGCAAAATATCGTTTATTTTTGGAAGTGTTTTTTTTTTGTTTTTTTTTTTTACGTGAAATTTCCATTCAATGCGAAAATACGATGCTGTGAATTCGAAAGCATGGCCCTTTTACAAACACGAGTTTGTAGTTAATAAATAAATAGACTGCAAAAACAACAACAACAACAACATCTGTCTCCAGGAAGGTGCAGCTCTACCTCTGCTATGTTAATCTACATTCTATGGAGACACAATCCTCTAGTCTTGGGAATGTCACGACACGATATTTGTGTATGCGAGAAAATATAAACAAATAACGCTTGAAAAACAATTGAATGAGGATCCAAATATAAAACACTGGTCTCTCTCTAAATAATAAAACATTGCGCATTATAAATAACTACAAATAAATAAATCAGCAATTTTTTTCATATATATATATATATATATATATATATATATATAGATATATATATATATATATATATATATAAATAATACTTTTTAAAAATAAAATAATTAAAATATTTAAAGTATATATATATTAAATAATATATCTATATATATATTCTTTAAACGTGCAATAATACCAGTTGCAAATTTTCTTATTTCTATTTATTTTTTATATTTTTTATTCTGCCATGTTGGATAGTAATTCTTTTTTTTACATCTCTGTATTTAATGTTTCGTTTTTTTTTTTTTTTTTTGTTTGTTTTTTCTTTGTTTTCTTGCCTTGCTTGCTTGCCTTGTTTGATTTATTGATTATCCTCGTTATTTTACTTGCTTTATTTATTCGTTATCCTCGTTATTTTACTTGCTTTATTTATTCGTTATCCTCGTTATTTTACTTGCTTTAACCATGCAATAATAAAAAAAAACACCACCACACGTTTCTGTGGCAATAATACTCGTATAAAATTTCTTTTATTTTTATTTATTTATTCTGCCATGTTGAATAGTGACATTTTTCTTCATTGTTATTATTTATTTATTTATTTGCGCTGCTTTACTTATTTATTTATTTATATATCCTATAAAATAACATCGGAATTTCCCCGACTGCTGTGTACTACTATATGTTTTTAAAATGGATGCATCGTTTAACATTCCTGGTTATGGATCCGGAAGTCACTAACGAGAGATATATTATATAGTATACATACACAAGAGAGGATAGACAGACAGAGAATACATATACAGAGAGATAGAGATAGAGGATATAGATATATATATGAGAGAGAGATATAGAGATATATAGATATATATACACACATACACACATACACACATATACCCATTAGATATACATATATATATATATATATACTATATATATATATATATATATATATATATATATATATATATAGAGATATATATATATATATATATATACACACATACACACATACACACATATACATATATATATATATATATAAATAAAAAGCAGATCATATTCTGGGCCAATAAAGAAAGCATTAATGACGATGCGAAAGTGCTTTGTTGTGATTTAAAAGATCTCCGTGTCCCCATAAAAAGTGGACGAGACAGGACAGGCAGCGCATAACTGTACCCATCTTTTACCCCAAAGACACCCCACAGGACTAATACGGTTACCCTAAACGAGGAAGGCCTGTTCACAGGAGCCGGAGAGGAAACCAGGGAGCGCCGAAGCGACTGCCATAAGTCTTTCTGGACGTGCCCCCCCCCTGCACCCTCCCCTGTCTCAGGTGGCTATGCGGGCCAGCTGTGCGTAATTGGCTGGCCGTGCTCATTCACAGCTCTGTCAGCGTGATTTGCCAGTTTGCTGATGTGCAGAGACAGAGGTGCTGCTTCTGTGTCTCTTCGGGTTTGACTTTATGGGATCGGCCAAAAGCGCTATATACGAGGACGGAGGCGGAGTGGAGAGGAAATAAAGCAAATAAAACAGGTGCACGTCTACCGTTCCCGTTCATAGTCGTCCCCGATATTGCGGGCCGGTCGTAATGTTTTTTTTTTCTCTATCGGACACACTTGTGGTCCAAATTGGCCGTTGTAAAGGTCGGGCCGGACGACATGTGGAAACGTTTAATGGCGAACGGGGCCGCCGGAGCGCGGCCGGATCGACCATCCGTCAAGCGAGAAGTCTGTCTTCAACGAAAGGAGATTTGCGCCAAGCGAGACGGCCTGATAAAAAATAAAATAAATAAATAAATAAATAAAAACGGGCATGCCGGAATTCGATGGCAGTCAGCGCTCCGGTACGCCACGTATTTAAAGGTCATCTGTGGTTTTACAAGAGCCGGTAATGGTGCGGCTCGGTTTGGGCGAATTGGCTGATCTGTCACGGCGAGTGTTGTTTATGAGCGTTACGCCGGTTCCCTTCTCGCCCGAACCCGTGCACAGGGCTCATTCCAACGGCCGTAAAATCCACAATTGCTCCGATTCATCACGGAATTAGCAGGGAAGTGACAGCGGGAGGCTCGGAGAGGCTCGGCGCTGATGCAGGTGCGGCGTCTCAACGCCAGGCACAAGCAGATGGGGAGGGGGAGAGAAAAAAAAATAGCGTTGAACGAGCTGAAGGTTTTGTCTGTACATTCATGGCTTTTTGCATATTAAGGGCCTTGCTCAAGGGCCCAGCAATAACATCTTGGTGGTTCCTTGGATTTGAACTCATGATCAGCTTTCGAGCAGAACTGGGGTCCTCACTTTGTGAGGTCCCTACAAATATAGAAACATGGCATGGAATGTGACACACGGAAATGTGGGGACATTTTCTTCGGTCCCCACAAGTAAAAATAAAACAAACAAAATAAATAAATAAATAAATAAATAAATAAATAAATAAATAAATCTACAATGGAGCGTTTTTGGTTATTTGAAAAAGGGTTTGGTTGCTGGGAGGGGGGAGATCAGTGGTTTAAGGTGCTGGGTTACTGATCGGAAGGTCGGGGGTTCGAGCCCCAGTATCGCCACGCTGCCACTCTTGTGTCCTTGAGCACTTTCTGTGCTCCAGGGGGCGCTGTGTATCATGGCTGACCCTGCATTCTGACCCGAGTTTCCAAACAAGCTGGGAAATGCCAAGAACCACTTTGATGTATATGCGACTTTTCTATTCTTTCTCCTTCCACTAGAGTGCAGCGTTTCCCACGTCGGCGTTTTCCCAGCAAACGGAATTGGGAAATTTCGATCCCAGAATGTTATGAGGCGACGTCACACATCAAACACTACATACCGTCTTATAATTACTAAATGACCCTTTGTGCATAATTTGAGTTTCATACCTCGGGTCTTGTGGAACATAATCCCTGGAGGTTTTTTTCCCAACAGTAGATCGGGTGGAAAGGGATGCTCTGGGACATTTTATGGTCAGACAAATAACAAACAACAAACAACAACAACAACAAACAAAGCTTAGATGCAGGTTCATGATGAGGCGCAATGTCCAAATGATTGGTAGATGTCATGAGGAGCACCTTGTCTGGCTTGAAAGGCAGATGTTTCACCATTGAATACTGAACGGGTGTGACTGCTTGGCATGCCGTTAAAGGCTGGGAAATGAAAGCTGAGCGCACACACACACACACACACACACACACACACACACACACACACACAATCCTGTACACACCCTACCCGCTGTAATGTAAAAACGGATTTCTCACCATCGTCAGGCTATGAAGTGTGTACCGGGAGAGATGTGTGTATTCGGGGTAATGAAAGGCGAGGATTGAAGCCGTGAGCATTAGGATCTGCTGGAGCGCATTCAAGCTGGCACCTGACCATAAGGGCAAAGCCGCCCGAGGCTGACAGGCATCACGAGCGCATCTGCGGCGTCGGCGATAACGCTTCATTACCATGCATTTATTTGCTCACATTGAAGAGGCCGACGGGAAACAAAAGGGCGCGTGATGATTCCGCGGCTCGATCGCCGCAGCCGGGCCTTGAAAAGATCCGGCGAACAATAGGGGAGGCCCGTCGTGCCAAGGCAGAGGTGCCAAGGCTCGAAGGGGGGAGGGGGCGGATGAAAGGATCCCGCGCGCCTGCTAAAAACGCGGCCGGGCATCATGCGTATTATTTAACAAGAAGGGTTTTTAATTGATCGTAGGTACAATCGCCGGCGTTCCGGTGGAGATCTGCTTGGGGAAATTCGAAACCGCGGGATTCAACGGAGCGTTTTAGCGACGCGCCGCGGATTCCAAACGTCGCTGTAAAAACCGCCGCACGCGACGTTTCTACTCGTACGCTTTGTGTACCTGCGCGATATCGCCACCGGAAAGCCTTCTCATGCGCCCAGAAGCATATAATAGGGGATTAGAAGGTCGTGAGATCCAATCCAATTAAATACTGGACTATTAATGCTGTTGTTTATTTATTTATTTATTTATTTATTTATTTATTTAATTAATTTAAGACCTTAATATGGCCCCAAAACAATTTCATTGTATTAATGCATTCAGCTTAATGCATTATTCCGAGACGAAAAAAATACCATACTACGACGCCTCACGTAGATCTACGTACATTGTACCGTAAAAATATCAACGTTACTTTACTATACTCAGTGTTGGGACGGTTACTTTGGAAATATAACAGATTACAAACGACCCTATTCAAAATGTAATAAGCAGTGTAACGTTTCAAATGACTTTGTCATCAAAAGTAACTGATTTAATGCACATTTCTTTGCAGTCACTGTAATGACTTTTATTTTGTAATTGAATTACGTAACGCCGTTACACGTAACTAGTTACTCCCCAATGTTTACTGCAATGTGCCGTAATTGGTACAAGCTCATTGTGACGCGCCCCGCTCGTTCCCTTTCATGTAAGACGGGCAGAGTGAGAATTTAATTGAATAAATTATAGTCATTTAATTCGAGTAAAAATGTAGTAAAAAGGACCAAAAATAAATAAATAAATAAATAAAAGTACAGAGGGAGGAAGAAAAAAAATAATAAATATATATCATATATATATATATATATATATATATATATATATATATTCTCTGCACTATAATATATATATATATATAGCTATCTATATATATATATATATATATATATATATATATATATATATAAAGTGCAGAGAATAAATAAATAAAACATAAACAAAAAATAAATTAGTTTAATGTACTTAGTATATATATATATATATAATATATATATATATATAATATATATATATATATATATATATATATATATATATAATATATATATATGTATAAGTGAGCAGGAGAGTATGCATGACAGCCGACGTGGTTATATAAATACATCTCTCTTGCATGCGAAGGCTACCCATGCAGTGTTTACCCATGCATGCATGCTTGCAATAAGGTATGCAGATATCATAAAATTTTACAGGATGTGCAGAAGAGAAGGAAGATATACATGCAACAACAAAAAAGAAGGGATAGAAAATACAGACCCATAATGTGTCGAATCTCTTGATATTTGATAAGTGCATGGAAAAATGGGAATAATAATAATAATAATAATAATAATAATAATAATATAAAGCACAGGATTGTTGGTAAAGGATCAGAAAGGTAAATTATATTCCTTTCCTAAGAGGATTAAATGGGCTTGAATAGGACGCGAGGGTGCGAGGGACACAAAGCATGGAAGATTACATGAAGCTTTTAGCTCCTCAACATGAGATTTATTAAAAATAAATAAATAAATAAATAAATAAATATTGTTTGTTTTTAACTTTTTTTTAAATTATTATTATTATTTTTAAACGTGTGGACTTGTTCATTTGAATTAGTGGTGAGGTGGAGATTATAGCATTGTGTGTGTGTGTGTGTGTGTGTGTGTGTGTGTGTGGTTTCCTTCCCTTCAAATCCGATTAAAGAAAGGAAACAGCCGAATATACATTAAATCGGGATTGTGTCATAAAAGCGATCTTGCTTGGATTACTTTAAGGTAAGCTTTGATATGTTCTCACATACATCATTTTAAAACATCGTGAAGAAATAATTACACCCCCAAATACCCTATGGACAAAAGAGTGTTGTGGACGCCTGACCTTTCCGGCGGTATGTGGGTTTTCTTCATAATAACAGGACTGCAGATCTTCGGTAGCGTGAAACAAAAATACACAAATCTTATACTCAGGTATCCACAAAAAGAGATCTTTAAAAGTTTTATGGATCTCCACTGCCATCTCGTGGACACTAAGGAAAAAGAAAACCATAATATAATAATGCATTTTGGAGAACAAATTTATATATAGATATATATATATATATATATATATATATATATATATATATATATATATATATATATATATATATATAGTTATATATATACTCAAACACCTTTAAGATTATTATATTAATAATTATGAATAGCAAAGGATGAATTTGTTTAATTCGCATGGGATTCAGGGGGGGACAGATACAGATACATAGACAGACCACACACATCACACACACACGGTACACTACACACACATACACACACACACACACACACACACACACACACACACACACACACACACACACACACACACACACACACACACACACACACATACATCCTAGATCACATGTGTCAAACTCGGTTCCTGGAGGGCTGCAGCCCTGCAGTGTTTTGTTCCAACCCTGCTCCAATATACATACCATGTAGTTTTCAAATAAGCCTTAATGACTTGATTAGTTGGATCAGGTGTGTTTTAATTATGGTTGAAGCTAAAACTCTGCCCTTCTAGAACCTTAATATTTGAGAGCTTCCTCAAAGTGTGCTAAGAATTTCTCCTACCTTCCTTCATCTTCTGCTAATAAATATGATTTTGTGGGAAAATATTTTTACTAGCCTTTTTTGTTGTTGTTGTAATTGGCTCCAAACCAGGGGTGTCAAACTAACTTAACTAAACTCAAGCATAATTAAAAACACCTGATCCAAATAATCAAGTCATTAAGGCTTATTTGAAAACTACATGGTATGTATATTGGAGCAGGGTTGGAACAAAACACCGCAGGGCTGCGGCCCTCCAGGAATGGAGTTTGACAACCCCTGTCCTAGATTATCCTTCGACTTGCATACACATGTATAAAGTGTTGTTTTGGTTGCCATCTATAATGTACAACATAATATATGTATATAATACAATACATATATATATATATATAAAATATACAAACATAGAGAGAGAGAGCTAAATCAAATTGCTGATTAAGTTATAGCTGTTAAAGATTAATGCTGGTTAATGCCAGGTGTGCAAACCCCCCGCAAAAAAGAAGAAGAGGAAAAATGTGAATCACTACCCGATAGGCTTGCGGGTGGCGACCCCTAACGGGAGCAGCCGATGGAAAAGAGAGAAGAGGAAGGTATACAGAGAGAGATAGGACATACATATATATATAGAGTATATAGATATATCTAATAGATAGAGAGATAGAGATATAGTTATAGTCTAGATAGAGATATAGACATACAGAGATGGAGAGACCATACACATATATACATATTAGGGGAAGAGAAGAGAGACAGAGCTAGAAGGGATAGATGAGAGAGAGACATAGAGAGATACTAGATGAGAGAGAGAATATGAAGAGATAGATATATAGATATATAGAGGATAGATAGATATAGAGATATATATATAGATATATATATATATATATATATATATATACACACACATACATACATATATAGACATACAGATATATATACATACACACACACACACACACGTGATAGATATATAATATATATATAGATATATATATATATAGTATATATATACATACACACATATATATATATACATACATATACCATATATGCATTACCTAGATATATAGTATATATATACTTGGTATATATATATACACATACATACACACACACACACACAGTTCGACTATCAGTTGATTTGTGGGGTGTGGAAATGCTATAAAGATTGACTTTAAATACAAAACATTTATTTTTACACATTAAATGTAACAATTAAAAAGAAAAAATCAGAGAAATCCAAGTGATATTCAGTGTGACGACTTTTTGACTGGATTGGATTAAACGATTCGTGCAAAGTGATAAAAATAAATTAAGTAGGGAAGGTGTAGCTCACTGGTGTTAAGGTTCTGTGGGTTACTGATTGGATGGTTCCACACTCTTAGGGTCCTTGAGCAAGGTCCTTTAAAACCTCTGTGCTCCAGGGGGCGCTAACAGCATCCTTAGTACCTACCTGGTCAGTGCAAAATCCTTATAGGTTACACTACAGCAAATTAGAATTAAATCCTTATACACCACAGAGATAAGAGTCAGAAATACCCCTCAGTATATAAGGATATATATATATATATATATATATATATATATAGAGTATATATATAGATAGCTATATATAGAATATATATAGATACACACACACACATACCCTATATATATATAGAGATATATAGATATATATCTATATATATATATATATATATAGATAGATAGAGAGAGAGATATAGAGATACACACCACACGAGAGAGAGAGAGTCTAGAGAGAGTAGATATAGAGAGACGAGATAGAGAGAGCGAGAGAGAGAGAGAGAGAGAGAGAGATAGATATATATATGAGTATATAGATAGATATATATATATACATATACACACACACTAGATATATAGATCTATATATATCATATATATATATATATATATCTCGAGATATATATCTATATACATAGATATATATATATATATATATATATATATATATATATATATATATACACACACACACACACACACACACAAATACATACATACATACACACACAGGATATTTTGCAATACAAGCATTAATAATAATAATAATAATAATAACAATAATAAAAAAACAAAAACAAAGACCAGGTACCGTGCGGATAAAATACATTTCTTTATTACGTTATTATTTAATCCAGCCTTCATATTATATTATACATATACACAATTCGGAAGAAAATAAATCGGAAAGAAAAACAATACGGAAGCGTGTCCTCACATGTAGACTTTGACGATTAAACTGAAGTGCGGAGCTGGCGTTGCTTCACTGCGGTACGGAAAACTGGGGACGACGTACATACGATCGGTGGCTCCAAACGGACATCGGACGATAGCACCGGAACACCCAGACCCCCCCCCACCCATTCCCGCCGTATTTGAGGAAAATCTTCCGAGCTGTTGTTAATGATATTGCATCGTTTGTTGTTGGTCCGGTTAGACGGTCGGACACGACGAGCCAACGTCGGCCTGCAGCGAGATTTATTTCATAACGAATTATTTTACAATGCAGTTTTCCGCTTAGAATATTAAGGGGGGGGGAATGTGAAATATAGACACACTGATGATCACAGTATTTATGAGTATTTGTTTTCCATCTGACGAGATATTCTATTAAAGAAACGTTTTTTTTTTTTACGCAATACAGATGCTGCTGCTGCGAGTTGGACGGAATAAATAAATAAAGCGTAAAGATGTTTACCAAAATTCACTGTTAAATTGTATGCACATTTAATTGTATCCCCCCCCCCCAAAAAAAAAGAACGTCTGGTACCGTACAACATGAGCGTACAAGACTAAAAGGCATTTATAAGCACACAATGTCCAGTGTATAGTGGAAGCTAACCCCTCCCCCAAAAAAAAAAACACAGGATGCGAGCGATGAAACATTCATTTGGTCTCTGTACAGCTTGAGAGGTATGGTTTGAAATGATTTGAACCCTGCTGTAACACAAAAACAAACAAACAAACAAACAAACAAATCCTGACCCTCAATTACTTCGAGAGCACCTTATATACAGTGAAGAAAAAGAAAGGGAAGGAAGTAAGGGGGAAGGGAAGAAAGAAAGAAAAGTGCTTTGTTTGTACAATCACATGTGCGCATTGAGGCGATACATACATACATACATACATACATCGGATATACATTTATAGATGGAACAATCCAAAAGCTCGCCGGAGTCGATTATGAGTTGTAAACCCCGTTCTGTGTTCTTTGGTTTATGATTTCTCTATAATACCAAAAACGCTCGTGGAATTTCTTTACGATTCCCTCCTGAGTGCGAAGATGGAGAGGAGCGACGGCTCCGTCACAGTACCCTAAGATTACAACCTGACAATAAAGCTGTTAAACTGAAAGAGCAGCATCGTCGTTACGTTCGTTAAGGTACGGAA
>JACRUU010000021.1:10141873-10154373 GCA_030449085.1 Kryptopterus vitreolus
TACAACATATTTTAAATAATTAATTAAGAGATTAGGTAGTCCTTTTCTTTCCTTCAAAAATAAATTACGCAACTGTTATTTCCCAAGTCACAGAAAAAAAAGGCTTTGGACTCGATACTAGAGCTTATCAGATAAGTGTCTCATTTGGGGGGGGGGGGGTTAAATAAAGGAGCCATTAGATGGCAGCACCGTGTTACAGATGGTTCTGCACCAGAGTGCTCTGCCTCATGATCGGTGATGTCATCAAGTTGCATCAAGAGTGCGTCACCTTTTATGCTTTGTCCGAGCACGTTGCCACATGCGAAATGCCTCATGGGTATTTTCTTGTCTCCCGAGTCCAATAAAGACTAGTGTTTTGACTCTCTAGTGGGCAAAGTAGCTGCTAGTAATAATAGTGCAAAGCTCAACAAATTCTCTTTGCTGGTAAACAAGGAAGTCCATGTTGGCGTTGTTGTCGAGCAAGATCTCAGATTACACTAATATAGGGCATGTTATCAACAAAGGACACAGGCAGGTGGCGTGGTCCATCATTCTGGACTGTCCAATCGCAGCCTGGAACACTTTGCGATAGTGAACACAGTACAGACGTATAAAAAAAAAAAAAAAAAAGTGACATCTTAGACGAGCGATATTCGTAGCATTGTTGTTGCTATGGAAACCACGGGGCGGATGGGAGAGATCGGTCATCTGATGTGTGAACATCCGTTAAATGCCCGGCCGATGTCTTTTGGCTTTTATGTCGTTCATCTTAAAAGCCATCGTATGGAATCCATCAGCCGAAGCCTGGTCTGATGTAATCTCATTGAGAAGCATTAACAAATACAATTGGCTGGATGTTAGTGGCATGCGAGCCGGAGAGCGCGAGTGTGTGTGTGTGTCCGCGTGAAGGATTACTTCGCCTGAAAAGAAACGTGTGGCCGTACATGTACACGCGCTTCAGATTTACTCCCACGTGGAGTAGACACCGGCAGTCTGACTCAGATCATCTGAAACGATACCCAGGATTGTGTTCTACTGAACACCGCATCGACGCGCAAATAAACGGCCTGTAATACAACGCCGCAAACACACAATACGAATTTATCTTTCCTATCAAATACTGCAGCACTGGATTTTACCTTCAGGAATTTGTCGAAGGCATAGAAATAGCTGGGGTTTTCATCCAGGGAGAGACGCGTGTAAAGGAGACTCTCTCCTGTGACACAAAACCTACATTTACATTTGCAGTATTTGGCAGACGCCCTTATCCAGAGCGACTTACAACTGAGCAATTGAGGGTTAAGGGCCTTGCTCAAGGGCTCCCACTAGTGGCAGTTTGGTGGTGGGGTTTGAACCTGCGATCTTCCGGTCCAGAGTCCAACACCT
Source organism: Kryptopterus vitreolus (assembly GCA_030449085.1). Lineage (NCBI taxonomy): Eukaryota > Metazoa > Chordata > Actinopteri > Siluriformes > Siluridae > Kryptopterus > Kryptopterus vitreolus. Next base: position 10,143,239 of record JACRUU010000021.1, read on the forward strand.
TAACCACTGGGTTACCACCTTCCTACAAACCTGGTTCACCGAAGACATCTACATGAAGACAGCTACATGAAGATACGCCATTTGGAGCAGAACATCCTCGGACATAGAGCTCTGACACACTGACAGAGAGAGAGAGAGAGATAGAGAGAGAGATAGAGAGAGATAGATAGATAGATAGATAGAGAGACTTTTTTGTTCCTTTATTGACATAAGTCATGACTAATTCCATGATACTATGTCATTTTTTACTTATTTAGTCAAATAAATAGATAAATAGGTAAATAAATAAAAACATGAATAAAATAAATAACATTTTGGGACAATATATGGACATTAATAAAAGAAATGACAATAAAAGTGCGAGTTCTTGATTCAGTTATTCAGTTTAGCTCTGGTGTAAAAATCCAATCATCATCTATAACAGAACATAGAGCTTCATTTGAGAGAGAGAGAGAGCGAGAGAGATAGATAGATAGATTAGAGCGAGACAGACAGACAGATAGATAGATGGATAGAGGCCTGCCACTCCAGGCCTCCTCAACTCACCTCCATCACAACACCTGACTTCACCAAACCCCTTGTAAAAATCTCCAAAGGCACACTCCAAAATCTAGTAGGTTATTATAAACAGTATAGTGGTGTAGTGGTGGCTCAGTGGTGAAGGTGTTGGCTTAAGTACCGGAAGATCGCAGGTTCAAATCCCAGGACCACCCTTAACCCTCAGTTGTCAAGTCGCTCTGGATAAGGGCGTCTGCCAAATGCCACAAATGTAAATGTAAACAGCAAATGGGGACCGGGTGTAAATCGGGATGGTCAGGTAGCCATACATTTTTTTTGTCCATATCCTGTGTTTATGGCGTGAAACACACCACAATCACACAAGTACCAAAAAAAAAAAAAAAAAAAAAAAAAAAAAAAAAAAAAGGAGAGAGCGAAACGCGAATAAAACAATGGGAAAGAAAGCACACTAACACAACGTGGACTTTATCCTTTTTTTTTTTCAGCCTTCCGCTGCTGTGATTTGTGGAGAGGATGTGTACTGAACAAACAGTGACCGACACAGATACACTCCCACACAAAAAAAACACACACACAGAACAGTGTTTATGGACCTCCGAGCGAGTGACTCACTCAAACAAGTGCGAAAAGCATTAAATTGAGAAAATCAGACATGAGTCCATGATGCCCCTCACACACACACACACACACACACACACACACACGTTCACATCAGTGGAATTAACCTACATTGTTACGGCAGTCCCCTACAAAGTTCCCGTCCTGTCTTGAGTCATTACATGAAAAGACCATCACCTGGTACACATTTAGTGCCCATTTGCCTCTTATGAGATCCTTCACTCCTCTGGGACGATGTTCCACCCAGATTTTGGAGCGCATGTGTGGAGATTTGGGATTATTCACCCACAACAGTGTCAGTAAAAGACCAGAACTGATACAAGGCCCAAAGATGTTTACAAGGTTTGGAGCACAAGAGATCTTCATGTTAAAAGATCGTAGTGCCAACACTACTATTGTTTGCACTACTAAGTGCATAATATAATTAGTTAACTGCGTTAAAAATAGAGGTTTTGATTAATCATTAATAACTTTATATGATGCAATATTTAAATAAGCTCTGTAGTTTGACACACACACACACACACACACACACACACACACACACACACACACACACACACACACACACACACACACACACACGAGCAATCTTTCCAGCACTTATACAGTTTAAAGTGAACATCACACTGCTGAGCGCACACATCACATTCTCATTACCGCGTCGACTTGTATCCATACGAGGAAACGATGGATTACGAGGAAAGAATGAAAAACGGTCTGCTCGAGGTGTTTGTGGCAGAAAATGTCATCTGTGAAAGCGCTTCCTGATCACTGTTTCACTTCCATTTTTTTTGTTGCCATACACATACAGCCTCGAAGAGGAGGATCTGTGTAAGAGGAAGTGCAAGAGCTATCTGTAATCGGGTGTTCAACAAGCACAGCACATGCAGTATGTGTATATATATCTCAGGCGTCTATGGGCATTAAGGCAGGATACACCCTGGATGGAATGCCAACCCATCACAGGACACACACACACACACACACACACATACACTAGGGACAATTTTCCAAGGTGCCAATCAACCTACCGTGCATGTTTTTGGACCGGGGAGGAAACGGGGAGGAAACCGGAGAAACCCGGAGAAAAAACTCCCTGAGGCACGGGGAGAACATGCACAAACTCCACACACACATGGCCGAGACGGGAATCGAATCCGGACCCTGGCGGTGTGAGGCGACCGTGCTAACCACTAAACCACCGTGTACCCCGCCTTTACCATGCCGCATGCATGATACATGCTGCCATCCGGCATGACATGCATATATATTATATATATATATATATATCTATGTATATATATATATATATATATATATATATATATATATATATATACACACATATACATATATACATATATATATAGAGAGAGAGAGAGAGAGAGACAGAGACACAGACAGAGAGACACACAGACAAACAGACAGACAGACAATTTTCTTATAAATTATACTGGTTTGCTTCTGTGTAAAAGAATGGCCTGGGAAGTGGAAAACAAAATAAATACAGTGACATTTGGCAATGCAACACCTAGCATCTCTCTCACACAACCAACATGACACTTCTTACTAATGAGGGTAGGGGTGAGGAAAAGAAGAAGCTGTAGTAACAGAGATGTGAAGTGATTTGGGGGGACAAAAAAAACAAACAAACAAGAAAAGAACCAAAATATGTTACTCTGCAGGAGCACAGCTGGGAACCAATCCTAAAATCCTACACTCAAGATCTGGTAGATCTAGATTCTGACTTCTAATACTACCATCTGACAAGCTTTGTCTTCTCCTATCCTTCATCGGTTGTGGACACCTGAGCACATGAGCGGAATGTGCTTTTTGAACATCCCTTCTCACATTGAGTTTTTAACTTCGCTCTGATTTTTGTCAGGGCGGTTGCATTAGTAGGTGATGAAATGCGCCATTGCAAGAACGAGTACACGTTAAGGGCTTAGCGTTAACACGTCACATCTGAATACTTTTTTGCATATACGATTGCAATTGTGTTACCTCGGGAATAAATACATTTATCTACCACTTCTGCTTTTTTTTTTTAAAAGTAGTTTCCACTGTAATATAACTTTTATGCCATTATTCTGCTGTGGATTACTTCCTTATAACTGCACACCACATCATATCCATCATATATTCATGTCTATGTCTATGTAGTGTCGCACGATATACCGGCACTAGAAAGATATTGCGATACTGTGCTTTTAAAAACGATATGATAATTAATTTTATTAGTACTGGTACTTTAAAAAAAAAACAAAATGCCGGCTATAGAGGCATGCAACTTTGTAAATAATTTCAAATATTTATTTTATACAATTCTACGATGCTTCAGCAATTAACCCATTATGGGAAACGCAGCATATGTACGATTTTACACTAATTATAACCAGATTACCGGTCTACTTCGTGACAGAACCGGGAGGAAAATCTCCTGATGTTGCACAAGGAACACACACACACACACACACACACACAACTCAAGTCATTACAGCTGAGGCTTGTCAAAATAGTTCTCCCGACTGCAGCTGGCTGCCGAACTGTCCTCGGGGTAGCGTTTCTGTAGGATGTATTCGCCTGGAACACTGTGTACACCAGTACCCGTGTGCTCAGCAGCTAATTTTGTACAGACGGTACTCTAGAGGGGAGTCAGCACAGGGGCACGGCCCTGCCCGCAGGTCAACAGAGGACTTTACCCGGGCCGCCCTGAGCAGATTACACATATCAGCTCCTGAGTGTGCGAGGAAAACAGAAGTGCTGCAGAACAATGCTTCTCAATGACAAATAAACAGGATGTGGTCATGTGACTACAACGGGGTCGGGGTGGTGGGGGGCGGGGGATGTCAAGCACTTTAAATATTCAACTCTCTCAGGCTTGAGATACAACCTGAACCCGAATTAACTTTTTGCTAAGCTTATATATATATATATATATATATATATATATATATATATATATAATATATATAGTGTTTGTAGGGACATGGTGGTTTAGTGGTTAGCACGTTCGCCTCACACCTCCAGTGTCCGGGTGTCGAATCCCGTCTCAGCCATGTGTGTGTGGAGTTTGCATGTTCTCCCCGTGTCTCAGGGGTAATATAATAATAATAATAATAATAATAATAATAAAAGAATATACAGGAAAACCTGTCTGTATTGCAGCATCACTGCAGACACGAACGCACCGCCTCAAAACCTCGTCATATCCGGTTACAATCCTTATCCGCAGAGGGTTTCCGGGACACACCCCCCTCCTCAGAGATGTACAGATCGATCCCAAGAATCGATTCTCACCTTAAAATACCGCCGTTACCTGGGAGTTCGGTTTCCTTAAACGTCAATATCAACCATTTCTCCTTCCGCTTACGAACCTAGATCGCAATTTACGTCTGTTTAATAGTAAAAGGGACACACGCAACATAGTTCCTGATATCCGTATACGACCCTGAATGACACCGAAACATGCGTGTGTTCCTGGCCAGATCTAGTGAATGAAGTCCTGAGGGGGCGGGACTTATGCTGCCTACAGAGCGTTCTGATTGGACGGACACAAGATAAGTCCAGGATGAGTCATGAAAAGAAGGAAAGCAGAAGAATAAGCAGAAATACGATTATAATGATGAACTTTTTTGTCATATTGATGTGTGTGTGTGTGTGTGTGTGTGTGTAAATAAAAGACGTTGGATGTAAAAGGGACACACGCAACATAGTTCCTGATATCCGTATACGACCCTGAATGACACCGAAACATGCGTGTGTTCCTGGCCAGATCTAGTGAATGAAGTCCTGAGGGGGCGGGACTTATGCTGCTTACAGAGCGTTCTGATTGGACGGACACAAGATAAGTCCAGGATGAGTCATGAAAAGAAGAAAAGCAGAAGAATAAGCAGAAATACGATTATAATGATGAACTTTTTTGTCATATTGATGTGTGTGTGTGTGTGTGTGTGTGTGTAAATAAAAGACGTTGGATGTAAAAGGGACACACGCAACATAGTTCCTGATATCCGTATACGACCCTGAATGACACCGAAACATTTGTGTGTTCCTGGCCAGATCTAGTGAATGAAGTCCTGAGGGGGCGGGACTTATGCTGCCTACAGAGCGTTCTGATTGGACGGACACAAGATAAGTCCAGGATGAGTCATGAAAAGAAGGAAAGCAGAAGAATAAGCAGAAATACGATTATAATGATGAACTTTTTTGTCATATTGATGTGTGTGTGTGTGTGTGTGTGTGTGTGTGTGTGTAAATAAAAGACGTTGGATGTAAAAGGGACACACGCAACATAGTTCCTGATATCCGTATACGACCCTGAATGACACCGAAACATTTGTGTGTTCCTGGCCAGATCTAGTGAATGAAGTCCTGAGGGGGCGGGACTTATGCTGCCTACAGAGCGTTCTGATTGGACGGACACAAGATAAGTCCAGGATGAGTCATGAAAAGAAGGAAAGCAGAAGAATAAGCAGAAATATGATTATAATGATGAACTTTTTTTGTCATATTGATGTGTGTGTGTGTGTGTGTGTGTGTGTAAATAAAAGACGTTGGATGTTTAAGGGAAAGGACTACTGTTCTTCGGTCAGCCAAGAAACTCAGGCATCTTCTAATGTGTGTGTGTGTGTGTGTGTGTGGGTTCATTCACCTTTAGCTCGACAGTCGGCGCAGAACTTGTTCTCCTCCAGGGCGAGCAGTGATGACAGGACCGCCTGATAACGGTCAACATCCTTCACCGATTTCCCCGTCATCTTCCTCAACCTTTCCGGCTCTCTTCTCCTCCTCACACTCGGTGTCTCCGGATTTCCTAACCCCCCCCCCCAAGAAACCGACACAAATTAACCACAAATTAAATAAAAAAAACCGAAATTTTATTTTACCTCAGAAACAAACACGCTTGTACCGGCTAAGCGCTAGCTGTGTGAAACCTCAACTTTCTCCTCAGTCGGTCTAAAACCGCTTCCTAATTCTCCCTTCCTTCCTCTCTCTCTCCTTTTCTCTCCTTTATCCTTCTTTCGCTTTAATCCTCTCTATCTTGCCCCTTTCCCCCCCCCCAAAAAAGGCGCTCGCTCGGTCGGCTTACTCACTTCGGCTTTCCCTTCCCTCAACACCGACAAAACCCCGCCTCCCGCGCCGACTTTCTGCCCTGATTGACAGCCGTCCATCCAATCGGAGCGCGACGTATCAACCCTGTTATCCAATAGGAACCAAGGAATGTATTCGGATACAGAATGGATAGAGAAAATCTCTCACGTCTCCTCTGTGACAAAATCTGCACTTTACATTGTTTATCTTTTTTATTGTCACGGAAAATTAATTAATATTGAACAATTGTTGGTGTTTGATGTGTAAAATAAATAAAGCGTAGTGCGTTGTAAGATTGTATTTAAAAAGTGAAATGGCGACATCTAGTGGATACATCTTGCAATGCAGCCAAGTTAGATTAGATTAGATTAGATTAGATTAGATTTGAATGCATGGATGGATGGATATATATATATATATATATATATATATATATATATATAGATAGATAGATAGATAGATAGATAGATAGATAGATAGATAGATAGATCTAGATCTGATCTGCCTTACATACAGATCAGAGAGATAGAGAGACAGACAGACAGATAGATCAGATAGATAGATAGATAGATAGATAGATAGATAGATAGATAGATAGATAGATAGATAGATAGATAGATAGATAGATAGATAGATAGATAGCTGCCTTACATACATAGAGACAGAGAGATAGAGAGGACAGACAGACAGATAGATAGATAGATAGATAGATAGATAGATAGATAGATAGATAGATAGATAGATAGATAGATAGATAGATAGATAGATCTGCCTTACATACAGAGACAGAAAGATAGAGAGACAGACAGACAGATAGATAGATAGATAGATAGATAGATAGATAGATAGATAGATAGATAGATAGATAGATCTGCCTTACATACATAGAGACAGAGAGAGATAGAGAGACAGACAGACAGACAGACAGACAGATAGATAGATAGATATAGATAGATAGATAGATAGATAGATAGATAGATAGATAGATAGAAAGATAGATCTGCCTTACATATACAGAGACAGAAAGATAGAGGACAGACAGACAGATAGATAGATAGATAGATAGATAGATAGATAGATAGATAGATAGATAGATAGATAGATAGATAGATCTGCCTTACATACATAGAGACAGAGAGATAGAGAGACAGACAGACAGACAGATAGATAGATAGATAGATAGATAGATAGATAGATAGATAGATAGATAGATAGATAGATATAGATAGATAGATAGATAGATAGATAGATAGATCTGCCTTACATACAGAGACAGAAAGATAGAGAGACAGACAGACAGACAGATCCATAGATAGATAGATAGAGAGATAGATAGATAGATAGAGAGATAGATAGATAGATAGATAGATAGATAGATAGATAGATAGATAGATAGATAGATAGATAGATACCCTGTTGAATAAACATTGTTTGTTTTAAAATTAAAAAAACAAAAATTATAGGGCAACATTATATATATATATATAATAAAAAAGAAATCTCCCTGAGACTGGGACACAGAGGACTTTTTTTCAGCACAACGCCCCCTTGTGTCGGGTGAAACCTTTTGAGGCCCCAAAAATAGAAATCTCATGACGCAAAAACATCCTCAAACTCAAAAACTTTCCTTTTTTTTTTACCGAGACACTGCATCTAAAAACATATCCATTTTAAAGAGTTTTAGAATTTATCAACGTGTTCATCACTAACCGTTCTGTGCATGGAGTTTTTGGTGAGGTTTCCTTGCAGTGTGCTGCGCAATATATACCGCTATTATATACCGCTTTATCCGATCTTCCCTCGGGTCACGGGGAGTCTGTGCCTATCTCAGGCGTCTATGGGCATTAAGGCCGGACACACACACACACACACATTCATACACTAGGGACAATTTTCCAAGGTGACAATCAACCTACCGTGCATGTTTTTGGACCGGGAGGAAACCGGAGAACCCGGAGAACCCGGAGAAGAAAAAACCCCCTGAGACACGGGGAGAACATGCAAACTCCACACACACATGGCCGAGAGGGGAATCGAACCCGGACCCTGGCGGTGTGAGGCAAACGTGCTAACCACTAAGCCAGCGTGCCCTATGTCTATATATATATATATATATATATATATATATATATATATATTTTTTTTTTATTATTAAATATACATTCATTTAAATAGGTTGAAAATCCAGACATAGAGGAAAAATATATATTTTTAAGATAAATTCTTGAATTTCCCTGTAAAGAAAACTTCTCTTCTTTGACGGTCCAACCCCGTTGCTCATTTCATATTCATGAGTATGCTAATGAGGCAGAAGCCCTGCCCTCTGTGCTGAGTAAGAGATGGCCCTCACTTCTCATAACGTTGGCCTCTGAGTTCTCAGGGGCTGGCTGTACACTTGGGTTACACACACACACACACACACACACACACACACACACACACACACACACACACACACACATCTTTCTTGCACCCGGAACTTTTCTGCCCTGGACTGAGCAGCCAGGAGAGGAGAGGAAAGGAGCGGCAGTCCTGGTGTTTCTGGAGGAAGAGAGGAGACGATCTGGGATCATGGCTCGGGATTTTAACATCCTCCGAATTGCCGCGCTCCTGCAGGTGCTGTGTCTGGCTCTGGCTCAAGTGGTGAGTTGCGATTCGTTCCTTAGAGGCTCTGCGATGCAAAATAAACAAACAAACAAACAAACAAATACATTTTAAAAGAGGGCCTGATTAATGCCTGGAAAGATGTTTTTTTTTTTTTTTTAATTCAGGGGGAAAGGTATATAAACTTTGTAAACCTTTATAAAGCTTTGGGATGTCCACTTAAATACGTTTATTAAAAAATGACACGCCGACTTGATGTTATTTACATGTTTGGAGGTTAACGATGCACCTTCAGGGGAATTGAAAGGCAATATATTATAGAAATAACGATCAAAGAATGTCCGATTGTGGCCTGGACACCGATGGAATGTGGTGCTTGGGTGAGGAAAACACAGCATACACTTACACACACACACACACACACACACACACACACAGCATGCACAAGGACTCCTTTCAGACAGTGGTAAGGCCCTTACTCAAACAACCCGAAGGTGCACTCGGCAGCTCCTGACACTTCCATGCTACATTTTCACGAGAAGCTCATTCGCAGCATCTCCGACACAAGAAAAAGTGCAAACTAAATGCACTGCGTATACATTTATTTGGTAAATAAACCATTTAAATATGTTAATTTAATACAAAAAGTAGTTTCACTCCAAAAATGCTTAATATATTCGTATATATTAGTCCTAAAGTCTATATAACACAGTCTTAATGTATTAATTCTTTTCCTGCACGCACACAGAGGACTATTGTAAAGATTTATACATTCACGCTCTCTTCAAATTGCATTGCAGAGTGGTCCGCCCGGATCCCAGGGCCCTCGCGGTCCCCCTGGCCCTTCTGGAACCCCCGGGTCCGACGGCATCGACGTGAGTATCACAATCTCTAACTGGTGCCACAGGTCTAACCCTAAATCCAGTACAAAGATGTTCATTGTGTGCACACGTATTTTTTTTTTTTGGTCCGCTTGCAGTTCCAAGTTTTTACCCATAGAGGGCGCATGCAATAAAAACAAACCGGCGCACAATAACCTCCTGTTAACGCAAAGAAACGTCGTGGCGTCCTGCGGCGGCGAGAGAGGCCCCGGGGTAATCTAATAGCTCCAAGACAGAGTGGCAGAGCCGGGGTATAATCAGGTTTTAGTAGGTAGAGGATCCCGTGCTGATGGCTAGAGTATGAGCGTAACATGCATTAGATTGGATCGTGTTCAGTGTAAGTGTATACTCAGATGTGCGATGTATCACTTCATGCCCACGTGTGTACGATATAACGAGTAGCGTAAAGGGAAATTCTTTAATTTTTTCAGATTATACTTTATCTGTTTAATAGTATACCTTTTTTTTGGCCACACTGGATTTGGCCCTGAAAAGCAAATGCATTTATTTCACAGCTAAAATGTTGGTGTTTTACCCTCTAGGATGTGGTATAATATTGTCTACATTTCTTTAGTGTAAAGTAGAAATAATTATATTATATATATATTATATATAGTTATAAATTATATGCTTTTTTTTACAGACCAAATCTATATTTTAGACCGAATTTCTAGAAATTTTATATTCTTAGAGAGAAAAAAAAAACAGAATAAAAACAAAACTAAATGATATTTAACAAAAAAATCAATATAATCAAATAAATATAATTGAAAAATGATCATGTAGAATTTACAATAATACTAGAAATATATTTATAAATATAGGAAAATTGATATTATATCTGATTCTTGGGCCTCCATTCCATGCTTGACACACCTGGGAAACTATAATTATACATTGAAGGATTTACTCTGTGAATAACATATTTGCATATATATGCTTTAAAAAGAATCCAAAGGGGAGGAGCCTAATGCAGGGCGGGGCATGCTTCATGGGAGGAGTTATACAGTATATACATACAGTGAATAGTGTCATGTGTAGTGAGGATAGGAACGATATAATTTCAGTGCTGTGGAGATAAAAAACATACAAGGTTTTAGGTGATGCTGAACCTTAAACAGTAGACTATTAAAAACTATAAACCTTTTATTTACATTTACATTTTATTTACGTGCAAAATTTATTACACACTGTATACAAACTATGTATATGATTGATTGAGTATATATATATATATATATATATATATATATATATATATATATATATATATATATATATATATATATTGCTATATTGTGTCTTTGCATGCTTATATATGTACATACATGGAATTTCGTTTATAATATTATGTAAGGAATAAAAAACATACTTACCGGAAAATAATCCTTGATTGGACATTACTGCATTATTATTCTA
>JACRUU010000021.1:10159373-10191873 GCA_030449085.1 Kryptopterus vitreolus
CGAAGATACATTAGGACTTATAGCTATAGTGAATTTATTGCATAATTACAACGGAGGCAGAATCCATTCACATATTCTAATTAGACAGATTGAGGATTAAAGGATTAAATTTAGTACACTTCAGTGACTCCCTGGTGTTTGAACTCACCAGGAGTGATCTGTGAGGACTAATTAGTACAGCAAAGCCGTGCGGCAAAATCTTACCCGGACTTGTGTGTGTGTGTGTGTGTGTGTGTGTGTGTTTGTTATTCAGGGACCAGCAGGTCCGATCGGGCTTCCCGGGGAAATTGGACGCACTGGACCCAAGGTTGGTCATCTCTTATTGCACACTGACTTGATCATGTGACTCGAAGCTAAAACAGCATTAATATTGCATTCATTCATTCATTCATTCATTCATCTTCTAGCGCTTTATCCGATCTTCCCTCGGGTCACGGGGAGTCTGTGTCTATCTCAGGCGTCTACGGGCATTAAGGCAGGATACACCCTGGATTGAATGCCAACCCATCACACACACACACACACACACACACACACACACACACACATTCACACACTAGGGACAATTTTCCAAGTTGCCAATCAACCTACCGTGCATGTTTTTGGACCGGGGGAGGAAACCGGAGAACCCGGAGAAAAACCCCCTGAGGCACGGGGAGAACATGCACAAACTCCACATGGCCGAGACGGGAATCGAACCCGGACCCTGGCGGTGTGAGGCGAACGTGCTAACCACTAAGCCACCGTGCCCCCCTTAATATTGCATTTTAATGATAGGAGATTTTAGTATTTTGCTATATTTCTGCACGGACTAGTCAAATGTACAGCTTGGAAAATATGACATGATATACGTTATGACGTTAGTCATGTGACATTTTTCCAATAAACGTCATGAAAATTGGACAATCTACAGACAAATCAACGCGGGAAAAATGCAGCTTTTCAGCAAGAACTGGATCTGATTAATACCAATTACAATTGCATTAAACCGTGCATTGTTGTTTTTTTGTGTTTTTTCTGCAAATACTAAGGGATCGCAAATGTATAAATGGTTCATATAAGAGCTTAACAACTGTTTTTACCCCTGACTTTTTCTCACCATGTACAGCTTTTCGTCTCCCTTGTCAATCTTTGTGTTTGATAAAAAGAAAAAAAAAAACACATAATGGACGAAATATGTTTGGATGGAACCTGTAATATAATATAAAATGGAAATTTTAATGGCTTTTGTATTTTTAACCATTCACAGGGAGGTAATGGACTCCCCGGACCACCAGGTTTGCCAGGACCTCCAGGAAAACCTGTAAGTATGATTCTGCTAAAAATTATATATATATATATATATATATATATATATATATATATATATATATATATATATATATATATATATATATTCATTCATTCATTCATTCATCTTCTACCGCTTTATCCGATCTACCCTCGGGTCAGGCGTCTATGGGCATTAAGGCAGGATGCACCCTGCATGGAATGCCAACCCGTCACAGGACACACACACACACACACACACACACACACATTCATACACATAGGGACAATTTTCCAAGGTGCCAATCAACCTACCGTGCATGTTTTTGGACCGGGGGAGGAAACCGGAGAACCCAGAGAAAAACCCCCTGAAGCACGGGGAGAACATGCACAAACTCCACACACACATGGCCGAGACGGGAATCGAACCCGGACCCTGGCGGTGTGCGGTGTGAGGCGAACGTGCTAACTACTAAGCGGTGTCCCTATATTTTATATATATATACTGTATATATATGTATGTATATGTATAATGTATATATAATTAATACAATCAAATTAATTAATTATTTAATGCAATTAAAACCTTTAACGCAACACACACTCAATCACGACGTCCTTTCTTTACGCAGATACGACACTCAGATGTACCAAAAATATCGTTTTCAATCGCTAAACATTGACGCATGAAATCGAGCAGCAAAATGTTTCGCACATCCGGCAATCAAAACCGTCCGTGTGGAAACATATCTCCCATTGACTTATCTCACACATGATTATTTTGTCCTCGTGCTTGGCGTTGAGAGCGCTTTCATCCATATATGTCCATGCACACATCGATTATAGCATTAATCAATAATCAATGTATGATATAGAACGGTTTCCTATGTGTAATGACGCTGCGATTTAATCACGAATGGACTGATGTGGTTAATCGTTAATGCATTATTAAATACAGTATTAACGTGGGTGCACAGATGCATGTAGATATACAAATTGAATGTGCGTCGGATGTCATATTTGTGCGTCTCGGTAACACAACTATGATTTGGCTATTAGTCTTTCCATGAACCTTTTTTTTTTTCTTGTTCTTTTTTTTCCTTACAATTTCTTTATCTCTTCATTACGCTCAGGGGCCTCCTGGGAAGTTCCTGGGTTTAGAAGAAGGCAGCGCTGACTTCCAGGTGAGATTATTAGAGATATACCGAACTGCCATTGCTTCTAAAGACTGCACAAATTCATCACCGACCCTAATTATGCGCCGAGGGTACACAGGTTACGTTTATTTAGACGTCGGGACGTGGTATAAGCCTAATCTGTTCAACAAAAATGTATTTGTCACGTTTTTTGTTTTTTTTTTCTCCCCCTGCAGTGATATTCAGTAAAACAGGAAAAGCACACTGGGTCAGGAATATCGGGCTAATACAGAGCAGGCGAAAGGTCAATGATAAATATAGACGGGATGAAAAAGGCTCATTAATGCACATTAATGCGACAGAACAGACGCCGGCGGGAAGTCGCGGTGCACGGAGGGCGAGATCGTGCCTGTCTGAAATAAACCATATCTACTGTTTATCTAGCAAATACTTATCCGGGTTATTGGAGTGCTTTTTCTTGTTCTGTTTAATGGTTTTATTTTAGATTTAGATTTTATTTCTTTTATACTGCAGGTGCTGATGATTACATTCTTCACATTGTATTCATTCATTCGTTCATCTTCTACCGCTTTATCCGATCTTCCATCGGGTCACGGGGAGTCTGTGTCTATCTCAGGCGTCTATGGGCATTAAGGCAGGATACACCCTGGATGGAATGCCAACCCATCGCACACACACACACACACACACACACACACACACATTCATACACTAGGGACAATTTTTCCAAGGTGCCAATCAACCTACCGTGCATGTTTTTGGACCGGGAAAGGAAACCGGAGAACCGGAGAGAAAAAACCCCTGAGGCACTGGGAGAACATGCACAAACTCCACACACACATGGCCGAGACGGGATTCGAACCCGGACCCTGGCGGCGTGAGGCGAACGTGCTAACCACTAACCCGCCCCCCCCTTCACTCAAACAGAGTGGATTAAAGCCGATGTAGATCACGAACCAGTGTATAACTGCATCGTTTTCCTCATATTTACTGAGAGTTATTAAGATCGTTCACCAAAAAGGAAAACGGGTGCGTTTTGTGAGTTAGAGCGCACTCTAGTGGCGGGATGCCGTCACTTCGCCGGGCAGCCTTGCCGCGTGCATTGTGGGAAATGTAGTTTATTGTTTATTTTAAGACAACCATACACCTTTTAAGCTCTATGCAGGCTATATAAACTAACGTTTGACACGTGATATAATTGATTACTACATGTAATGTAAGCGGAAAGGTGATGTCGGAGATGCTGTCCAATCAGAATCGAGTATTCCGTAGGTATTGAATGCTGATTGGTATCGAATGTAAATGCCCTTTTATTATTATTTTATTTGATCAATAATAATAATAATAATAATAATAATAATAATAATAATAAGTTCTACAGGGCCGAGATCTACAGCTTCGGAGGTTAACCGCCCGTGTGTTACGATTCCAATCACATGACCTCACGACAACGGTGTAAAATATCGCTTCCCGGTTTGGTCAGACACTCTTTCAAGAGAGAATTACTACCATCGGAGCTCTCGTCGCGTTTCCGGCGAGTCCGGGGATCGTAGTTGCCGAGCAAAACACGGGAAATGTTTTATGGGTGTCCATTCCATTATGTTGACACAGCTCTCGCTGGCGTTCTATTTATTTATTTATTTGTTTGTTTATTTATTTACTTATTTCGCTGTTGCTTCAACCAGAATGGAAAGCACTGAGCGAGATTGAACTTCCCTCCCAATTGGATTAAATTGATGCCTGTGTGACTTTGTCTGGCTTTGAATTCCACTTTTAAAAAAACCTTAGCATATTATATATTATATATATATATATTATATATATATATATATATATATATATATCTATATATAATATATATATATATATATATCCCAGCAGATGCCCTGGGATAACCGAAAGAAAGGATAATTCTATCCTCTCTATCTAGGAAATTTCTTCTTACGAAGGACGAAAATACGTCTTTGAATAAATGATCGGTGCTTAAGAGCCTCTGCTTTCTATTGTAGTGTCCGACTAACTGTCCACCCGGCCCTAAAGGTCCTCAAGGCCTGCTGGGCATGAAGGTGAGTCACGGTGCACACTTGCATTAAAAACATCGTTTTCAGCCTTTGATGACATGGATGATAAGGTTTTCCTCTGAATGGATTGATTTTTCTTTCTCCCCTCCCCTCTCCCTCCCCTCTCCCTCCCCTTCCCCACACCCCGCTCGCTCAGGGTCATAAAGGACGCTCCGGAATACTGGGTGCTCCAGGAGACATCGGAAAGGGACGGTTAAAGAAATAATTTTTTAATTTTTTCCTGGTGATACTAATTTTACTATATATATATATATATATATAACATTTGTGTTATAATCATTGTATATGATCCGTTTTTTTGTTTTCCGTGTTACTGTTTATTACATTCATATTATTCACAGTTTTAGATTATTATTATTATTATTATTATTATTTATATTTATATATTTAGCATTATTATTATTATTATTATTATTATTATTATTTATTATTTATTTAAGTACACAATAAAAAGTAACTGTAATTCATTAAAAAAAATAAACACCTGTTTTTATTCGAGGGTTTGACATTTTTTTTCCCCACTTAGAATGTACGTTTCATTAAGCGCCACCTAGTGGACAAATGAAATAATCAAAATGTAATCAGTTACTTTTATAAAGTGGTTGCAAATTTACACTACTTATTACATTTTGCAATCTGTAAACATCCCAACACGACATGTACATATGTAAATATATTGTAAACATATGTAAATCTATATATACACTGTTACCCAGGCCATATATATATATATATATATATATACACCAAGGCTATATATACACTGTTTACCCAGGCCATATATATATATATATATATATATATATACACCAAGGCTATATATACACTGTTACCATCTTCTGGTTCGATTTTGCATAGTGACAATGTTAATCTAAAAAACGAAGGAACCGAATACGGAGAAATAGAAAAGGTGGTCCCGATACTTTTTTGTTTGTTTGTTTGTTTGTTTACAAAGTGCACAACAAAGCATTCTGAAATAAATGAAATGCCCCAAATTCCACATGGCAGTGAAAGTCATGCTTTGATTAGATTTGTTGCCTAGCTGCATGCTGGATCAAAGTACCACACAAGCCAGAGAAAATTCAGTTTGTAATCAGATTCCCGGCTGTCCAAACGTCCGTAACGTTCCCGTGTCCTCAGGTCTGAATGGGTGCATTATTATACGCACCCCTGCACGGCTACTTTCAGAAAGTCTGCGCTTCAGAGCCGAAGAGAAAGGTCACGATTTGTCTGGAACCGTATTAAACAGGCTGACAAAGTATTAAACGTAACATAGAAGTAACGACGGATTTACACTTTGACACAAAAATCAATCAGTCATTATTCCGGACGTTTTTTTTATCCGGAAAACCGACGTTCTCGCTAATTACGCTTCCTCTGACAAAGCCTTGATTGGATTGGCAGTCGACAGGAACAGACAAACACTTGGCAATTTGCGTGATGACGCAACGAAAGTGAATAACACAAATCTATTCCTCTTCCGAAAACACAGATATGCACCGACATCCAGACAGGATGCAAAATATGACACACACACACACACACACACACAACACCACACACACCACCTCCACCACCACACACCCCTCCACATATTATCAGGGTTGCTTATTCTTGCAGAAATAATCATCCCAATTATATTATACAATGTTTAAACCAACAGTGAGTTATAGTGATGCAGTGAGTGAGTGGTGTGTTAAGATTTGACCTCACAACCTTCTTAAGATGGCTTAAACGACAACTTTCTAACCAGATATGGGACCCCTTAAAACCTGGTTCGTTTAATATTCATTCATTCATTCATCTTCTACCACTATATCCGATCTTCCCTCGGGACACGGGGAGTCTGTGTCTATCTCAGGCGTCTATGGGCATTAAGGCAGGATACACCCTGGATGGAATGCCAACCCATCACAGGACACACACACACACACACACACATTCATACACTAGGGACAATTTTCCAAGGTGCCAATCAACCTACCGTGCATGTTTTTGGACCGGGGGAGGAAACCCGAGAACCCGGAGAAAAACCCCCTGAGGCACGGGGAGAACATGCACAAACTCCACACACACACATGGCCAAGACGGGAATCGAACCCGGACCCTGGCGGTGTGAGGCGAACGTGCTAACCACTAAACCACCGTGCCTCCTTCTGTTGATTTTCATTTTCTATGGTAAAAATTCGTCCTGGGCCACAAAAAAACACATTTGCCCTGATTACCCATAATTCCCTGTGGGGGTTTTTTGGAACGAGTGTCATATGGGTTGATACGTACGCCGGCCGAGCAGCAGAGCAGAGTCAGGAGCGTTATTTTAAAATTTGCCCCATTCATCTGAACGATGTAGAATTCCCGGAATTCCGAGTGGGATTCGTGAGTCATATGTTCGCGACCGACTCTATCTCACATACGAGACGATATGTCAAATGTACATGTCGGGCGAACACGGGCCGAACCCCGGATCGTCAAATTTCCCCATTCATTCTCTATGGGGCCGGAATGTTGGCGGATTTCCCCGAAATTCCGAACACGTGTGTGGGATTCGGGGAGGTATATGATCGTGATTCACTCCGGACCCCTCTACGAGTGGATTTGCCATATGTGCATGTCGGACGCTCACAGGCAGGCCCGAACTGTGAGGCATGAAATTTCAACCCCATTCATTTTCTATAGGAAAAAAATTCCGGCTTTTTTGGCCCCGGGTTCGGAATTCCGCGGGGCGATTCCTTATAAAAGTAACAGCACACCTCACACCATCGGGACGCACGATATGAGGTATGATTCGTGAGGATCGGAGGAAAACTGCGGGACGAGTTACGCGGCGAAAATTTGACTGAAGCCAGAGAGAGATTCTAATAGTGATGCTTTTGCAAGCGTCACTAATAACCCCGCCCCTTTTCCAATATAGTGCTGTACACTATATTATACTATCTACAATTTAGGATTTAATTCTATTTATTTATTGGAATATTACCTTGGTATCCGTCAACCAGGGCCGACCGTAGACTTTTCGGGACCCTAGATGGGAAGACCCCACCCCCTTCCGCCCCATAAAAGATATATATATATATATATATATATATATAATATATATATATATATATATATATACACCGTATATTAAACGTCAGCAGAAAACGTACAAATAAATAAATAATTTCCACAGTAAAAAAAAAAAAAGGACTCACTAGCGCCCCCACGAAGACAACTAGAAATTGCATCCTGTCTTCCCCTTAAACCAGGCCTACAAACCCACAGACTAGAGCTAAATCGCACTCCTTTGAATGCACCGGTGACGGATCGCTGGTTATAGACGCAGCCGAAATCCATTTCCATCACGCGCCACACTTTTCCTTTCAAAATATTTCAGGCGAATTACGAGAATCTAATTAATGCCGCCTTGTAGAGAAATTCCGGGAGCCGGCGTTCGGGGTAATATATGGGGATAGCGTTCCCCGGCAAACAAACAAATGGTTCTAACAAAATGCTCAGCCTTACACCCACTCATTCATCCGGTGGATTAGGCCTAATGAAGCCCTCAGAGGCACACCGGCGGCATTAATCTGTGTGGAGTGCGAGCAGTCAGGAGCGACTCAGTCGAGAAAAGAGAGAGAGAGAAAGAAAAAAAAAAAGAAGAAAAAAACAGTGCATGGGAGGATGTCAGGTATTACAGGAGGGAAGAAGAGCTCCGGCGTATTAATCGTATTTAATGAGCACCCCGCAGACAGCGGGGGCCGCCTCCAGGGACGCGCCGCCGCCGCCGCCGCATTTTTACTCTGGCGTTGCACTACATCGCGCCGTCTGAGACCGAGCTCGAAATGAAAATATCCAGATTTTCCGGGGTGTTTTTTTTCCCCCTTCATATATCGGGAACAAATTCATGTAGCAGATGAACAATTTGTTGTTATTGTTGTTGACTAATAAGGAAATCAATAGAGAGATTACGATGATTGGGGTCGGATTCGCCGGAGCGTTGTAGTTCAAATTAAATGCAAATGAAGCTTCGGCATCCGAGTGGAGAATAAACAGCGTTTTTAAATCGAGCAGCGATCCCTTCGTGTGTGTGTGTGTGTGTGTGTGTGTGTGTGTGTGAGCCAGAAACAGTGCATTCGCCACTAACTAGAAGATGCCACGTATATACAGGAAATAATTCGTTTCCCTATTCGTTTCACAGGGCACGAAGGGAGACGTGGGGATCTCCGGTGAGCAAGGAATACCCGGCCCTCCAGTAATGCATTCTCTTACGTTCTATATAGTCATATAGGGATGGTGCGGTTTTTTTTGCGGTCTATAGAGATCATGTGTTTTCTCTCATCATGTTTCAGGGTCCACAGGGGCTGCGAGGCTACCCAGGCATGGTTGGGCGCAAAGGAGAGACGGTGAGTCATATACCACCTACGACTGCTGCTAAACAGAAGCACTGGGGTTCTGCATACGAAGCTCAATGCCGTGTGGAAGCTTGTTTTTTGGTCGATGTTGCTATGAATTGTATGCAAAAAGAAAAAAATAATATACTATATATATATATATATATATATGTATTTCTAATACTGTAACTAACTGTAACAGATTTTATACATTTCCATCAAAATCTCTCCCTTTACAATTATTGATTCTTTCATATTTATTTTGCTCTGGAAATGATTCTTTTAATATGAATTTCTTGTTAATGACAATGTTATTTTTTTTAGTGTTGGTTTGAAGTGTAAAATATGGGACGTGGCTCCTTTAAGAATTGTGTTCCGGTTGCTTTTCCATATAAACTGGTGATACGGTGTTTAGGTTATACGGAAGCGCTTTATTGCGTTCAGTAAAAATGCGCTTTATTGCGTAATACGGATTTGGGAATGCGATGCGCTTTGCGCAGTAATGCACTCTGCGTTAATAATGCGTTCACTATGACAGCCCTGATATAAAATATATAACGTACAGACTGTAAATGTTCGGACAGCGACTTTCGCCAAATATTAACGTTAAAAATATTATGCCGTGCCTTCTGGAGTACTTTTACCCTTTGGAGATTTTTCGATCTGGTTCATCCCAGAGCAGTTCATTAGGATTTAGGTGCAGTGTCTGGGCAGGATATTTGACGATAGATAAAAAAAATCGTTATTTTGTCCTAGAGTGATTTATTCGGGTTCCCACGTCAACTTGTGTAATGGTATATCTTCCTTGGGTGCACTGGTTTGGGTCTCCTGGTTCTCCAAACGTGGTGAAGATCCCGCGTTTCCGATACGTTTCGTACGCCGGAATAAAATACGTATAAAATTCCGATTTTATGCCCATCCGAGCGTAATACAGGACGCTGCGCCGCATTACCTATATCATAATACCGTCCATTGAGATTTGCGTTAAAAATCAAGCACACCGACGCAATCGTCCATTTCCGAGACGTCTCCCGAAGGACGCGGAACTCGTTTAATTCCAATCCAATTCGGATTTGTGTTGCGTTTCGTCCCGCGCTCTCATAAATCACCTTGTTTCGTAACATCTCGTCTCGCAGGGCCCTCAAGGTTACAAAGGCATTAGCGGACCCGTCGGACTCCCGGGAATCCCTGTAAGTTCAAAGCCGTATAGACTCCCTCACCACTTTGTTTTTTTTTTGCGCAAATCACATAAAGCATAATGCCTACTTTGGGTCTGGTACAGGGGAAAGAGGGAGCGCGAGGTCCTCCAGGGGACGCCGGGGAGAAAGGTGATAAGGTGAGTTTTTGTACTGTTTCTCTGGACGTCCCCAAAAAACATTCGGAATTTCCACATTTTAATTACTACTCTTTTTCTTTTTAAAGGGTGACCAAGGCATTAAAGGACCGCAGGGAACAGTCGGGAAGAAGGGAGAGAACGTAAGAGACATTTATGAAATTGAAATAAAATACATATTCTCTACGGTGGAGTGTTTAATGAGGACTGTGATGCAGGGTCTCCCAGGGATTGATGGTAAAGACGGGAACCCCGGAATTCCAGGAATAAAGGTATAAACATTAATAAAGCGAATTGTTTTTTTTAAATGTATATAAACAATTAATAAATAAATAAATAAATAAATAAAACACCTGCTTTCTTGCTTAGGGTGCGTCAGGCCAGAATGGAAGACCTGGTCCACCTGGCCACCAGGGGGCAGCAGTAAGTAGAACAGTCTGTCTGCATTTTTTTATTGACTAGAATGATAAGAATAACCAATAATTGCGCAGTTTATTGTAATTATGTAAGTGTTTAGTCTGAAAATATTTCATTCAAATTTTTATAATAATTTATAGAATTATAACAAAACATTTCGACTTATTTATGTAATTTTTATTTATTATTATAATTTATATTTCGATATATATATTTTTTATATATATAATTTTTTTTTTATCGTGGCATTAAAAAGACAATTTTTTTATATTTGTCTATAAAACTAGTACAAATCCGTCCACCAGGGGGCACATGAAAACCACCTGAACCGGGAAATTACACAAAAAAACTATTATTATTAATAAAGTTTAATATAATAGAATAGCCTTATATAATATATATAGTATATATATATATATATATATATATATACAATATAATATTTAATATAATAATATAAATTAAAATGTTATTTAAATTTTTATATTTATTATTATTTTTTGTTTATTTTTGTTTTCCGCTATATAATTGAACACAGCTCTTCACCATGGAATTCCATGGAATTCCCGGCAAAGTTTAATCGAGTCTTTAATCCGACTCGGAAGAATGAAGTCGTCTCAGAGAGTGATTCGTTCATTCGTTCAGCTTCGTGACAAAGCGGAAACGGATTTGACGCGACGCTACAAAAGTTACCGACTCAAAAAAAAAAAAAAAAAAAAAAAAAAAAAAAAACTCGGAAAAAGTTTCGTTCATTTTGGTGCACAAGAGTCAAAGAACCGAGTGGATAAAATGTTCCGATCTTCCCAACGTCGCTCGGTATGAAATGCGCAGACTCTCGAAGGACAATCGTTTATTTATTCATTCATTTTCTACCGATTTATCCGATCTTCCCTCGGGTCACGGGGAGTCTGTGTCTATCTCAGGCGTCTATGGGTATTACGGCAGGATACACCCTGGATGGAATGCCAACCCATCGCAGGGCACACACACACACACACACACACACACACACACACACACACACACACACACACATTCATACACTAGGGACAATTTTCCAAGGTGCCAATCAACCTTACCGTGCATGTTTTTGGACCGGGGGAGGAAACCGGAGAACCCGGAGAAAAAACCCCCTGAGGACACTTGCGTGGGGGAGAACATGCACAAACTCCACACACACATGGACCAAGACGGGAATCGAACCCGGAGACCTGGCGGTGGCGGTGTGAGGCGAACGTGCTAACTACTAAGCCACCGTGCCCCTTCCAAGGACAATCGATGCGTCTTATAGATAAAAAAAAAAATGTCCATCAGGAAGATAATTCATGTTCACGGGCCACGATCTCGTCCAACCCCCCCCCCACCGAGGAGGGACATTTACACTCGGCTCACGTCGTCCTCAAATCATCGTTATACCACCCCACCCCACCCCGAATCTGCCCCCCCCACACACACACACACACACACCGCTTATAACAATAACAAAAACCAACCAAAAAAAAAAGAGAAAAAGGAAATAATGAAGTAAAAGTGAAGGCGTGTTTTCTGTACACTGATCCAGATTGACCCCGGACGCCTGATTACTTTCGAATTTATACCACCTTGAAATTGCTTCCTCTCTCTCTCTCTCTCTCTCTCTCTCTCTCTCTCTCTCTCGTTCTCTCGTCTCTCTCTCGTCTCGTTCTCTGGGCAAAAACAATTCATCATCATCAAATGTGACTCGTTCTCCCGGTGACTGGGAGTAATGGAGCATGCTGGGTATTATCCACACCATCACTGAGACTGAGCACCGGGAGTAATCGACGACGCACTAGTTGTCTCTCCCACTGTCTCTCTCTCACTCCCTCTTTCTCTCTCTCTGTCTCACTCCCACTGTCTTTCTCTCATTCCTACTCTCTCTCTCTCTATCCCACTCTCTGTTCACCCTCACTGTCTTCTCTCAATCCCACTGTCTCTATCTCTCTCTCACCTGTCTCCCTCTCTATCCCACTCTCTATTCACTCTCACTGTCTGTCTCTCACATACTCTCTCTCTCATTCTCTCTCACTCCCACTGTGTCTCTCGCACTCTCTCTCTCTCTCATTCCGACTGTGTCTATCTTTCTCACTGCCTCTCGCACTCTCTCTCTCTCTCTCTCACTGTCTCTCACTCACTCTCTCTCTCTCTCTCTCTCTCACTGTTTCACTTTCACTCTCACGGACTGTCTCTCTCTCACGCTCTCTCACACTGCCTGTCTCTCTCTCTCTCTCTCTCTCTCTCTCGCATACTCTCACTGTCCTTCTCTCTCTAACCCACTGTCTGTCTTTCTTTCACTCTCACTGTCTCTGTCTGTGTCTCTCTCCCTCATACTCTCTCTCTCACTGTCCTTCTCTCTCTATCCCACTGTCTGTCTCTCACATACTCTCTCTCTCTCTCTCTCTCTCTCTCTCTCTCTCTCTCAGGCAATTGTGTCTTGTGTAAGGGATCCCTCTGACCTTCCCCCTTTTTGCATGTCTTTGTTTTTTAGGGTTTGCCTGGAAGCCCCGGCACTAAAGGCGGTGTGGGAGTGAAGGTGATGCGTTACTCACTCATTTTCGCCACAGTTATTGTGCACACACTGCTAACCACAGCCTGCTTGTTGTATCCGCAGGGTGAAGCAGGACCCAGAGGTTTTGTAGGAACGGCCGGAGCTCCTGGTCCTCAGGTAGACCGGTTTAGACAGGTTTATCTTCTGCATTTTACTTCACACTTATTGATTTTTTTCCTCCTGAATGATACATTTCTTTACAAGGGTGAACCAGGACCACCAGGGGAAGCCGGGATGGTCGGAGTTCCTGGGCCAAAGGTTACACGTTACCTCTATCCAACTTTATATATATATATATATATATATATATTATATATATAATATATATATATATATATATTTATTTAGTATTCTGTCTGACTCTACGTTTGCTCTTCTTCAGGGTGGACAGGGGTGAGAGAGGTCCGTTGGCCACTGGGAATTATTGGCAAGGCTGTTTTGTGAGTATTATTAAGCACAAATAAATAAAATAAATAAAAAATTAATTAATGAAATTAATAAATAAATAATTAATTAATATAAATTAAATTAATGAACGTAATAATATATTTATTTATTTACATATAAGACCCATCCTAAACATTCATTCTAGTTTTACTGATGTGTCGTGCATTTCCGTTTTTATTCGAAAACATAAATAAATATAAAAAAGGCGAAATTGCATCCTTCATACACGACACACGTTTGTGTTCACGCCGTCCTTTCTTCATTCAGAGATAAACAAATACAAAGAAATAAATAAATAAAATATCCCTAATCATTTTTTTTTTTTGATTAGGGATTTAGCGATGTCTCAAATATCATTTTAAATGATTTGCGTCATTTAAAGCACCATCGTTAAAACATTTTCAAGAAAATACTTCAAGCGCTATGTTGAGTTTGCTTTCGCTAATAATTAACATAAATTTGCATAAAGCTCCAAATTTGTACATGCTGATTAGAGTATTAAAAACTCGAAAAGTATTAATCTATGGGTACATTTGGAGCAGATTAAACACACACACACACAACACACACACACATGCAATATTTTATATCTATATATATATATATATTATATATATATATATATATATATATATATAATGTGTGGTGTGTGTGTGTGTGTGTGTGTATACAAATGGCTTTTTATGCATTTTTTGTAAGGGTAATAAAGGAGAAAGAGGACCCAATGGTGTGCCAGGACCTCAAGGCCTTACAGGCACCAAAGGCGACAAGGTGAGGCAGAGTGAAATCTTCAGATGTTGCAGTTCAAACCTTATAGCCATGCAGTGGCGCTATTACCCCATGCACTGAAAATGCTGTGCCCTGCCTTAAAAGATAAATAAATAAATAAATAAATAAATAAATAAATAAAATGTTTCCTTTCCACCAGAAGATGTTTCCCTCGCTCCTGGGCAAAATTTATGCCCCGGTTTGTCAAATAATTCGCGTTCTCAAAGATGAAATATCTGCCTATGGACACTTTAATGCTTGTTGTCCTTTTATCTGTAATATACTGGCCATTTAATGCAAGCTATTGGGCATTGGCACTGATTATTTAGAGTGGTATCCGGTTAAACAAAGACATTGTGTACAATAAAAAGCTTCTCCCTGAGCCATTACAGCTTGTGATGGATGTCCAACTTGTTTCTGTAGGGATTCCAAGGCAAAGTGGGACCGAAGGGAGACTTTGTGAGTAAATGCTGGAATAAATAGATGATCCTGTTCGTGCAGCGTAATGGAAATCCTGTGTCATAAAATGAACTACCACACCGGAGTGACTGGAGGAGAAATTGATCGTGGTAGGGTTTTTTTTTGTGATATAGGGTGATCCAGGGGTCGAGGGTCTGGCTGGAGAAAAGGGAGAAAAGGTACATTGCATTTGATAGCATTTTCAAGCTGTATTTATATATGTGTGTGTGTATATATATAATATATATAGATATATATAAATATAAGAATAAATAAAAAATATATATATATATATATCATAATTATCATATACCAATGATCACCATTGTCTTAACAGGGTCTGTCTGGCGAGCCCGGCCCCAAAGGACAGGTAAACACGAAGCGCCATGAAAATCATGCGTAAATATTTATGACTTCCGTTGTGTATTCATGTCAGTTGTGATTGAGTAGCTTAGTAATACCGCATTCATATACCCAAATACATGCAGGACACAAAGCGACACTAAATGACATTCGAAATACCGAGTAAACATTTATTATATAATACAATCTCATTGTGTGTAAATAATGTGTGTTATTAAGTTAATATGAATATACGATAAATATCTTCTTTATATATATATATATATATATATATATATATATATATATATTATATATATAAATCAACTAGTGCTCTATTATAGAGATAAAAAACAAACATCGTGTTATTCATCCTTCACTGATGCTTATTATACGTGTACTTGGAATAAGTCACATGCTCACCTGGAAGTTGCGTCATCCGAATCTCCTGCCGGAAAACAAGAGTTCGGTATTCCGACCGAAAAAACGTAGCCTTGACTGAAGATTTCGGACGTTTTCGGATAATGCGAAGTCCCTATTCCATTGAACGCGATCCCGATCATAAGCGTCGTATACCTGTTATAACCCCCGTATAAGCGTCCAGCTTATAGGGAAGATGTTGCACAGGATTACGGAGTGTCAGGTAGCGAAGATGCTTGGAGCGTAATCGGTAAAATCCGATTAATTCCATTGAACGTGATCCCAATCATAAGCGTCGTATACCTGTTATAACCCCCGTATAAGTGTCTGGTTTATAGGAAAGATGTTGCACAGGATTACGGAGTGTCAGGTAGCGAAGATGCTTGGAGCGTAATCGGTAAAATCCGATTAATTCCATTGAACGTGATCCCAATCATAAGCGTCGTATACCTGTTATAACCCCCGTATAAGTGTCTGGTTTATAGGAAAGATGTTGCACAGGATTACGGAGTGTCAGGTAGCGAAGATGCTTGGAGCGTAATCGGTAAAATCCGATTAATTCCATTGAACGTGATCCCAATCATAAGCGTCGTATACCTGTTATAACCCCCGTATAAGTGTCCAGTTTATAGGGAAGATGTTGCACAGGATTACGGAGTGTCAGGTAGCGAAGATGCTTGGAGCGTAATCGGTAAAATCCGATTAATTCCATTGAACGTGATCCCGATCATAAGCGTCGTATACCTGTTATAACCCCCGTATAAGTGTCCAGTTTATAGGGAAGATGTTGCACAGGATTACGGAGTGTCAGGTAGCGAAGATGCTTGGAGCGTAATCAGTAAATTCCGATTCATTCCATTGAACGTGATCCCGATCATAAGCGTCGTATACCTGTTATAACCCCCGTATAAGTGTCTGGTTTATAGGGAAGATGTTGCACAGGATTACGGAGTGTCAGGTAGCGAAGATGCTTGGAGCGTAATGGGTAAATTCCGATTCATCCCAAATCTATTCAGTAGGGTTATAAAGCTTTATAAGCATCGGATCTTACCTTCCGAAGCATATCTTCTTGTAATATCCCAATACTTTTGCGCGCAGAGTGTTCGTCTCCAGTGTATACAAATAAAAAAAGTTTTACTCGAATTATAAACATGACACGACAAATCAATAAATTCCCAAAACAAGTGCACTTAAGATGCAGTACATTAAAGGCGACATCAAAGCAAATTGTACTTATGTACTTATGCACAAGCGACATGTTTGTGCCTTAAAGCGCTACGTAATTCTGCTGTAATAATGTCTACTGTAATGTTGCACGAGTTTTGTAAACAATCAATCCATCGCCTGCCTGTTTGTTTGTTTGTTTGTTTGTTCTGCCTTGACGTTAAACACACGGATAGTAATTGGTAACGAATTTTCATTATACTTAAAAAATGGAGCTAAGAATAATTAGGGGGCGTGGCCACACGTTTGTCCCCACCCTCCCGCCACAGACTCCGCCCCCAGTGCAAGATATCATGTCCCTGTGGAAGAGAGGAGCTAGAATGGGATCTCCGTTTGAATAAACATCGGCTGGCCAATCAGATTCGAGGATTCGTTTGCGAGAGATATATACGCGAGATCTTTCTGCATCTTTCTCCATCAGCAAGGAGTGAGGGGCGATCCGGGACACAACGGCCCTACGGGCGACGCCGGGAAGCCGGGAGACATGGGCCAGTCCGGTCTACCTGGACCTCGAGGCCTCCACGGAGTGAGAGGTGCGCCGGGTATGCCAGGAATCCAGGGACCAGCTGTGAGTATCCGTCGCCCATCACGGGGCAATTTGGCGAGGGAGGGAGAGGGAGATTCGATTCCAGAGCGAATAAACAGGGCCGCATAATCACAATATGATCAGAAATGCATTTATTTATTTATTTGTTTATTTATTTAATAATATATCCAGATAAAGCAAGAGGGAGCATACACTTAAGTTTGGTGGACATCTCATTCCACATTCAATCCCCATTTCAATTGGTGTTTAACAGGGGTTATAGCGCTTTATAGAGGGCTATTGAGATCTTCCCCTGCTATGTTTATCCTTATGAAGCTAGCTTTGCATACAGGGACACGCTGGAGCGAGTTTGCGTCCTCTAAACAAACGTTTGTCTGGGGAAGAACCACATACGGCAAAGAAAATGACATGCCCCCAATCTATTGACTTATATTTAATAGCGCATAATGGATACTATTTAAGTCATCAATTGTTGTTAAGAGATGAAGAAATGTCATTTAGGACGTGTTACGATGCGTAAGAAGTGTTACGGCAATTTATTTAAAGTGATATAAACGCTTTTTTTTCGTTCGTCGCTTCGGATGTTCGTCTGCAAATTCCGCACATAGCCAGCAATAGCAAACTGAATCGTTCGGCGGACGGGAGAGGCGAATCAAATGAGTCAAATGAGTCAAAGTGAGTCAGATTCACATCGGGTTTGATTCAATTTGATTTCTATGGCGTTTTTTTTGTACATTGTCTCAACGCAATATAGGCTATCGGGCCCCTCAGAAAGGCCCCGTCGCTGCACAGAGAGATAAATGCAAGCGAATAAGAGCAAATGCAAAATATAGTCGGTAGAATTCATTTCACAAGGCTGTGTGTCACCAGAATATGTTTTTGTCAATATATGGGTAAAGGTCTGCTCAGATGTTTTCTGCTGATGGGCCCTTGAGCAAGGCCCTTAAGGCTGGATAAAGAAACCTGCCAATTGTTTTTTAAATGAATAAATTGTATTTCATACTCGCGTTTATAACTATAAATAAATAAATAACTGATCACATGACTGCGCCACGGTGGTTAGCACGTTCGCCTCCCACCTCCAGGATCCGGGTTCGATTCCCGTCTCGGTCATATGTGTGTGTGGAGTTTGTGCAGGTTCTCCCCGTGCCTCAGGGGGTTTTTCTCCGGGTTCTCCGGTTTCCTCCCCCGGTCCAAAAACATGCACGGTAGGTTGATTGGCACCTTGGAAAAATTGTCCCTAGTGTATGAATGTGTGTGTGTGTGTGTGTGTGATGGGTTGGCATTCCATCCAGGGTGTATCCTGCCTTAATGCCCATAGACGCCTGAGATAGGCACAGGCTCCCCGTGACCCGAGGGAAGATCGGATAAAGCGCTAGAAGATGAATGAATGAATGAATGACTGCGCCACGGAATTCCAGGACAATCTGCATATGTTCCTTCGTTGTAGGGTCGCGATGCCTCCGATCAGCACATCATCGACGTGGTGTTGAAGATGCTCCAGGGTAAGTGCCATCGTTTTGGGGCAATTAAAACCCCCCCCCCCACGCCCGCACGTAACACCAGCTGCGATCGGGGAGGATAAAAGACTGCAGCATGCTGCTAAAATCCAATGCTTTATATCCGTAGAAATGAACTAACGCGAACCTCGTCACTCCCGAGGGACTTCTCAGCTGCCAAACAGCATGAATAGTGCAGACTGCAGCTTTTCTTTCTCCCTTTATTTTTCTGATGCCTTTTTCTTGCACCCCATCCCTCCCCCATCCTTTCTTTCTTTCTTCCTCCCTCCTTCTCAGTTTACCCGCCGTTTGTAAGCTCGTCCTATTTTGTTCGAGATGACCGCGGCTGACTCATGATAACTTTCCGTTAGCCCTTATCATTTCAAACGTAATCCTGCCTTTGGCTTGCCATTGCCAACCCACACACACACACACACACACACACACACACACACACACACACACACAATTTTTGAGGCGGAACAACAAAACAGCTTGCGAAAAGCAGAAGATGCCATCTTTCCCGCAGCGAGGATGATTAGATTTGGCCACTGAGACCTCTTGGCAGAGTGTGTGTGCTGTAACACCTGGTCAGCTTAACATTATCTTAACACTCATGCATCGGCCAAAATAAGCAATCTGCATTTCTTTTGAAACAATAAGAAAAAAAAACCAAACAAAAACAAAATTAAAAAAAACATTTTCAAAAGTTTGGATACCTAACCGACATCCTGTGTCATATTCAGTTCACACTTATATGTGTGTGTGTGTGTGTGTGTGTGTGTGTGTATATATATGTGTATAGTATATGTATATATATATCTATATATATATTATATATTATATATATATATATATATATATATATATATATATATATATATATATAAAACCATTATATTATTGTATGTAGCCTAAAACGTATCATCAGTTTATATGGACAGCAACCAAAACCGGAACATAATTCTTAAAGGAGCCACGTACCATAATTTAACAATTAAAAAAACAATTATGGTTCACTGAAAACGTGCAATTAATGGGATTAACTAATTACACAAACACACACACACACAAAAAAAAAAAAATATATATATATATATATATATATATATATTATATATATATATATATATGTATATATGTGTGTGTATATGTGTGTATATACTGTATGTAGGCAACTGTGTATATATATAAGAGCGTGTCAATATATTAATGTATATGATCATAATGGATTATTAATGATTTTTTTTTTATACAGTGAATTATTATTATTATTATTATTATTATTATTATTATTATTATTATTTTAACATATTTATAGTTTTTATATACAGCAAGTCCATATCCTTCGTGCGAATAAGCCGCCGAACTCATTACTGTTCCCTCCTCTCAGAAAGGTTAGCGGCTCTGGCACTAAGCGCTAAAAGGGGAGCGTTAGGAGGAGCCGGAGTAATGGGACCCCCAGGCCCTCCAGGACCCCCAGGACCTCCAGGTCCTCAGGGAAGCCATGGCCTTACTGGTGCCCGAGGCATCCCTGGCATTATTGGAGCTGCAGGCCAAATCGGGAACACTGGCCTTAAAGGTAAAAAAATAAATAAATAAATAAATAGTACTTTTTAAAAATTTTAAGTTAACAGCTATGAAGTTACTGAGGTGACTCAAGAAGCATGAATTAGATTAATAATGAATATAATTAATATATTAAACCGGAGGTCTTTTTAAGTCAGGGACACATTTTGCGTGGGGATCCCTGATATAAAACGTGTCTAGTGACTCATTTTTATGTTACGATCATGCAATACATTTACATTTACATTTGCGGTATTTAGCAGACGAATGCAATAGAACGTCATGCATCATTGTCTGTATATTGTCAAACATTTTTTAAGTCTTTACGCATCATAAAAGAATTTCTTAGTAAAAAATTTAATTTACAAATAAAAGTTGCATACAATGTAAAGCTGATTTTGTTTTTTATCACATCTCGGATGCTTTACAAACATTTCTTTCTTTTTTTTTTTTTGAACAAAACATTCAACATTCATTAGCGCAGTCCTGCAGTACCGCCTGAAATCCTCTAGGGGATGAAAAAAACGAGCAGTAGCGCAGCGCGAATTCTGCGCTTTCTGCAGTGTGATTTAACTCGAAAATATCGTCCTCGGGTAAAAGTACACTCTCGCTGTCTCGCTCATCAGGGATCGGGGAAAACTGGGAAAAGTGGCGTAGAGATAAACTGGGTTTGAACGCGTGGTGTTTTTCCAGTTCGTATATATATGCACCTTCTTAACAATTCTCATCCTCGTTCTCGATCTTACAGGAAAGAGAGGAGCGAAGGGTGTGAGAGGAGATCCTGGTCGTCCTCATCCGGGTCCGGCAGGACCGGCTGGTCTTCCAGGTACATTTAAATTCGCTCGCATTACTGCTTTATACGTGTTTACAGGTATGAAACCCCGCCCCTTCTTGCAAACGAGCTCTTCGGATTGGTCGTGGCGCCGCCGTGTTGTATATATCGCAAATGCAATGCGGAGAACTACGGAAGCTGTGTACCGTATACTAAACTCCATAAAGCACTGCATATTGAAACATGAATACGTCCTGTTCTCCTTCAGGTCTTCCTGGTCTGGACGGAATCGCCCGCGACGGCAAGCCCGGAGAACGAGGGCCGCAGGGTGCAGCGGGTCAACCAGGCCACCCTGGAAAAGCAGGCCCTCCCGGCCTCCCGGGCTTCTGCGAAATGGCAGCGTGCCTGGCAGCGTCGGCTTACACGTCCCCGCGACTCCAGGAAGCCGGGACAGTCAAGGGACCGTCCACTTAACGCCGTCAAATCATCAAAGAGACGCGCTTCTTGCATGGGGACATCAACGTGTTGCAACGATCCTGAGTGACTGACTTTGGCGCAAGTGTGTGTGTGTGTGATTGTGTATGCATGAACGAGATGCGGTGACCGGCGTCCATCAAACCGCTAATCTAGGCTCGGCGGCGTCCCTCCCCCGGCGCGGCGAGACGTGAAAACGCCTTCATTAGGGACATCGGCATGACGACCTTCTTCCCAGAGACTGAAATCCAATCCAAAGCAATGATGTTTTCTTTCTACGACTTCTAATAATGATATGTTTATTTTTATCCCACGATATGATAAAACAGGGATTTTAGCACGAAAAAAAAAGGGTTCAAGATTGATAATAACAACAACAATAATAATAATAATAATAAAAACCTTATAAGATTAGCGTGTTATTTTCAAACTTATTGTTAATTACCTCACGATAAAAGCCTTGGAGCTTGTAGTTGTACATGAGGCCCCTCTGTATTAGCCTAGAAATAAAACCAACTATTCTACGCTCCGCTCATCCAAGCAGTACTGTAAATTCTATGTAAATGATGATGCAATTTCTTTTCTTTTTTTTTTTCGGTTTGTTTATTTTGTTTGTACTAATAACCGAAAAACGAGCGGGTTTGCGACAAGTTAGAGTCTATAAAGATATCGGCGTTCAGAGGAAACTGGTTATTTATCTGTCAACTCTTTTCACGGTCCGTTTCGAAACAATAAAGAGGAACCTTTTGTAAGACTGAATGTTCTTCCGCATCTTGTGAACGTCCGAACGCAGAAAGAACATAAAGGGCAAAAAGAAAGAAAAAAAAAAAGAAATTCTAAACGTATATACGAAATAAACCCGAATGCATCCATTTAGACGTGCAGATTTATTTCGTGGGGGAAAATAACCATCTTTAATGGTGTTAAAGAGCATGGTGCTTCGGGGGGGGGTTTGGGGGTTATGATGAACGCTTGCTGCATGCAGACATCTATTATATATTATATCTATATCTTATATATTATCTATATATTATATCTATTATAAATGTACATTTCGAATAAATTTTTATATTTATTATATGTATACTAGTAAGTGGCTATAGTGTATATATATATATAATATATATATATATATATATATATATAGTATATATATATATATATATATATATATATATATATATATATATATATAATATATATACACATTCATTCATCTTATATAGCGCTTTATATCCGATCTTTCCTCGGGTCACGGGGAGTCTGTGTCTATCTCAGGCGTCTATGGGCATTAAGGCAGGATACACCCTGGATGGAATGCCAACCCATCACACACACACACACACACACACACACACATTCATACACTAGGGACAATTTTCCAAGGTGCCAATCAACCTACCGTGCATGTTTTTGGACCGGGGGAGGAAACCGGAGAACCCGGAGAAAAACCCCCTGAGGCACGGGGAGAACATGCACAATCTCCACACACACACTTGGCCGAGACGGGAATCGAACCCGGACCCTGGCGGTGTGTGAGGCGAATACCATACAGGTGAAATTAAAGCCATCGTTAATCGTATATGAAAAAAAAAATACTGAGCTTTAAAATACTATATATATATATATATATATATATATATATATATATATATATATATATATATATATATATATATATATATATATATATATATATATATATACCACGATTGAAAACCAAAAATACAAGAGAAGCTCTAACCTTTTCCAGTATCTCCAACGCTAATCCGGTATCACTTTCGGCTCCATGCTCCAGCGACCCCGTCGTCTCAGCTCAAACCCGGAGGTCTCCTGCTCCGTTCTCCCGCACCGTGAGCTCTTGACCTCCTTAGTTCCAAGATCTGACTCGGTTTTCTCCAGAGCCTCGTCCTTAGTTTTCTATCATCCGTTACACTACTCTCCAAACTCGATTTCGTTTGCCCTTGCTTGCCGAGTGAAAGGGCTTCCGAGTGTTAACGTTACTCTCTGTTTGTCCATCTGTATAGTGCATGTTTATATGCATCATTTATTAGATAGACATTGTTATACACACACACACACACACAATATACAGTATATATATATATATATATATATATATATATATATATATATTCTCATCTTCTACCGCTTTTATCCGATCTTCCCTCGGGTCATGGGAGTCTGTGTCTATCTCAGGCGTCTATGGGCATTAAGGCAGGATACACCCTGGATGGAATGCCAACACCCATCACACACACACACACACACACACACACACACACACACACACACACACACACACACACACACACACACATTCATACACTAGGGACAAGTTTTCCAAGGTGCCAATCAACCTACCGTGCATGTTTTTGTTTTTGGACCGGGGGAGGAAACCGGAGAACCCGGAGAAAAACCCCCTGAGGCACGGGGAGAACATGCACAAACTCCACACACACATGGCCTAGACGGGAATCGAACCCGTACCCTGGCGGTGTATATATATATATACAAAATATAAAATAAAATGTCATCCTGCAGAAATGCATTATTTCATATATTTTCGGCCCTAAAACGCCTTCCAAGCCAAAAAAGTAACTTCTCTAGAACTCCCCCCCCCCCCCCCCCCCCACCCCCCCCCCCCCCCCCCCCCTCACTGATCAATAGACATTACCGCTTGAATGGCGCCTGCTGGCATTCAATGATCACCCAAAAGCTTTAAATAAAAAAAGAAAAGTTTCCCTTAAAAAAATAAATAAATAAATAAATTGCACACAAACACACGTACGACACAAATGGATCTATATGTAATGGTGGCAATTTTTCCCCTTAAATTACTTTTTTTAAGGTTTTATAAAGCATATAACAAAAATAAAAGGACAAACAAATTATTTACTGTCAATCAAACGACGTGTGGCGTTAATCGCGTGGACATTCAACCAGCTCGTGGAAGTGCTCAGTTTTGGATCAGACATGAAACGGTGGGACTGATGACATAACAAACGTTTGTTTGGGACATTTGGAAAGAAGGAGGGATGGGAGGATGAGTGGATGGGGGGGGGGTTGCACAAGCAAACTGAGTGAGGAGGAAGAGGAGGTAGTGGTTAAGCCCTTTGGATCTGAAGGTCATGAGTTCAAATCCCAGACACACAAGCTTGACACTTTCGGGCCCCTGAGCAAGGCCCTTAACCCTAAAGCTGCTGAGTTGTATGAATGGGATAAATGTAAGTCCCTGTGGATAATGTAATGCGTTTTATTCCTCCGTCGTGTATCTTAAGTCGTCACTGGTATGAGAAAATCTGACAAAACATCCACGACACACACACATCCACACACACACACACACACACACACACACACACACACACGAATGGCATGGGATCAGAAAATATCTATTATTATTCTTTTGGACCAAAACAACATTTACACTTTATGATAAGCACAAAAGACATCTTTATTTGAAAGAAAACCTGTTTTTTTTTTTACGACCCCCCAAAAAAGTGGTTGATTAAATCCAAAAAAAAAATATTTGATACATATTTATTTATTCAAGTTTGTAAAGAGATACAAAAAAAATAATTAAAATTAAAAAGGCCGGAAGTTTTGGATGGCTGATGTACAAGGTTGCGGCGAGAGAGAGAGACAGAGAGAGAGACAGACAGAGAGAGACACCTGAATTAAAACTCAAATAAATATGATGCTTTTTTTTTCTTACTCCCAAAAGTCTTCAATTGATAAATTGACATGCACCAATTTACAAAAAAAAAAATAAAAAATAAAAAAAAAAACATTTTCAATTCCTCTTTGAAAATAAATGCTATTAAAAAAAAAATACCACAAAATGTCGCGCCAATCTGTTCAAAATGATCCGTTCATTACAAAATAAGCCATTACATATAAATATTAATATGTACAACACACGGCTTCGAAGGAAATAGGAATAATTATATCTCAGGTTGTGCCTTTACATCCAGCTACATTATGCTCGGAGAACGGAGGGGGAAGATAAAAAAAATAAAAAAGAAAAATTTTCTTTATATTATATAATATATATATATATATATATATATATAGTATATATATATATATATATATATATATATATATACATATACATATATATATATATATATATATATTTATTTCCGGTTGTAAAAGCGATCTAGATTTCAGCAGCTGCCATGAAAAACCTCGCCAGAAACCCGATTTTGCAAAAAAAAAAAAAAAAAGATTAAACTGGTTCCACACTGCGATGTGTACTGGTGTGGAGCTAAAAACGATCCGGAAAACTCTCCGATAACGTGGCTCGGATGGTTCACGGAGCCAGACGCCACGCCTCCTGTCCCTTTCTACTAGCGACGCATGTAATACGCTTATTTTCCGCATAATGCGTTTCAAATCGCCGCGGTGAATTCGACGAAACCAGTTTAATAACGGAACCTAAAGACCATCAAGGCGAACGAACCGAGTGGGGGTTCAAGGAAGTGACAGTCCTGAAGTCGAAGTGAAGCGAAAGTTTTGAAATCAGTTTGGAAAAAGGGAATTATTTTTATTATTATTATTATTTTTTTTAATAAAACAGCTTAAAATCCAATCCAATCTGGTCCAGCCATGACTTATATTCCCAAGTGCCTGTTAGGCTCGTATTGATTTCCCCCTCAATCGACCATTTGGAATTGTTAACCTTTGTCTTTTTTGTTTAACCCCCCCCCCCCCCTCCCCCCTCCCCCTCCCTCAAACATACTCTTTCTAGTACATGGGCCCTTTAAATTGCGGGCCCTTGGGGTTGTATTCGACAGGTCCACTCATGCAGTCGGATGGATGGCAGCGTCCGTCTTTGCCCTTGGATCCAGTGGGTCCTGCAGGTCCGGGGATGCCTGGGATGCCCTGTTGTCCAGCAGGGCCTGGTGGGCCCATTTTACCATAACCAGGAGGTCCAGGAACACCTAAACCGAAGGGGGGGGAAAAAAAACCCAGACATGATTTGCTTAATTGTCTAGAATCTATAATGTGTTATAACTTATGACTTTTCCAGCCATGTGTGTGTGTTTAAAACTAATTTTACTGGACTGGAAAGACCTTTTCCCTTTACTTTATGCCAACGGAATGACCATGCACAACGCCAGCTCCATAAGGATACATTGGGAATGAGTCACAAACACACCCCAGGCTTCCTAACGTCACCTTTATGACGATCTTTTATAATGCCCTTATGGCTGAACACTCGAAAACCTTCCCAGAAGAGTGTACATTATTATAATAACACCTAGAAAAAGCGTAGAAAGGCAGTGGGCTCTAGAGCGGAATCCCACCAACACCAAGATGCCACTAGGGGGCGTAACGCTCAATTGCTGAGTTATAAGTCGCTCTGGATAAGTACGTTTGCCAAATGTCGTACATGTATTATAACATAGTGCAAGCTGGAATAAGCGAAGAAAGAATTTCACTGCGCTGTGAATTCATGGGACAAATAAAAGCTATAAACAATGCACAATCAAATAATGTATACATTCGCTTCGTATAATTGTAGCGTTGTCTTTCAGAAACATGTGCAGGAGGTGGTAGCGCAGTGTTTAAGGCCGGAAGGTCGCAGTACCAGCAATCTGCCACTAGGGGGGCCCTTGAGCAACGGCTTTTAACACCTAAACGTTAAGAGTTTGCACAGGTCTGGATAAATAGGGGAGGGTTATATTAGGACAGTATAAATCAACTAATATGTGGAGCATCCGCTGTGGCGCCCCCTAATGGGAGAAGGTGGGAAAAAAAAGGCAAGGACAACTTTTTCTATCAAATAAATGGAATATGATCAGTTTATCAATCTGTATGGTTTGCATTGTGAAAATACTAGATCGGGATCCGACCTGGAGCACCGGGGGATCCGACGTCTCCCATCTCTCCAACACCTTTATCTCCTTTCTCTCCCTTGGTGCCTGGAGGACCTGCAGATCCAACCAGAATGTCAATCAGGATTCAAACACACGTGATAACTTGGAGATGACTCGGTTCAACCCTCGGGGATGGGGGGGGGGTGTCGGATTTACCCTGAGGCCCTACAGGTCCTTGTCTCCCCTCTCGTCCGATGTGTCCCGGACGGCCTGGTAGCCCCGGGGCTCCGGCTCTTCCCGGAGTGCCGTCTTTGCCTGGGGGTCCGGGTCTGCCTTGTGGTGCGACCATTTCCACGGGCGTTTGCATGCGCGACATGTAATAAGCCATTCGCTCTGCGGAGACGAGGGCAGACGAGTAAATACTGGCCGAAGAAAACATGACCTTAATACGCAAACGCAAAAACGCCCGGAGCAGAACACTGCCAGACTCGTTCCATTCATTTTAGGTGCTTAATATTTAGTTTGTATATATATTTATATATATAGTTTTTTTTAATTATTTATTTATTTATTTATTTATTTATTCTTTTTATATTTGTTGTATTTTTAGACACTATATTTGACTCCAAATACATTTGTATGATTAGAAATCACTTATTCGAATGACAGTTTTTCTTGATTATTCCCCAAGAAAGTGTGGTGTTCCCCAAGGTTCGGTCTTAGGCCCTCTGCTTTTTTTGTTTGTGGCGCATCTGAATAACATTCACCAGGATCGTCGTCTTTCATCTTAAAAATATTGCTAAAATTAAAAAAATATGATTATTACAGGATGCAGATAAAAAGTAGTTCATGTAGTAACTAAAGGATAAATAAACAAAATAAAGATAAATAAATAAATAAATAAATATACTGTTTGGTTGTTCTATTATATATTATATTATATATATTATATTAGTGGTTAGCACTGTCACGGCGCGCTCTCTCTCTCTCGCTCTTTCGACACACACACACACACACACTCTCTCTCTCCTCGCTCCGCCCTGCTCGTTTCCACACTCACACACACACATACACACACACGCACACTCACGCACTCAATCACATTACTCCGATCAGGTGTTTCTAGTCTCATCTCATTCTCCATCTCCCCTTTATATAGCCCGGCTCTCCCTTCATTCCCCGTCCGGGCTCGTAACACTTAGGTAGTGTCGCGGACCCGTACTATTGTTATCTATATGCCTAACCCCTTCTATGCTTCCAGTCTGGTCCTGTTCCCGCTTCCTCCGGCTCCTGATTCCACGGACTCCCAAGTCCGCTCCGGGTCTCCTTCCCGTTTCGCTCGGCTCCAGAATCCGGACTTCCCAGGTCCGCTCCTGAACTTCGGTCCTCCAGAGACCACGGCGCACGGCGCGCAAGGCTCTCAAGCCTGTCTGGCCGCTCCTTAGAGCGGCGTCTCTTTTGTTGTTTTGCTTTTGGACTATTTCAATAAATCCTTTGTGTTTTTGGAATTACCGTTTCCCCGTGTGTCTGTGCAGCGCACCAAGACCGTTACAGAAGCCCGGACCGAAACAGCCCAACCCGGAAGTCGCGCTTCCGCCGCGGCTCGGAAGCCGCGACCGCGACTGCCGAACCCGGAAGTCGCGGCTCCGCCGCGGTACGGATAGCGGAGTGAGCCGAACCCGGAAATAGCTGCTCCGTCGCGACCCAGGTTATTTTTTCATTTTTTCCCTTTTTTCCTTTTTTTCTTTTTCCTTTTTTTCTCTCCCCACAGACACACGGGCCACCATGTTTCTATGCCCGATTGACACGTTTCGGGACACGCCCCCCTCGAAGCCCGCGTTTGCCGCCATCACTCCCCCCGCGCTCTACGCCGGCTCGGAGGAAGAATGCCACGCCTTCCTGGTCGAACTGTATGGCCAACCTTCAGCCAATATCCGGACCGGTTTTCAACGGAGCGTGCCAAAATCGCCCATATCGCCATGCAGTTGACCGGTCCCGCTCTTTGGTGGGCAGCAGAGATCTGGGACCAGGGAGGTTTTCTCACGCAGTCGGCGGACTGCTTCATGGACCGGATCTGGGAGGTTTTCGGGGGGAACTCGCCCAAGAATTTTTTGGGGGGGGCGACCTACCCTGTTCCAGTGCGTCGGCCCAGCCCAAGATGGCCAGCCGAACCCGCGGCCCAGCGCAAGATGGCCGCCGAACCCGCGGCCCAACCAGCGCAAGATGGCCGCCGAACCCGCGGCCCAGCGCAAGATGGCCGCCGAACCTGCGGCCCAGCCCAAGATGGCCGCCGAACCCGCGGCCCAGCTCAAGATGGCCGCCGAACCCGCGGCCCAGCCCAAGATGGCCGCCGAACCGTCCGAGATGGCCGCCGAACCCAGCGGCCCAACCGTGCAAGATGGCCGCCGAACCCGCGGCCCGAGCGCAAGAGGGCCCCGGCGCAAGAGGGCCGCCGAACCTGCGGCCCTGCTCAAGATGGCCGCCGAACCGTCCGAGATGGCCGCCGAACCCACGGCCCAACCGTGCAAGATGGCCGCCGAACCTGCGGCTCAGTGCGAAAGGGCCTCCGAGCCCGAGGACACGCCCCGTAGGGCCTCCGAGCCCGAGGAGGATGCCCCGTGGGGAGGCCTCCGAGCCCGAGGACACGCCCCGTAGGGCCTCCGAGCCTGAGGACACGCCCCATAGGGCCTCCGAGCCCGAGGAGGATGCCGTGAAGGCCTCCGAGCCTGAGGACACGCCCCGTAGGGCCTCCGAGCCTGAGGACACGCCCCGTAGGGCCTCCGAATGCCCTCCGAGGACACGCCCCGGTACTCCCCGGGCCTCCGAGCCCGAGGAGGATGCCGTGGGGGCCTCCGAACCTGAGGACACGCCCCATAGGGCCTCCGGAGCCCGAGGAGGATGCCGTGGGGGTCTCCGAGCCCGAGGTCCCGCCTGTTCCGCCCAGGTCCCATCCTCCCGCCTGTTCCGCCCAGGTCTCGTGTCCCGTTTAGTTCAGGTCCCTCCTGTTCCGCCCAGGTCCCATCCTCCGCCTGTTCCGCCCAGGTCCCGTCTCCCTTTAGTTCAGGTTCCGCCTGTTCCGCCCAGGTCCCCTCTCCCGATAGTTCAGGTCCCGCCTGTTCCGCCCAGGTCCCGTCCTCCGCCTGTTCCGCCCAGGTCCCGTCCTCCGCCTGTTCCGCCCAGGTCCCGTCCTCCGCCCGTTCCGCCCAGGTCCCCTCTCCCGATAGTTCAGGTCCCGCCTGTTCCGCCCAGGTCCCCTGTTCAGCCTGTTCCGCCCAGGTCCCCTGTTCAGCCTGTCCCATTAGTCCCGCCGGCTCCGCCCTGGCCCACTCTCCCGCCTGTCCCAGTCCCGCCGGCTCCGCCCAGGCCCACTGTCCCTTTAGTCCCACCGGCTCCGCCCAGGCCCACTCTCCCGCCTGTCCCAGTCCCGCCGGCTCCGCCCTGGCCCACCGTCCCGTCAGTCCCAGTCCCGCCGGCTCCGCCCTGGCCCACTGTCCCGCCAGTCCCAGCTCCCGCCGGCCGCCCGCCCTGGCCCACTCTCCCGCCAGTCCCACTCCCGCCGGCTCCGCCCTCCGGCTCCGCCCTGGTTCCCAGGGAAGCCGGAACCTCCTGACTCCCCTGACCCGGCCGAATTCCCTGGCCCGCCCTCCCTCCCCTATTTAGTTTCGGAGCGTCTGGCATCCGCTCCTGGGAGGGGGGGTAATGTCACGGCGCGCTCTCTCTCTCTCTCGCTCTTTCGACACACACACACACACACACTCTCTCTCTCCTCGCTCCGCCCTGCTCGTTTCCACACACACACACATACACACACATACACACACACGCACACTCACGCACTCAATCACATTACTCCGATCAGGTGTTTCTAGTCTCATCTCATTCTCCATCTCCCCTTTATATAGCCCGGCTCTCCCTTCATTCCCGGTCCGGGCTCGTAACACTTGGGTAGTGTCGCGGACCCGTACTATTGTTATCTATATGCCTAACCCCTTCTATGCTTCCAGTCTGGTCCTGTTCCCGCTTCCTCCGGCTCCTGATTCCACGGACTCCCAAGTCCGCTCCGGGTCTCCTTCCCGTTTCGTTCGGCTCCAGAATCCGGACTTCCCAGGTCCGCTCCTGAACTTCGGTCCTCCAGAGACCACGGCGCACGGCGCGCAAGGCTCTCAAGCCTGTCTGGCCGCTCCTTAGAGCGGCGTCTCTTTTGTTGTTTTGCTTTTGGACTATTTAAATAAATCCTTTGTGTTTTTGGAATTACCGTTTCCCCGTGTGTCTGTGCAGCGCACCACCACCGTTACAAGCACGTTCGCCTCACACCGCCAGGGTCTGGGTTCGATTCCCGTCTCGGCCATGTGTGTGTGTGGAGTTTTTGTGCATGTTTCTCCCCGTGCCTCCCTGTTGCGTTTTTCTCCGGGTTCTCCGGTTTCCTCCCCCCGGTCCAAAAAACATGCACGGTAGGTTGATTGGTACCTTGGAAAATTGTCCCTAGTGTGTGAATGTGTGTGTGTGTGTGTGTGTCCTGCGATGGGTTGGCATTCCATCCAGGGTGTATCCTGCCTTAATGCCCATAGACGCCTGAGATAGACACAGACTCCCCGTGACCCGAGGGAAGATCGGATATAGCGGTAGAATGATGAATGAATGAATGAATGAATATATAAATATACTGTTCTATTTTTAATATATATACCACACACACACACACACACACACACATATATATATATAAATACACACACATACATATATATATATTATCTTTTATAT
This sequence comes from Kryptopterus vitreolus, assembly GCA_030449085.1. Classification (NCBI taxonomy): domain Eukaryota; kingdom Metazoa; phylum Chordata; class Actinopteri; order Siluriformes; family Siluridae; genus Kryptopterus; species Kryptopterus vitreolus. Next base: position 10,191,680 of record JACRUU010000021.1, read on the forward strand.
ATATATATATATATATATATATATATATATATATATATATAATATATATATATATATATATATATATATATAGTACTGAACCTAAGTATAGAAGAAATTAACTTTTATCATGCTTCATGATTCGGAGGTTGAACCTTTACTTTCGAGAATTTAATTACTGAAAAAATTACATGAAAAAAAAAAACTGAAAGAAA
>JACRUU010000021.1:10199373-10201873 GCA_030449085.1 Kryptopterus vitreolus
ACAGAAATTCAGAATCGTGAAGAAATGGAGGTCAGAATTGGGAGAACTAAAGTCGGAATTGCGAGACATTAATTCGGAATTCCGACTTTTTTTTTCCTTTTGCCTTCTGTAAATGAATGGAAAAATACGGAAATCGAGGAAACATGGTATATAGGAACACGAAGTAAAGTGGACACTTACTGCAAGGCCGGGCGGTCCCATGGTGCCTGGGTATCCAGGAGTCCCAGGTGGACCCTAAAAAATAAACAAACAAATAACTAATAACTAATAAATAAATAACAAATATATAATATAATATCTCTAAGGAAAACATCAAACAATGACAAAAGCAAAACAAAAAAAAATGTGCAAAAAAACAAAAACAAAATGCAAAAAAACATACACGCATAAATAAAAAAATAAATAATAGTACAATATAACAAACAAATAACTAATATAATATAATATCTCTAAGGAAAACATCAAACAATGACAAAAGCAAAACAAAAATGGCAAAAAAAATTATTTTTGCAAAAAATGTCCAAAAAAAAAAGCAAAATAATAAATAAGCAAGCAAGTAAATAAATAAATAAACAGATAAACAAATAAATAAATAAATGATACCTGTTCTCCTTTAAGTCCATTGTGTCCAGGTTGCCCCCTCTCACCTTGCAGACCCTATAATTAGATCATAAAATATATTTAAAATTATAAGATAAATTCTAATTAAATAATCAAATATTACTATTATCAAATAAATATTTTATTTATTTATTTAAATTTTTTTTTTTAGTAATTAACTTCTCAATAAAGTCAAAGGAAAAAAAAATGCACTAATGCTTTTATCCTTCCACCGTAATATTATTTATTTATTTATTTTTACTAATTGCGCGAGATGTATATGTTTATATGTTCTGGACATATAAAGTATATCGGCCCGGCGATAATAACGCACGCTAAATCCTGACGCCGGCTCGTTATTTATCCTGGTAATGCGACGGATGAATTATTGATTCCCAACAAACAAACAAACAAAAAAAAAACAATGACGTCGAAAAAATTTCACCTTCATTCTCACAGGAAGCCAAAAGCCGGATTCACCAGCAGGCATCGTTATCCGTAAACCGCCGCATGGGAACGTCCGGAATGGTTTTATCGATAAGAGCTTAGCGCGAGATGATTTGTGCAGAAATATCAACATGAGGTTTGTAAGTGGGAAAAGACACGGGCTGGTTTGTGATAAAGTCTCACGCCGGAGCTGCAGAGTGCGTCCGTCTTTTCCGTGAGCTCCGCGTTATTGATCCGAGCGGTCCGACAGGTTAATCTTCCGGTCGCATGCAATATCCGAACCTATTCTTCACCACGCGGCTGCGATTTTCCCGACCTCTTTTTTTTCTTTATTACTGATCTAAATGCACGTTATAGAGACTCCTGGCGATGTTAAGCAATCCCGACATATTGCACATTTATGTGGAATTTCCAATTTTCCAAGAAAAATTCCGGACTTTACCTGGAGCAGAAACAGTGCAGGGTTAAAGTGCACCTATCTCTCAGCCAGCGGTGGAAATTAGCAACGTAAAGGTGTTTTTGGGAAAATTTCATTAGTACATTATTAATGATCTTAACTCGGCTACATTCCGGAGCGGATAAAAACCAAGCCACCAATCAGGATCGAGCTTGAGTTTGATTGGTGATACTTTTCTCTCCTGTTTGTAAAAACGGAATTCCCACGATGTTTGGAAAAACGCGTAAAAAAAATGCATACATAAAGTTTTCATTCATTCATTCATTCATTCGTCTTCTACCGCTTTATCCGATCTTCCCTCGGGTCACGGGGAGTCTGTGTCTATCTCAGGTGTCTATGGGTATTATGGCAGGATACACCATGGATGGAATGCCAATCCACCACACACACACACACACACACACACACACACACATACACACACATTCACAATCACACACACATTCATACACTAGGGACAATTTTCCAAGGTGCCAATCAACCTACCGTGCATGTTTTTGGACCGGTGGAGGAAACCGGAGAACCCGGAGAAAAACCCCTGAGGCACGGGAAGAACATGCACAAACTCCACACACACATGGCCGAGACGGGAATCGAACCCGGACCCTGGCGGTGTGAGGCGAATGTGCTAACCACTAAGCCACCGTGCCCCCCCCCCCCCACATACAGTTTTAACAATTACATTTTAACAAATGAAATCCCAGATATTCCAAAATATATTCCATTCCCTGAATCCCATATTATTCCAGGTTATTCCATAACCGAAGAAATTCCTGACATGGAAGTAGTTAAAAAAAAAAAAAAAGAAAGTTTTTTTGGGCTCGTGATAACTCCAATAGCTATTAATTAGTGTTTTGACTCGTTAATAGAATTCGAGTCTTTCCACATAAAGTCGCGTTCTAATAAATAAATAAATAAATAAATAAATAAATAAAATAAATCTCAGCACTTGTGCACTAAATACATTTGAAAGCAATTGCTTTTACTTAAAAGGGG
>JACRUU010000021.1:10204373-10231873 GCA_030449085.1 Kryptopterus vitreolus
ACCAGGACACTGTGCTCTGCCAATCCATTATACGGTCATGCCAAGTATGGATGGCACAACCTCCACTGCCGGACACATGCAATTCAACCCATATGTGCTATAGTTGGTGTTTGAGCCTGTAGCCAAAGGTAAAGGAGACAAAGTACAAAAAACCCGGGCCGAGCCACACCGGTCTGGCCCTCGTGATACCCTCACGTTTACCACTTTCGTCCACTCCAAGACGAAACGGTGACGTTCAGGACGATGGTCCTAATCCAGTGGTTTCCATCACGTTTGATGGGACTCGAACTAAACCATGGACTTTGTCCCATTGCTATTTGACCCGGTTTAACTATTAGTCTTTATTCCTTCTTTGCGTTATTATTCCTTATGCCCCATATGGTCCTTTCGGAACCTGAAAGAGGCTAAATTGACGCAAACTATATTAAAATTGTCCGTCTAATGGCTTTTCTGGTGGCTTTTGGAAATAATTCATTCATTCATACAAAATATTCATTCATTCATTCATCGTCTACCGCTATATCCGATCTTCCCTCGGGTCACGGGTAGTCTGTGCCTATCTCAGGCATCTATGGGCATTAAGGCAGGATACACCCTGGATGGAATGCCAACCCATCGCAGGACACACACACACACACACACATTCTTACACTAGGGACAATTTTCCAAGGTGCCAATCAACCTACTGTGAATGTTTTTGGACCGGGGGAGGAAACCGGAGAACCCGGAGAAAAACCCCCTGAGGCACGGGGAGAACATGCACAAACTCCACACACGCACAAGGCCGAGACGGGAATCGAACCCGGATCCTGGAGGTGTGAGGCGAACGTGCTAACCACTAAACCACCGTACCCCTTGGAAATAAGGAATAAATATTTAATTAAAATAGAGCCAATCGCCTCTTTGAATGGGTAAAAGTAGACCTTCACGGTACAGCCCCTTCATCTCGCTTTCTCAGGGCTTCCCTCAAAATTCTCGTAACATCAGGTGACGATATCTATCCTCATATCTATCCACCACTTTTTCCTCCCAAAAGCTCCTCACAGTACATAGACACACAATTCATCGGCATTGAGAGCAGCGATCCGGGCCTTCTCCCTTTCAGCGTGCGGCAGACATTACCATACTCTCCAGGAGAATTCCGGCAGGTCTTTATGTGCAATCCAACCCCGGCAGAACGGCATCTGCAACCCAGAAGTGGTGTCCCAGATATGGGACGTTTGGCAAGGCGCATGTGGACCTCTTCAACAATGCCAAATCGATTCACTATTGACTGGGCTTATCTCTGCTGGGTCAGGAGTCTCAACTGGCCTCAATGAATCCTACATACATTCACCGCTTCTTCAGTCGGCAAATTCGTCCTCGTTATGACCGAAAAGTGACCGTTTTTTTTTTTGAGGACGTTCTGTCCAATATAGACACAATACAGAGCGGGAATCCGCCACTAAATGATCCGATCCCTTTCCGAGAACGATTCGACTCACTTGGACTCAAGGGAATTCTAGTTTTCTATTAAACAATAAATTGACGCAAACTATATTAAAATTGTCGCCTTCGCCACACACAACGCTATCGATGGTGTTTTGGTGTTATTATTGATTCTGAAACGCTCAGTGACGCAAAGCATTAAAGTTGAACGCGACTCAAGCAGATTGGTTTCTAGTTTTTAACGATCGTAGAATTTTATATTTTTATTTTTACATTTTTATATATTTATATAGATTATATCTCTTTTTTTTTTTTAAGCGGGGGCACGGTGGCTTAGTGGTTAGCATGTTCGCCTCACACCGCCAGGGTCCGGGTTCGATTCCCGTCTCGGCCATGTGTGTGTGGAGTTTGCATGTTCTCTCCCCGTGCCTCAAGGAGGTTTTTCTCCGGGTTCTCCGGTTTCCTCCCCCGGTCCAAAAACATGCACGGTAGATTGATTGGCACCTTGGAAAATAGACACAGACTCCCCGTGACCCGAGGGAAGATTGGATAAAGCGCTAGAAGACGACTGAATGGATATCTCTTTTTACTCTTTAATATATATATATATATATATATATATATATATATATATATATATATATATATATATATATATATTTTTTTTTTTTTTTTGGTAAGTTTTTATTTATTTATTTTATTTATTTTATTTTATTCTACGTTTCTTCCCTTACCACATTATTTATATTTATTATTTATATATTAATCATGCTTACATGCTGGAAGGTCGTCAAAATACATTTTACTGCATGTCGTACTGTGTTTGTATGTGTATGTGTCAAATAAAATCTTCCCTTCCCTGTGAATATTCGTTACTTAGTTCTGTTCGTTATATATTAAAGCAGCTACTTTTTTACTTTTATTTCAGTTAATTTTTAGTAATATAGTAATTTTAGTAAAACTTCAGTTTTACTATTTTTCCTTTTATATTTTATTACTCCAGGTTTTGTAGGACTTTTTTTTTTTTTTACTATTTTATTATTAACAATTTTGATATAGATTGATATAAACACGGAAAATAAAAAAATAAAATACGGGAAGTTAAAATAAAACACGGGAAATGAAAATAAAATACGGGAAATTAAAATAAAATACGGGAAATTAAAATAAAATACGGGAAATTAAAATAAAATATGGGAAATTAAAATAAAATACGGGAAATTAAAATAAAATACGGGAAATTAAGCCCCTTTAAAAATGATTTAAAACTTAAAGCAAATGTAATCATTTTGACACCTAAAATGTGCTTTTTCAAGCTCTACCTTTATGTTCTATTGACACGGCATCAATACTGAACCAAAATATTGCATTTTCCATTCTAAAATTAAACTAAAAACCAGGTTACGATGTGTTAACTAGGGGATAAAAACAAGCCGGCTTAGAGACCGTAAAATAAATAAATAAATAAATAAAATAAATACATAAATACCCCAATGTATTAAAACCCCAAAACTGGGCGGGTAGCCAGTATGGTTTCTGAAAATGGCCGAAACGAAATTCGACTCGTAGCATTTGGAACAAAGGCTACATCTCCAGGAATGGGCGTGGCCAGCTAGGACATGACATATATTAACGGAAAACATTCGGTCCATCACAAGTGGAATTTCTCTCACCGGATCTCCTTTAATCCCGGGCTGCCCGGGGATCCCCGGTGACCCTGGAACACCCGGGCATGGGCTGTTATTGTTGGGTATCTAGAAGAGAATTAGTATAATAAGTAAACAGGATGAAAGATGATGTTTTTATTGTCTGGATTGCTTTGGGAAACACTCACAGGTCTCTGCGGCTCCTCTTCCTGATGCCTCTCAAGGCACTGGGGGTGGGAAAAATATAAATAAATAAATAAACAGAACCAGGTAATACATTCCAAGCTCATTTGCATGGCATCCATAAATAAAAACGGACCGGCGCCGCAGCACACGGAGGCCCGTGCGACTAGAAGCTAATATGAAGGTTTACTTGGCAGTCAGTTGCCAATAAAAGAAGCTTCATATCTTGATCTGCGGCTGTGATTACGCAGGATATTGCACCTTGGTCTAATATGATGCCAGAAAGAAAAAAAAACAAACAAATAAATAAATAAATAAAAGTGTATTTGCATGTTTTATATTTCGACGACTTCTGCGAATGTAATCAAATGTTACGCAAAACAAAATTGCAGTAAAAAAAAAAAAAAAAAAAAAAAAAAAAAAAAAAATACGCCCAACCTTCTCGCATCCGTCGGAAGAAATAACACCGGGCTTGCCGTGATCCCTCGTGTCAGGAACGCCGGGAACGCCGGGCAGGCCTTTGGAGCAGTCGCTGCAGTCCGGCTAAAGGCACAGAACATGCATGAGCGTCACGCAACTTGCAGCATAACAAGAATTTATTTATTTATTTATTTTTCTGGAGCGGGGGGAAAAAAAAAAAACGTGTGTGTTGCGCCCGGTCCCCGACGGGAGTGTTTTATTCATTACACAGTTCAGCGAGCGTGAACAGAAAAACCCAAATAAAACGCACCCATATATTAGCTTTGAGACCCCAAAAGAATCTGCGGCGCCGCCGAGCGCGACGGGCCCGAGTTTAAGATGTGCAAACATTATCGGCGTCAACGCGCCGGCGACCGGTGACCCCCGTGACACCCGGGTGAATAATTACTTTTGGTCACCGCGGTTTCCGTCTCCGGAGAGTAAAATGCAATTAAAAACGGCGAGAATGAAATAAATAAATAAATAAAAAACCGTTTTCGATGCATCGCTAGCGATTTTCAAATCATCGGAACATGTTTCGGAATAGGTTGCGTAATCTCCTGTAGCGGCACGTTCGTTGACGTCTTCGCTAATCCCATAATGCGGTGTGTTATTACAGCCAGCGCCTGTTAAAAAGCGAGTCTTTTATGGGTTTTGAGACGCGTTGGTTGGTTTTTCGTTCGCTTTTACGCAACGCACTAGGTGAAAAGGAAAAAGGGTCGAACTCGCAAGAACGAGTGGAAGAAAGTGGCGCGGAGTGATGAGATTAAATTTGACATTTTTGCCGAACTCGTACTTGCGGCAGTCGGACGCTTAATGGTCTGGGGGTTGAAGACTCATTCCGAGAAAAAGTGCAAAGAACCGACTAAGGGATGAAATGATTCCTTGAGCAAAATGCATATTATTTCAATTAGACTATTTTTTTTAGATGGGGGGGGGGGGGGGTGTGGGGGGGGTTTCTTTGTTTTTAGATGTTTTTTTTGGGGGGGGGGGGGGGGGGGGGGGGGGGGGCACAAATTTTTGCTCAGGGGCCACTTTTAGAATGTGACAGATGGGCTGGATAAGCAGCAGATGCATAGATAACAAACATAAACATAGAAAAAGCATTAATGTTAATACTTGAACGTATCACCACATCTAATGCGCCACCTGGTGGAACGTACAGGAATTACAGTCAAACGGTCTTAATTATGATAACGTCTTATTCCAAACTGGCGGGCCCCGATTAAAAAGGTACCAAGGGGTTCTAAGGGCCGTGCCCAAAGACCCCGTCCCGCGCCCACCCCCCCCTTCCCATCCCCACCCCCCCCCCGATCCAGTGGAACCATTGTGGTGCTGGGATTTAAACTCATGACGTTCTGATGTATAAAAAGTACATATTCATCCATTGCTGATTTTATTTCGAATGCTATATACGATGGCATTTACACAATCGTGTTTACATCGCATTCGACTGATCTGAAACCCACGCCGGTGCATTTGCTTCCACTGAGATTGAAAAATGTGTGTAATAGGCATCGCTTACACGCGTGGATAAAAAAAAAAAAAAAAAAAAGCAAAAAAAAACCCCAAATGCTTTAAAATCGCCGCAACACACACACACACACACACACACACACACACACACACACACACACACATCGAAGTGTTACATCGGCGAAGAGGAACGCGTGGGCGTGATGGACGTACCGAAGGCTGAACTTCAGGTCAGAGCCGAGAACGTTTTTGTGGGGAAGAAAAATAAATAAATAAATAAATAAATAAAATAAAATACTCACCTTTTTGTTATTGGTAATGTCGACCGGAATCTGGGAAATGGAACGGAATCAGAGAAAGAATATTCAGTATGACATCATTTCTGATACAGTAATATTAAGAGTTCCGTGAATGTTATAAAGCTCTATGAAGGTTCGTTGGTAATGAATAAATCAGTAGCATTTCACTCAAATACAAACGACAACAAAAATCAAGCATGATACACAATCATAAACAAACCATTGTTTCAGTACACGCCCAGCAGTGCAGAAGATCAAAACAGACCATGATACACATCTGTATATTGACTCTATTTGGGCCCTTAAGCAAGGCCCTTAAGAATTTGTGTCTGACAATGCGCTCGGGAAAAAAGCCGGGATTTGCCGTGATTCTTATATGGCGAATAAAAGCTATTTGATTTTATTTATACAATTATACACTTTTTATTCACACTTTTACACTTTTACTTTTAAAGCCGTTATATATATATATATATATATATATATATATATATATATATATATATATATATATATTATATATATTTATATATTTATCTATATATATATATATATATCATATCTATATATATTATATACTTAAATATATATATCTATATATATATATATATATATCTCATATATATCTATATATATATATATACTATATATATACTCCTATATATATATATATATATAAAATATATATATATATATATATATATATATATATATATATATATATCTATATCCTATAGCTAGTATGCTTTTTAACCACTAGTGGGGACTTGGTGGGACCAATATCTTCTGGCCCAATAAACAAAAATAAACAATTTTTTTTTATATCGTACCTTAATCCACTGCACTACCACCTCTGACTGAGCGACAAGCCTTCCTTGTTAAGATTCGTGATATGAGAATTTTTAAAATAAGCCTTAAAATAATCTTTCCATTCGAACATTCACTTTATTCTTGCACTTTAAATCTGTCACTTGTTTTTATTTAAAAAAAAAAAACAAAAAAAAAAAAAAACAATAACATTACTTGTTGCCTGGACTGAACAAGTACAATTTTCATATTTTCTAAGATCGAATATGCAGTGTGAATTTTTAAGATGGCAAAAAGAAAAAACATCTTTTGTAAAATAAATAAATAAATAAACAAACATAAATAAATAAATAAATAAATAAATAAGCTTTTGTGCACTTTGTCCGATGCACTCAGGCGCGTGGAAACACTGGTAATTAAAATCTTTTTTTCTTTTTCTTTTTTAAAGAGCAGGAACGTCTTTTGTCCAATCAATGAACTGCGGGGGAAAAAAAAAAAAAAAACAACAAAAAAAGGCTGTACGGCAAAAATAAGCCTATAGGAAATAAGTTGCACTATAATTGGCTGTAATAGCAATCATTTAGACGTTAAAAAAAAAAAAAAAAAAACAACACTGTCCAAAAGACTGTCTTCCATACAGAGAGGTGTCGTAATTCCTTTCCTCTTTAACGAGCGTTCCATAAAAGAGAATCAATTATCCTAGCTTTTAACCTGCGGCCGACACTTACAGAAAAACCCCCGGGCAGGATTTGGCAACCGCCAGCCTGCGGAGTGTGAAAGATAAAGCAGGTGTCTGCAGTCACTAAACAGATGTGAAGAAGTTCATATTTTTCTCCTGTCACTGCTGGGTGGTCCGAAACGCTGAACCCGACTCTCGGGAGCGCTTTCCTTCCTTCCCCGGAGCGCTCGGCGAACTCTGATCTATCCAGCCGACTCGTTCCGCGCCGAGAAACGCAGTAATCAGCAGGGGTGGTCATTTGCGCTCCGGAAGCAATTTGCGCTAACTTTTGATTATAACCGTGCGCAATTACGGGATCTCGGCGGCGACATCATAATTACGACGGATGCTCTACAAATCCCAGCGGCAATAACGGCTTTTATTTATTCATTTATTTATTTATTTTAGCTATTTATGGTGTTTTTTTATTTATTATTATTATTATTAAACGTGATTTCGCCGAGACTACTTAAAAATGGATCGTAATAAAACTCGGGTTTTAATTTTGTTTACTCTGTTTTTTTTTTTTTTTTTTTTTTTAGTCGGGCGTTTAAATTAAAATAAAAATTAAAAATTGTAATAAAAAAATTGTAATGAAAAAATGTAAACGACGGATGTTTGATGCATTTCGGTTGCACAATTTAGAAATGGAACAGGCCGGATTTTTAAACCCCTATAAAGTGTTATTTCAATCAAATACTAGACATGAAGGATAAAAAGAAAAAAAAGGAAAAGAGAAGTAGCTAAAAGGACATGTAGGACGGCACTAAGGTGGGTGCAAAGTGCTGAACTAAATAATAATAATATATAGAATAATAATAATAATATAATATCCTTTATTTGGTCACATGTACATTACAGCACAGTGAAATTCTTTTCTTCGCATATCCCAGCAGCTTGATGTTGGTAGCTTTGGGGTCAGAGCGCAGGGTCAGAGCCATGATACGGCGCCCCCTGGAGCACAGAGGGTTAAGGGTCTTGCTCAAGGACCCAAGGGGCGGCAGCTTGGCCATACCGGGGCTCGAACCCGGATCTTCCGATCAGCAGCCCAGCGCCTTAGACCACTGAGCTACACCTCCTCCCTAAATGGGATCTAAGACATTTTATACTTGCACGTCGGTTACCCAAATGACCGTCCTCACTGCAAGTCAACAACAACAAAAATAAATAAATAAATAAAGGGTTGGGGATAAGGAGGGAGTTTATTGCCGAGAAGGACGATTCCAGAATCGGTCCTCGTAATGAAGACGGCACAATTGAGACCACTCAAGTTAAAACTAAAACGCTCGCAATTGCCTACGTTCTCAGAAAAGGAAGAAAAAAGACAAAACCCTATAAAATAGAATATATATATAAATACCCAAAAAAATATATATATATATATATATATATATATATATATATATATATATATATATATATACGCTGCGTTGTTATTGTCCTCGAGATGCTGCACTAGTGAACTCCGTCTCTCCACATCATTAATCGCACTAATAGCTGGTATAAAACCAGGCCTGCTCCAAATGCAAAGCAAAAAAAAAAAAAAAAAAAATCTGAATTTTTATTTATTTATTTATTATTATTTTTAAAAATCAACACACTCTCATTGACTTCCCCTTGCCTCTTCATAACATCAACAACAACAACAACAACCCTACATCTTAAATATATCATTAGCTCGGGCGATTGGATTATTTATGCATGCTCCAATTCATTCCCGGTTGGGATTATTCACGTAAAGTGATTTTTAACGTTGCGAGAAAAACCCTGCTAGCGCGCTAAGTAGCTAGCATCAGGGCTGGGGTTAAAGGGAAAAAAAACGCGATTAGTTTTTGCGAAGAGGAAGAGGAAGTGCGTAAGGGTGCGATAAAAAAAAAAACAAAACAAAGACAATAGAATGTAACCCCACGGCAGATATCAACCAACCAGATTCTCGAGAAATTTATGTGCAAGTTCTCCATGAGCTCCTCCCACTATACAGTTACTCACTGGTTGGCCGGGCGGACCCGGTTTCCCTGGTAAGCCATCATTGCCAGGGACACCCTGCAAAAAGGAACTGAGGTTGAATTTAGCCTTCAGCCAGGCTCAGGACACGTCCGTCTCCAGCGCGGTATGGATAAACGTAGCCAAAAAGATCCGGGACCCTGGTTTGCGTTTCCGGGGTAGGCGGTGGGTGGGGGTGGTTGGGGGGGGGGGGGGTTCGCAGTCTACGGGTTTAGGTTTAGCTTGCAATCTGAGTTGCTTTAAGTTTTACGTTTTTAGCTCTTCTCGATCAAGCTTGGGAAAGCAACACAACACCAGGTTAAAGACCACGCTTCGCCCACACTGAAGCCTTTGCCCGATTAGCCGTCATGCTTTTTGAAAATTCATTCATTCATTCATTCATTTTCTAGCCTTCGCTTTATCCGATCTTCCCTCGGGTCACGGGGAGTCTGTGTCTATCTCAGGCGTCTATGGGTATTAAGGCAGGATACACCCTGGATGGAATGCCAACCCATCACAGGACACACACACACACACACACACACACATTCATACACTAGGGACAATTTTTTTCCAAGGTGCCAATCAACCTACCGTGCATGTTTTTGGACCGGGGGAGGAAACCGGAGAACCCGGAGAAAAAACCCCCTGAGGCACGGGGAGAACATGCACAAACTCCACACACACATGGCCGAGACGGGAATCGAACCCGGACCCTGGCGGTGTGAGGCGAACGTGCTAACCACTAAACCACCGTGCCCCCCCTGTGCTTTTTGTAAATTGAATTGAGAAAAATGTTCTTCGTGGATAATATATATATATATATATATATATATATATATTATATATATATATATATATATATATATATATATATATATATATACGTTTTTTTTTTCCCCCAGGCAAATCTTCTCGGGAAGGACCCAAATACTTTAGAGAAGTCCGCATTGTATTCCAGAACTTCACTGTGAGCTTAGCATGGTTTTTAAAAAGTATACAAACATTACTTTTTAATCGGATCTTTTACTTTTTTAAAAAAATAAAAAAAAAAAAGCTATTATTAATATATATATATATATATATATATATAAATAAAATAATATTATACATTTGACTTTTACATTTACATTACATTACGTTTAACATTCCCAGGCCCCCTTTTTCCAAGTGTTAGTGCAACGTGAACATGTACAGTAGGCAGCGCAGTTTAACGCGACTTTAAGGATTAATTCAGCAGCGTTAACAAAAGCAGCTACATTAAAAGCTACATTTACGCCGTACTTTATTACGCTTTCTAGGATTTACGTTGAGATTTACATTATTTGACTCGTCTGGTTTATAAACTTTATAGATAATATGACATATTAATATTCGTTTAAATGTTAACCGTTAGCCTATTAGCCACAGCTTCCCATGCACGCCGCCTTCCACCATCAAAACAAAAACAACAAGCCGCATACTAAGACAATGCGAGACACGGAAGACACAGCACAGGACACGGAAGCTCACGTACAGACGCAGGTTTGAATCCCATACCAAAAGAAGGGAGATCCACAAGCACACTGGTAAGCACTTACCTGTGGCCCTGCGAACCCTGTAAATCCTTGGGGCCCTGGAGGTCCTGGAGGACCGGGAGGTCCTGGAGGCCCCTGATAAAGCACATCCAATAAGAGCAGGAGTAAGATGGTTATAGTCGATATATTACACTAACAAAAAATGCCTATAATAAGGATTCCAGAAGGTATATTCCAGATACGTTTATTTTCATTTCCTGTTTTTTTCTTTTTTCCAGGATTCCTTCGTTCATTGGGATTCACGAAATATTCAACTTTGAGAATTTCTCTTATCTCTGTCCTCAGTCCTGCACTGAAGGTCTCATCCAGTCCAGGTCATATTTCTAGCCATAAAAATCCTACGGTTACGCTTATTTATCAACAAGGCGTCGACTCGGCCATCGGATCCTACAAATTCCCATGGAAATTGCAATTTGTGACAAACCAGTCACAAATAAACACAACCTCAAAGATCTTCCGACATTTTGGTGCAGATAAAAACAATCCTGAAAAATAAACACACTTTCTAGTTTCATGGCATAACGGGGACACAATGTCACCCTATGCTTTGCCTATGGTTGATCTGTGTATTAGCCTGTTTGCTCGGCCCTTTGTCTTTAAATGAGTCAATGGAGTTTAAAGACCAGTGCATTTGTTAACTGAGAGCTGTGAATCAAACCTGAGGACCAGGCTGCCATGTGCTCCCTCCGTTACCACCAGGGACACCCTGTGAGACAAAAACAACAACAACAACAACAACAACAATGTAAGAAGCAGTAGAGTTGTAAAAAGCAAATCAGTTGCATTGGCTTCGAATAACGCTCCACTGCAACACTTCCCAATCACAAATCCATCCATCCATCCATCCATCCATCCATCCATCCATCCATCCATCCGAAATAATCAATGCTGGGATGATACTCACAGGTTTTCCAGGTTGTGGATTTGCATATGGCACACAGTTGCACTCTCCTGGCTCGCCCTATGAACACAAAACACACAGGGCTGTCTTGTGGCGGCATGCAGTGTGTGTGTGTGTGTGTGTGTGTGTGTGTGTGTGTGTGTGTGTGTATAGGTATTAATAAATATATAATAAATTGCTTTTGAAATTGCTTAAGCAAAGACACAAAAGCAAATTGCTTGTACTGTAACGAATTCATTCATTCATTCATTCATCGTCTATCGCTTTATCAGATCTTCCCTCGGGTCACGGGGGAGTCTGTGTCTATCTCAGGCGTCTATGGGCATTAACGCAGGATACACCCTGGATGGAATGCCAACCCATCGCACACACAAACACACATTCATACACGAGGGACAATTTTCCAAGGTGCCAATCAACCTACCGTGCATGTTTTTGGACCGGGGGAGGAAACCGGAGAACCCGGAGAAAAACCCCCTGAGACACGGGGAGAACATGCACAAACTCCACACACACATGGCCGAGACGGGAATCGAACCTGGACCCTGGCGGTGTGAGGCGAACGTGTTAACCGCTAAACCACCGTGTCCCATCTACATTGAATTGCTCCGCCTATGGTGTACGCATGTTTACGTCTCATTTACAGCGTATATCGACATATTCGGTACTTTAAACCGAGCTGGAATCTGAAAGTGAATCGAGTAACCCGTGCAGAATTACACATGTGCATTGCAGTGCTGTCCAAATGTCCTTTTCATTCACGGTGCAATTTGAACTCATGCCCTTCGGGTTGAAAGTCCCTGGCTTCTTCCGAGTGCTTCTTTAACGAATGAATAAAGCAAGAGTCCCTCGTTTAACGGGGAAGCACGAATACCACTTTCGCCCCCCCGACTAATAAGCCCATTCCTGCTTTTAGGGTGTTTTGAACGAGTGTCTCCGCTGTCGAGGCAACACGCTGCACATAATCAGTTCCTTCTAGATGGATCTCATGTGCACCTCGACACACAAAAGCAGATGAAGAAAAACACACACACACACACACACACACACACAAGCAGCGTTGGGTTTTTTTGGAGGACCTCCAAATCCCCTCCTCAGCCCACTGAGCCGGAGTCTTACCTTGTCACCCTTAGGTCCGATGGCTCCCTGAAAGACAGGACACACACACACACACACACACACACACACACACACACCTCAGTTTTAGTCTGCTATTGTGTTTTAAAGCTCCTGGCCCTGTGAGATGAGTGCAGATAAGGAACGAGAGGGGACAGTTGATGAGATGAAAGCAGACAGCGCGCTGATATGGATCCAGGCGGCGTTCGAGACAAACCCCATTCCGTAAAAAAAAAAAAAAAAAAAAAAAAAAAAACGCAAAAAAATAAAAAAAAAAAAACGCCGCCAAGCCAGCCCCCCCTCCCCTTGACACCCCCCCCCTCCATTCCTGCACTGCCGGGTAATTAACATCTGACGCTGTGAAAGCAGACAGCGTCGCCTTTGTTTCTTTAATGAGAAGCGCTTTGCCAAGACAATAAATTTCCCCCCCACATCCCTTTTGTCCCCACAGCTGACAAGATCACATCCGATGCCAAGCGCATGCAGCACACTTCTGATGGGGTTTTATGAGTTACAGGCGGCTCGAATATCAAGAGCAGTTTTCATTTCATCAGCTATTAAAATAAATAAATTAAATAAATAAATTAAAAACACCACCACCCGTCCCCCTCCCAAGTTGTTCGGCCTTTTGGCGTTCCGCGAGCCTTATTTAGCCGTTGTTTATGGGCGCTGTCAGGACCTGCGCAATTCCTTTTCCTTTGCATCCGTCTGTGTAAGCGTCTCGTTTAGCGTTAAAAAATAAAGACCAAATCGAGCTGCCAGATACGGATTCGTCACTCGACGGTGAGCATACCTCGAGCATTAATTCACACAAAACCTCGTCACAATGATCACGATGTGTATATAGGAGAATGTGTATAAATAAATAAATAAATAAATACATTTTAAAAATGCCTAAAAGACAAACAAACAAAAATCCCGAATGTTTTTTTTTTTAAAAATTGAATAAATCAAATATGTCCCTTTCTGTGGGAAAAAAATAAAATGAATAAAATAAAGAGTTTACAGGGAATTTTTTTTTAAAAACATGAAATGAAATGTAATCATTTACATAGATAAATATCTAAATAAATAGAATTATTGAATTAAAATCAATCAAATATGTCAGCCGTGCCTCCCTTTCTGTGAAAAGTTTAAATGAATAAAATTCCAAAAATTAAACAAGAATTACAGTGAATTTTTTTTGAAAAACATGAAATGAAATCTAACCATTTGCATAAATAAATATCTAAATAAATAGAATTATTGAATTCAAATCAATCAAATATGTCAGTCAAGCCTCCCTTTCTGTAGAAAAATGTAAATGAATAAAATAAAAAATAAATAATAATAATTTACACTGAATTTTTTTACAACCTGTAATCAAATCTAATCATTTCAATATATAAATACAATTATTTAGTTAAAATAAATTCAATATATCAGACATTCCTCCCTTTTCAAATGACACTTGACACTTTAGTGCTGCAGGGATTAGAACTCATAACCTTCTGATACAATATCACTCAGCATAATGATGAGCATCGAGGAGAAAGTGAAGAGAAGAACGAGAAGAAAGAGTGTAAGAGAGGCAGAAAACATGTGACTCACCGGGAACCCATCGGCTCCTGGAAGTCCTTGAGGGCCATGGAAACCGTCTCTCCCCTAAGACACAACAACAACAACAACAAACACATACATTTTTTAAATAATACACAATTACTTTGTTGATACCTAAGCAGAAGATTAGTATGTTCATATGACTCATTATTCGCTTGAGTTTTAGACTTATAACGAAGGGAGAAAGGAAAAGTCTGGAGTGCATTTCCAAATGTGACAAGTCTTGTTGTTGTTGTTGTTGTTGTTATTATTAGCAATATTATTAGAATAGCGGCCACAACTTCCTGTGAATAGATCGTTTATTTTACCTACGGATGGGAATCGAAAGTCAATTCTGGAATCGATTCTGGAATCAGATACGATTCTAAGATTTACAATCAATTCGATTCCCATTATCGATTCCTGGGTGCCCACCTGGCAACCTGTCAGGACCTTCCACATGTCCAATCTGCCAGGACCTTACGTGGCAACCAAAACATCAGTTTACAAGATGGACGAAAGTGGGATAAAAATCGGAATCGCTAAAATTTAAATTAAAAAGATATTGTAAATCGCCAATATATATATATATATATATATATATATATATAATATATATATATATATATATATATATATATATCTATATATAATAACAAAACCCACAATAACAGACTGTGAATGTCACAATGAAAAATTTCCGCTGATGGATTTTCACATTTTATATTTGTGAATTCTCACCGGAGGTCCCGTTATGCTGACGCCAATCGGCCCCTGAGGACCCGCGGGCCCCATTTCACCTTTCGAACCCTGGGGCAGACCAAAACATTAATCAGGAAAGAATGCACCAATAAATAAATAAATAAATAAATACATAAATAATAGATATGTAATAGACAGAGCGACAGACAGACAGACAGATAAATAGATAGGTCGATAGACAGACAGATAGATGGGTAGACAAACAGACAGATGGATCGATCAATAGATAGGCAGACCAGACAGACAGACAGACAGACAGACAGATAGATGATAGATATATAGACAGACAAACAGATAGATAGCAGACAGACAGACAGATAGATAGACAGACAGACATACAGACAGATAGATGGGTAGATAAACAGACAGACAGACAGACAGACAGATAGATAGATAGATAGATAGGTAGATAGGTAGATAGATAGACATATAGATAGACATATAGATAGACAGATAGATAGACATAAGACAGACAGACAGATAGATAGATAGATAGGTAGAGAGATAGACAAACAGACAGACAGACATATATATATATATATATAGATAGATATGTATATAGATAGATAGATAGATAGATAGATAGATAGATAGATAGATAGATAGATAGATAGACAGACAGATAAATAAAAATGCAGGACTGGTTTTGTTACCTGTTTTCCGGAAGGTCCTACAAGCCCAGGAGGTCCTTGAGGTCCTGCCGGACCCTGTGATCGTCATCAAACACGTCATGGAATGCGACGTACTAGTAAGATCTAGGAATAAGCTGTACGTTTTATTGTACTTACAGCAGGTCCAGGAACACCTCTCGGTCCTTGGTCACCCTGCGTCGAAGAGAAAAAAGGTTCGGGGTGAAAAAAAAACCGTTAAAACGTAGGTGGGCGATTTAAAAAACAAACAAACATATAATCTAGCATGTTAGGAAAAAGCGTCCAAAACGACTCCAAGCGCGCGAGTCAACCCTTAATAAGATTAGCTTTTTATATTACCTCGTAGGTCGGGTTGTGTAAGAAACGTTGGCTAGCGGGATATACGGTGGTATAATCACAGAATTAGGAACATTATGGGACGCTACATTTAAACCGAAAAAATCTGTACCGAAAAAACAAACAAACAAACAAACCAACAAAATAAACCTCACTTTCTTCCCGGCTTTCCCTTCGCCGACTCCACCGGCATCTCCCTTCTCTCCCTTGGGTCCAGGTAAGCCCGCGAAGTCCCCGTTACCCGCAGGAAGCGTCGGACAGCTGTCACAGGCGTCGCCCTGGCAACAAATAAATAAATAAATAAAAATGAAATGAAAAAATAGACAAGAGGGCCCGAGGGCTCGGCGTTTAGCATAAGCAGCTTTGACGCCACTTCAGAAGCGCTGGCGCCTGCCACTTATGCGTAAATGGGATATGTAAATGCGCTGTAAGTCATTTAGTTTCATTGCTGTCACACTTTTTTATTTATTTATTTATTTATTTTTATTATTATTATTACTACTTTTATTTATTGTCCCGGGCGAATTTGTTTGCAAGTCGTCCCTGTTTACACTTCTGAAAGCATTATCTGTCAGCGCGTGCTGTTCAGGACCGAGCGCATTTGAATATTTCATGAGCGGTTTTACTTTTCGTGTCACGTTCGCGCTCTTTTTTTTTTCTTTTTTTTTTTTTTTTTTTTTTAACACAAGTGCGAATCATCATACTGCATGCGTTCCCACTGTTTGCTCACGCGCCCGTCCGCTTTATACCGAACAACACAGTAATTAGGGTTTTTAAAAACCTACATGTGAGCGTTTTATCCTCTTGTACAGCAAAAACGAACACTTTATTAATTGTGAAACATTTTATCCTTTCATTCATTCATTCATCTTCTACCACTTTATCCGATCTTCCCTCTGGTCACGGGGTGTCTATCTCAGGCGTCTATGGGCATTAAGGCAGGATACACCCTGGATGGAATGCAACCCATCACACACACACACACACACACACACACACACACATACACTACGGACAATTTTCCAAGGTGCCAATCAACCTACCGTGCATGTTTTTGGACCGGGGGAGGAAACCGGAGAACCCGGAGAAAAACCCCCTGAGGTACGGGGAGAACATGCACAAACTCCACACACACATGGCCGAGACGGGAATCGAACCCGGGCCCTGGCGGTGTGAGGCGAACGTGCTAACCACTAAACCACCGTGCCCCCCTAAGATAATTAACTAAGTTTAAATACTTTTATTTATTTATTTTTACATAAACATGTATACTTAATTTATTAATACGTTTCTATTCCCTTTTCTGTGTATTTTTCCTGATCTTGGATTTCAAATATTCTTTCTTTTTTTTTTTAGTATTTTTGTTTTGTATTTGTTTTGACGTCAGAGACAGTTTGTCCAATGAAATGCTTAAACTACAACAAAATATAGAAAATACGAAACATTAAACTATTTTAAACAATAAAAGAAATAGTATTACTGAAGCATCATAAAGTTTTTAATTAAGTGTGTGCATAAAGTATATATATATATGTGTGTGTGTGTGTGTGTGTGTGTGTGTATGTGTGTGTGTGTTTTTTAGGGCCGTCAAAATGAATGCAAATTAATTTTTACCTCTCAAATTCAATTAACACGCGATTAAATGCAGCTCGCGTTTCTGTTCGCCCATTTCTGATTAAAAAAATTAATAAATAAATAAAGACAAACGAGGTCAAATTGAAACCTTCGGCGCAACACACATTTATTCACGTTTCATGCCCTTTCCTTATATTTAAAAAAATAATAATTATTATTATAAAATAAAGTCCAGGGAAAATTCTTTGATTGAGTTACAGAAATAATTATCGATTACTTTAAAACATTTTTGTGTTGTGTGTGTGTTGTGTGTATATATACATAATTCCTTTGTGTGTGTGTGTGTTGTGTGTACACAATATATATATATATATATATATATATATATATATATATTATACACATACATATATACATACATACATACATACACACTGTATATACCCACAAATGGAATATGCACACACCACACACACACACACCACACACACATATGTGTAATCTAGAATATATATATATATATATATATATATATATATATATATATATATATATATATTATATATATATATATATATATATATATATAAAGGGGCGGTGGTTTAGTGGTTAGCACGTTCGCCTCACACCGCCAGGGCCCGGGTTCGATTCCCGTCTCGGCCATGTGTGTGTGGAGTTTGCATGTTCTCCCCGTGTCTCAGGGGGTTTTTCTCCGGGGGTTTTTAACGTACGAAGATCTGCAGAGGGTGCAAACATTGGCGATCATGGCCCGCCCAGTCACTGCACCTAAATCCTTTCTGTACCGCTCTGGGATGCGCAAGTGAAGGATATCTTCGGCAAGTTTCACGAGAGTCCACGGATTATTTTCCCAGCGTGCAAAGCTGTCCTTCATGCCAAAATAAAGCGGGACACCTGGACGGATAAATAAAAGCCTGAAAGACGTCGACATTCCCAAAGGTTTGACAGACACTAATATTATCAAAAGAACCGGTCCTTTATTTATCATCATCATCATTCATCTTCTAGCGCTTTATCCGATCTTCCCTCGGGTCACGGGGAGTCTGTGTCTATCTCAGGTGTCTATGGGCATTAAGGCAGGATACACCCTGGATGGAATGCCAACCCATCACACACACACACACACCACACACACACATTCATACACTAGGGACAATTTTTCCCAAGGTGCCAATCAACCTACCGTGCATGTTTTTGGATCGGGGGGGGAGGAACCGGAGAACCCGGAAGAAAAAAACCCCCTGAGGCACGGGGGAGAACATGCAAACTCCACACACACATGGCCGAGACGGGAATCGAACCCGGACCCTGGTGGTGTGAGGTGAACGTGCTTCCTTTATTTATTTATTTATTTATTTATTTATTAGCTCGGCCATGTTTTCACTCCCTCGACAAACCTCCTTTATCGTATCTCATCTCGCATTATTCTCAATCGAAGGGAAATCTTCATCCCTATTTCCGAACAAAACACCAGAGCCTTCCTACTCCATTCCGACTCGCAGGACTTCATTTGAATTCTGCCTGCAAGTTATATTCACTCACACACACCACACACCACACACACACACACTGATAGCAATGCACCATGACTTTAATCATCGGCAAGATGCGCTACAGCGCTGACAGATGGATCAGGAGTGTTTATTAGACGAGAATTCCCGGCGTATTCCGCCACATGCCTGGGCTTCGTTCTCGGAACGTGTTCGAGTCGAGGAGGGATGTTTAAAAACCTTCTCCCAGACATCGCCGTCTTTTGTTGAACGATAGCAGGCCAACAAATAGGGAGAGCCAAGGGGACAAAACAGAAGTGTGATACAGAATTAGTTCATTATGTTCTGTTTTGTAAAATTAATTAATTAATTAATTAATTAATTAATTTAAAGGTTTTGAAAATAAAAAAGTTGGATACATAAATAACAATAAATAAGGCAGGATACACCATGGATGGAATGCCAACCCATCACAGGGCACACACACACTCACACACACACACACTCACACACACACATTCATACACATGTCCAAGCCAATCAACCTACAGTGCGTGTTTTTGGACCGGGGGAGGAAACCGGAGAACCCGGAGAAAAACCCCCTGAGGCACGGGGAGAACATGCAGAAACTTCATACACACATGGCCGAGACGGGAATCGAACCCGGACCCTGGCGGTGTGAGTTGAACATGCTAACCACTAAACCACTGTATACATGTACACACACACACACACACACACACACACACACACACACACACATATAGCGATTTTATGATTCCACCTTCTCCGCCTCCTGTGCAAAAATACGAAACGCAACACGGCGGCGCTCTGACGAATCCGAATCCGTTTCCACCAGGGGGCGGGGCTTCATCAGCCGTATGGAAATCAACAAACCGAAGCTGTAACATTTATCTAAAATTTATGGCGACAAAAGGCACGACTCATTTATTCCGGCACCTCAAACACAACCATAAACACCACAGCGCCAAAAGCCCAAAACACGGCACATTCCATAAGTGTAGGTTCTTATTAAATAAACAACGAACTTAATATTATTGACTGACGTCATCAGTTTTGTCTTCATCGACATCCTTCAAACCAAACGAAAAGAACGGAGCAACGAAAAATCCCCTTCTTACCTTCTGTCCTTTCACGCCGTCTTTTCCAGGTGATCCCGCGGTTCCCGGCAATCCGGACAATCCTTGCTCTCCCTGTAAACCCTGATCGCCCTGCAGACATGATCCCACACACACACACACACACACACACACACAGTCTGACAACGGAAAGCTAACATGGCGGCCTGAAGGTCGTGTGGCTCTCGCTACTTACTTTATCTCCTTTCGCTCCTGCTCCTTGAGGTCCCTGTCGAGATAAAGAGTGGGATTAGATTCCATCCACCCATCCCATCAATCCCTTCATCCGTTCCATTTATCCATTCATTCCATCCCATCCATCCCTCCATCCATTCATTCCATCCATCATTCCTCCATCTATCCATCCAATCCATCCATCCCATCTATTCATTCCATCCATTCCTCAATCCATCCCTCCGTCCATTCCACCCCATCTATTCATTCCATCCATCCATCCACTCCTCCATCCATTCCATCCCATCTATTCATTCCATCCTATCCTCCATCCATCCATCCATTCCTCCATCCCATCCATCCATTCCTCAATCCATCCCTCCATCCATTCCATCCCATCTATTCATTCCATCCTATCCTCCATCCATTCCTCCATCCCATCCATCCATCCCTCTATCCATTCCTCAATCCATCCCTCCATCCATTCCATCCCAACTATTCATTCCATCCATTCCATTCCTCCATCCATTCCATTCCATTCCATTCCATCTATCCCATCCATTCCTCCAGCCACCCATCCATCCATCCATCAATAACTTCTTTACCAACCTCGGACTCTCCTGGCACCTTGACCAGGATCTTGCCACCTTTCGCTTCGGACGGGCTCGGGCACACACCACACGAGTCTCCCTGAGACGCACAACGAAGGAAAAACACCGATAAGCTCATAAACGATTAATATTTGGGCGCACGAGGTCACGGGAACTCACCTTTTCACCTTTGATCCCCTGCACACCAGACTTTCCAGTATCTCCCTATAAAATACAATAAAAAGTCTCGCATTATCACAATATATTGCGCACATTTGTACAATTAGTCCGGGAACAAATATCCCATGTGGACCTGCACTATAGACATCTGGGTATAGGAGTTTTCTATAAATCCCATTATACAATAAGTCCCTGTGGGTGGGTATAATATCCTTCCATCTTATGGAAAGATGTTCCATCAGATTCCATCAGGGCTTAAAAGGGTAATTTTTTGTTATGGGACTTCAAGCACTAAACCCAAATATTTCATTTATTATATTGTCTTTTCGGTTGTAAATAATGGAAATAAATTAAATAGGAAGAAAAACAAACAAAAGAAACCCCTAAAAAGTACATCAGTATACCCCTAAATATTGATGTAGCTATGTATAATGTAAGTTCAATATATGGTTCAAGATCTTAGTCCAACACTTAATAACGCTTTAACACAAATTTTATTAAAGCAGCGGGCATTTCTATCTTACGCTTGCTTAATTTCCCCGAATTTTTCCCGTAAATTTCACCGAATTTTTCCTGAACATTTCCCCACATTTCCCCTGTAAATTTCCCTGAATTTTTTCCGTAAATTTTCCCGAATTACGAGCTCCTCGCTGTATTATATTATATTACCGTACGCAACCTAAACGCATCACCAGTGTATATGGAAAGCAACCGGAACAAAGTTCTTAAAGGAGCCACGTCCCATATTTTACAATTAAAACAATCGCTGACAATTAACGTTCGAATGAACAAGAAACGATTGAATTAAAACATTAAAAGAATGTAAAATAAATATGAAATGATCAATAATGTTATTAAAGGGAGAGATTTCGAGAGAAATAGTTACAGTATTAGAAATATTCATTTACGCTACATTGCAAAGGTGCGATTAATCACGAGTTATTGTTTATCTTCTAAATAAGAATAGAGCGGGGCACGGTGGCTTAGTGGTTAGCACGTTCGCCTCACACCGCCAGGGTCCGGGTTCGATTCCCGTCTCGGCCATGTGTGTGTGGAGTTTGTGCATGTTCTCCTCGTGCCTCAGGGGGTTTTTCTCCGGGTTCTCCGGTTTCCTCCCCCGGTCCTAAAACATGTACGGTAGGTTGATTGGCACCTTGGAAAATTGTCCCTAGTGTATGAATGTGTGTGTGTGTGTGTGTGTGTGTGTGATGGGTTGGCATTCCATCCAGGGTGTATCCTGCCTTAATGCCCATAGACGCCTGAGATAGACACAGACTCCCCGTGACCCGAGTGAAGATCGGATATAGCGGTAGAAGATGAATGAATAAGAATAGAGCTTATAATAACAGTATATGGGGATGCATATGAATATATGTAATATATATGTGCGGAAAAAAAACGCTCCAGTTTTTAAGTGATGTCGAGTAGTCAAGGTTTCAACTAAACCAGTCGAAGGGTTTTCCCAGGCCGCCGCGCAACGCTCTCATTTACAGTCTGTGCAACCGGGCGCATTAATTTACTGATCCACTGTGAAGTCAGGAGGAGCCCAAGGTTGCATTTCTCCTCCAGAAACTTCACTCCGCAATGCAGCAGAGCGTCCTCTGTACCACAACACTCAATCACCTTGTCTCCTTTCTGGCCGTCCTTGCCGCTCGGACCTCTTGGACCAGACTTGCCCTGGGAGGGAAAAAAAACAAAGGTTTTCTTTACGTTTATTGACTTAAGAAAGATTTGGCGATGTTTTTTTTTTTAATATTGAATAGTAATACAAGTATTGATAGAACGAAGCCTGACAGACTTACAATTTTGCCATCGCTGCCTTTGACTCCTGCATCGCCCTGAAGCCAGAATAAAAGCCTCTTAGTTTCAGATATCGACCATGTGTGCTATATATATATAGATAGAATATATATATATATATATATATATATATATATATATATATATATATATATATATAAATATATATATATATATATATATATATATATATATGTGTGTGTGTGTGTGTGTGTGTGTGTGTGTGGGTGTGTGTGTGTGTGTTTGTGTAAATTAGGGCTGTTATTGGATTTGTATCATTTCTAAATCAATGCTGCTTTTTATATTCCTACTCAAATAACTCGTTTGCACTTTATGCAAATTATGATTATTATGATTATTATTATTATTATTATTATTTATTATTAGAGCATGACAACAAAATAAACTTGTAAATGTTTTAAAGTAACGACGCCGTTTTTATCGACGTAGATGATCAGGAAACCGCATGGAACTCGCCACGTTTCCCACACGGACGGCTTTTGGCTGCCAGATGTGCGAGAAAATGGCGGATTTTGGTGCTCGATTTTCGGACGTCAGTAAAACAGATGTTCAGTGATTAAAAAGTTTTTTCATTTTTGTTTTTCACGTCGTGAATAAAAATGTATAATTTAATAAAAGTGGTCAAACAAATATCAAATATACATGCTAATATACACACACATATACATACACACACACACATATATATATATATATATATATATATATATATATATATATATATATATATATATATGCACACACCACACACACACACACACAAATTTTTTTTTTATATATTTATCATTATCATTATAGTCCTCCAATATAAAAAACACGGGCTCTCATCTGCAGTTATATAATATAATAAGTTAATACCGAGCGGCTGGAATACTTCCACAGCGTGCAGTGACAATATAAATGATAGATGGAAGAGTCTATTTCGTTTTTTGCGATGATAATATTCGGACTGCACTGCATCCAATGATCCGGTAGAAAACGCAGCCCCGGCGTTATGTCTCACCCGGAGTGTGGAGTCACACTTCATTTAAGTCAATACTTATCGACGGCGCTTTGTGTGGAAGTAAACACGTGCGCGTGAGCACCGTTCCCAGCGGCGCCCGGGGAGGGGGGGGATGGGGGGTGCTGGGGTTTGATGGGTCTGTTAAAATGTACTTTCGCTATTTCAAGGGGGCAAACTGATCGAATATCGCGCAGATAAAATCGTGACGCATTAACACCTGACCAACAAGCACTAGACGGGGGGGAAAAAACTAAAGTATTGGGACACCCGACACGCGCTATTGTCCACAAAACCTGATGTATTTATTTATTTATTTATTTGTGCATGTATTATATACATATATACCTGTATCGCTATACTTTTACCTTTATTTATTTATTTATATACATCTATACCTGTATCTCTGTACTTTTACCTTTATTTATTTATTTATATACATCTATACCTGTATCTCTATACTTTTACCTATATTTATTTATTTATTTATATACATCTATACCCGTATCTCTATACTTTTACCTATACATGTATTTATTTATGTATTTATTTATTACATTATACCTGTATCTCTATACTTTTACCTATACTTTTATTTATTTATTTATATACATCTATACCTGAATCTCTATACTTTTACCTATACCTTTATTATTTATTTATTATATACATCTATACCTGTATCTCTATACTTTTATTTATTTATGTACTACATATATAATATATATACCTGTATCTCTATACTTTCACCTATACTTTATTTATTTATTTATTTATTTTATATACATCTATACCTGTATCTCTAGACTTTTACCTTTATTTATTTATTTGTTGTATTATACATCTATACCTATACCTATATACTTTTAACTATACCTTTTTTATTTATTTAATATTTATTTATTTATTACATCTATATCTAGCTTCTTTAATTTTATTTATTATATTTATATACATTCTATACCTGTATCTCTATACTTTTACCTATACTTTTATTTATTTATTTATATACATCTATACCTGTATCTCTATACTTTTACTATTATGTATTTATTATATGTATCTCTATACTTTTACCTATACATCATCTACTATCTTTATTATTTATTTATTTATATACATCTATACCTGAATCTCTATACTTTTACCTATACCTTTATTTATTTATTTATTTATATACATCTATACCTGTATCTCTATACTTTTACCTATACTTTTATTTATTTATTTATATACATCTATACCTGTATCTCTATACTTTTACCTATACCTTTATTTATTTATTTATATACATCTATACCTGAATCTCTATACTTTTACCTATACCTTTATATATTTATTTATTATATACATCTATACCTGTATCTCTATACTTTTACCTACACCTTTATTCATCTATTTAATTAATTATTTACTCATTTGTATACATCTATACCTGTATCTCTATACTTCTACCTATACCTTTATTTAGTTATTTATTTATTTTTTAGGGTCATGTATTAAGTTTGAAATGATAATAAAGTGGTTTGGGGGCATTTTTAGGGTTTAAAGTATAAAAATATGCATTTTTTTTGCGCAGGTGTTGCAGGGAGGAATGTGGGGGCTCGGCTGTATTCCCGCTTGGCAGATTTGGAGTGGTTATGCTTTAATTGTCGAGGTACATGACTGAGTATGTTTGTCAATCTGTCGAGGTTAATGATGAAATCTATGCAAATTTATGCAAATCTCAGGACATCCGGTTATGAAGCCTCCGTGATCCTTCCTGACATTTGGACGAGAGGACTCGTTTGTTTGCTTTGGTTGTCGTTATTAAACACGCAACCTGTTTTTGTCGAGACGACGATGTACGAAAAGCTGATGATAAATCACGTGATGTCAGAATCAAAAAGTGAGTGAAAATTATAGCCGTTTTGTCAATCAATTAAAATATTTAATCGTGATAAATCGCACATTAATTAATCGCAATGTGCCATAAATGAATACTTTTAATGTTTCTAATGCTTTAACTGTAACATATGTTATAATTATATACATTAATACTCTCCAAATCTCACTCCTTAATACAATTATTGATTATATCATATTTATTTTACTCTGGAAATTATTCTTTTATATTAATTTAATAATTTCTTATTAATTAACTAACTTAATGCTAGTGTTTGTTTGAAGTGTAAAATATGGGACGTGGCTCCTTTAAGAATTGTGTTCCGGTTGCTTTTCCATATAAACTGGTGATACGGTGTTTAGGTTATACGGAAGCGCTTTATTGCGTTCAGTAAAAATGCGCTTTATTGCGTAATACGGATTTGGGAATGCGATGCGCTTGCGTAAGGTTCCATACGGTAATATACGCTAATATAGTGAGGAGATCATACCTGTTGTGAATGCGCAGCTAGGGGGCGTCATTCGGGGGGAAATTTAGCAAGTGTGAATGGATGCGCTGAACGTTTGTTTATTCGTGTTTTTGTTGTTCGGGTTTCGTTCGTTCGCACAACACGACGCGGAGTGAAGTTAACGCGGCGTTAATAACCCCTTAATACCATTAATAAAGTGAATGTGTTAGCTGTGACAGGCCTATTTCACAGAATAATAATTTGTATCACTAATATAATGGCATAATTAATATGGATATTGTGTTTTTACGCAAACCTTTGCCCCTTGGAGTCCGGTCACGCCGACTCCGCCTTGATCCCCCTAAAAAAAATAAAATAAAAAAATAAAAAACGGATGAAAAGATCATTAAAGGGAATAAAAAGGAATCTATGAAGGGAATATATTTCTCTATATTCTAATCTATATACACTTTATGACCTATAATATGGCTTTGCTCTGCGGTCTATAGTGGATCTTCCACTCCAATCCCATCTCCATGGAGCTGGTTTTGTGCTTTTGGCTCGTTCCTGCACATCCGTCTCTGCACATTTGTATTTAAACTCTTGAAACAAATTACTCACCAATGCCATAACTCACCTTTTCTCCCTTCGGCCCGGTCCCTGGCTCGCCTTTCTCTCCCTTCGTCTCCAGCGTCTGTTTCTGGAACATCCCGGCGTTGGTGGGGCACATCGTACACGGCTCGCCCTGACAAGGACAGAACAAGACGGATGAGTTCGGGAACCTGGACGGAACATTTCTACCCCAAAAAACTGTAGAGAGAAAGACGGAGAGAGAACGTCTTTTAACCTGTAATTCTATATATAAAAACCTTCTCACCTTCTTGCCTTTGGCTCCCCCCAGGCCTCGCTCTCCCTGCGAAACAAACAGCGACGAAGCGTTTAGCACGTTCGCACCAGAAAGCGGGAGAAATAAAGATGGAGGACACAAAGGACATGCACGGCTCGTCAGAACACGCTCGCTGCATTGGCGGGTAAGTGCTAGTTGCTTGATAAATGATGTAATAACTGTAGTTTCTTGGAGGTGAACTTCTCCAGAGCCGTTTTGTAAGCGCGCTCGCTCCAGTCCTCCGGCGACGCGCTATAATTATTTGGTTCAATACGAGGCCGGAAACACATATCACAGGTCGATAGCTACGCCAAAATGTTTTTCTGTTTGCAAGAAACATTATAAGATATATACTTTACATATATTATATATATA
>JACRUU010000021.1:10244373-10256873 GCA_030449085.1 Kryptopterus vitreolus
AGAGAAAGAAAGAGAGAGAGAGAGAGAGAGAGATCATAGAGAAGGCATGCATATGGTGGGACACGCATGCACGATACCCACGTTTCGATCCTCGGGGACCAACACGCAGCCTGCGCACTAGATAGATAGATAGATAGATAGAGAGATAGATAGATAGATAGATAGATAGATAAATAAATAAAAAACAAATCATGTCGGGATGAATTTCACATGCCGGACTGAGGATGGCAGTAAAAAGCACAGTTTACAAAAAACAAAATATATATGTATATAAAAAAAAAAAGAGTAGATAAAGAGGGATGGTGGTGGTGGTGTGGGTTGGGTGGGGGGGGTGCGGTGGAAAGAGGGGTGGGGGGGGGGTGTGGCGGCAGTGGTGCATCTCTTTAGCACGGCCTATATCTCTCTCGCGGGAGATAAAGATCAGTAAGAAACAGCAGGATCCCTACGGCAGCGGCGGCACACGCCAGCTGGAGAGCAACGCGGGCAGGAGGCGTTTCGGGTGGGGGGGGGGGGGGGGGGGGGGGGGGGGGGGGGGGGGGGGGGGGGGGGGAGGCTGGGGATGCGAACTAAAGCAAGTCATAAATAGCCGACACTTACAGCGGAAGGCCGTAATTAAAACAAAATCTACCACCCGTCGCGTCTGATCCGAGACCAGGCTGTTAATGTGTACTGACTGAAGCGGACGAAAAAGCAAGGAGAGACGCGAGAGCAGGATAAAACAAGTCTTTTTTTTTCTTCTTCTTTTTTCCTCCTGCACTTTCCTGGCATGAAGAGCGCACTTACTCATCCTTTCCAATCAACGGAGAAAGGGGGAGGAGTGTGTGTGTGTGTGTTGTGTGTGTGAAATATACCCTTGTGGAGATGAGAAGGGGGGGGGGGGGGTGGGATTCTTTCAAACCAAAATGTTGCATTAGATACGTATTTTTACTGTTTATTTCATCTGGAACCAGGTATATAAATAAATAAATAAATAAATAAAACAAACCAAAAAAAAACAAATAAAAAAAAAACACCCCGCTTTCCCTCCGTGAGCTATAAGTGATTGCGAGTCGACGCAGCTGAAGTGCGAAATAGACTGACAGGAGATGTTTAGTATGCTAATTTGAAGCACTACTCGGTTATTGCACACGAGCGACAAAAAAAAAGAAACAGAAACAGGCAGGAAACCAGCGAAGCCCCTGAAGATCGCGCCTGCATAATAACATACAAATCATTCCGCTGTCAGCGTATTATCTCAATTTTCAATCTCGGATGGTGTTCACAGTTTTTTTCCGATCTCCGCTCCGAATCGCGGCGACCTTTTCCGTATTTGGGTTTATTCGGAATTACACAGACGGGGGCCAAAAGAGGTCTGGTGATGAGCGTCCTGAATGAATGGAGAGACGTGGGAAGTGTTTTTTTTGGGCGGTGGGGGGGGGGGGGGGGCAAAGATAGGATCGGATTGGTGTTTCGGGTAGTTTGGGAAGTGTGACGTACTTTTTCCGCCAAGTCTTTGGATCCATGGATTGGCTGAAAGAAAAAGGAGAGATGATGATTATACGATGGGATAATCGACTTTTCCGTTTTTATAGAAAGTAACGGTAAAGATTCCAATTTTCATGGACTGATAGCGAGATTGGATATATATATATATATATATATATATATATATATATATATTATATATATATTTATTCATTCATCTTCTAGCGCTTTATCCGATCTTCCCTCGGGTCACGGGGAGTCTGTGTCTATCTCAGGCGTCTATGGGCATTAAGACAGGATACACCCTGGATGGAATGCCAACCCATCACAGGGACACAACACTCACTCACACATTCATAATACACTAGGGACAATTTTCCAAGGTTGCCAATCAACCTACCGTGCATGTTTTTGGACCGGGGGAGGAAACCGGAGAACCCGGAGAAAAAACCCCCTGAGACACGGGGAGAACATGCACAAACTCCACACATGGAACACACACATGGCCGAGACGGAATCGAACGCGGAACCCTGGACCCTGTGGCGGTGTGAGGCGAACGTGACAACCACTAAACCAAACCACCGTGCCCCCTACAATACTCCATTTGAACATATAATATATAATATAATATACTTTGTGTGTTTTTTTTTTTTCGACCTCACCGACATCAGGACCCGAAAAACAAAACCCGACAATAAACATGAAAGATGCTCACAATCGCTCTTTACACACTTCGGCACACGGGAAAAAGCATCCCTGTACAATAACGCAGAGACGACAGAACGCCGCGTCGATTTCCGCGTCCGTCAGTCAAACGCCGATAATCCGAATCGGAGGCTGTGAAAAGGCGCGGATTCCTTCTATCAAATCTGTTTGTTTGTTTGTTTTGTTTGTTTCGTTTTCGCCTCAGGGTTTGACATGATGTGCATCCCGAGGTTGTAAAGATGTTCTCGGCTTTAGTTATTATAGACTTCCTGTCAGATCAATCTAGTTGGGCCAATCCACCGAGATCCTCGGACTTTTTTTTGCCTCCCCCTTTTATAAACGTATAGATCTTCCTATAAAACCCTGAAAGGAAGGATAAACCGCAATATCGTTCTAATTACATATTCATATCACGCTATCCGGCAGACGCTCCTGACGGTTAAGGGCCTTGCTCAAGGGCCCACTAGTGGCAGCTGTGAGATTTGCACCTGCGATCATATCGGGCCTATAGGACGACGCCTTGACCGCACCGTGACTTATTCACTGGCACTCGTTCAGCGGTTTATGGAGGGAAAAAACATACTTTTAGCCGATGTTATAGCAGACGTATTTACGCTACGGAATGGCGAAATTATTCCGATCTGCTCCGGGGGCTGATGGGGGGGGGGGGCGGCGGGAAGGGGGGGGGTTAATTTTCCTTCGTCTGATGTGTTAAAAGGGACACGGACACAATGGCAAATGAACACCTAATCTCCACTTCTGCCTGCAGGACCAAGCAACATATTAAGATCCAAGTAAAAGCCTCACACACACACACACACACACACACACACACATTCTGCAGCAGAAGGTAAACAGTCCGCACAGCTCCGGGCATGCACAAGAGCGGAAAGCGTAACGGTGACATGTTGTGAACACACAAGCATGGAATGCGGGGCATTAATAATGCATGGCGCTTTGTTGGAGTCGGCCAGCGACGTTCTCGGGCCGAGCCGTGGCGGCGTTGCAGCGCGTCAGGCGATTAATGCGACGACGCCGGGAATACATCAGTCACCGAGGAGCCGCCTGCATCTCATTAGCCACAGACACGCGTTCTCTCTGTGCGTGTGTGTGTGTGAGTAGAGTCCATGTGCACACGCAACTTCGAAAACGCCACACATTATCGCTCTCGGGTCAGGAGCAACAGCGAGCATGTGCGCGCACGCTTTCGCCGGCTTGACGAATCCGCCCGCCGTTGCTTTTGCGCTTTTCGGAAATTGCTTCACATGCAGCAGGAGTCGAATTAACACTATATCACATCAAACCAACACACACAAAACACACAACACACACACACACACACACACACACACGCACACACGCGCGAGAGGGAACATGCACAAACAAGCACACACACAAAGCGTACACACAGCCATAAAAACACCTTCCTCCTTTCATTATGTTTCTCTCCTTTTTCTCTCCTGTCCTACAGCATGGCGACAATCTTTCACAGTTTTCCTACACGGCCTCGAATTGGGATTAGTTTGTAATGGGGCGGGGGGGGGGGGGGGGGGTGGCTCGGGCTGGGTGGGGGGATGGTGGGGGGGGGGGGTCACGGTTCCTGACAAGCATCCCAAATGAGGGGTCGGAGAGATACGAGCGATGGAATGACGGCAATGTAAGAGCGTATATGTTGTAATTCCGCACCGTAAGACACCCGAATACGTTTCTTTCTCGGTTAAAACATGTTTATTTGTCGTAAACAACACAACAAACGTACGCAAACATATTCAAATGCCGTAATTCAAACGTGAAACTGCACAATAATAATAATAATAATAATAATAATAATAATAATAATAAGTCTTCTAAAATCCATTTCTCTGTAGGAAAATACACTCAAGTAATGAACAAAAGTGATCATCTTTCATCGTCCTGGCAGTCACTGCGTCTCACCAGAGAGGGCGCCACTCTGCTCGTATTCGTCACTTCAGCCGTTTTTTTCTCTGACTAAACTTTATTCTAGATTTTTATCATCAGATCAGTCATCTTCATCATTCATTCATTCATTCATTCATCTCTTCTACCGTCTTCTACGTTCTTCTACCATTCTTATCCGATCTTCCGATCTTCCCTTGGGTCACGGGGAGTCTGTGCCTATCTCAGGCGTCTATGGGCATTAAGGCAGGATACACCCTGGATGGAATGCCAACCCATCGCAGGACACACACACACACACACACACACACATTCATACACTAGGGACAATTTTCCAAGGTGCCAATCAACCTACCGTGCATGTTTTTGGACCGGGGGAGGAAACCGGAAGAACCCGGAGAAAAAACCCCTGAGGCATGGGGAGAACATGCACAAACTCCACACACACATGGCCGAGATGGCCGAGACGGGAATCAAACCCGGACCCATGGAGGTGTGAGGCGAACGTTGCTAACCACTAAACACCACCACCGTTGCCCCCCCCCGTTTATTATTATTATCATCATTTAACAGCTTGTTGAAAAGCCGTGATACAGCAGCGCCCCCTAGAGCACAAAGGCTTACGTTCCTCGCTCAAAGAACGCGAGGGTGGCAGCTTGGCGATATCGGTGGGTGGGTGGGTGGGGGGGGGGGGGGGGTAAACAAACGCCATAAACAACGGAGCTACACCCGTCCCTCAGCGTTCACCAAATGTTGTTGGATCCACGATGGACTACTTTTTATCGCGAAAGTATACGTCAGAACGTCTTCAAAACCTGAGGCTTTATTAGCAAACGTGATCACGCAACCCATGCAACAATAGAATGCTGACAAACGGGCAAAAAACAAACAAACAAACAAACAAACAAACAAAAAAACGAATGCTGGCTCTGATATGTGACGCATGAGCTTCGAAACCCGACCCGGAATAAAGTAGTCTGGTGTGCTGAATGATTTAAGAGGAGACAGTGAGATGATGCTTGGGGTCATGATGTTCTGCTGGGGAAGCATGGATTTAATGCGGATTTTACCTCCACACACACACACACACACACACACACACACACAACCTTGTTGAAGACCAGGTTACACGTCTTCACGGAAACACTTTTCCATAATGCGAGTTTGAGCCGCAGAGGGACC
Organism: Kryptopterus vitreolus; assembly: GCA_030449085.1. Taxonomy (NCBI): domain Eukaryota; kingdom Metazoa; phylum Chordata; class Actinopteri; order Siluriformes; family Siluridae; genus Kryptopterus; species Kryptopterus vitreolus. Next base: position 10,249,643 of record JACRUU010000021.1, read on the forward strand.
ATCTCAGGTACTTGAGGGGTGTGGTGGAAGGATAACCTCTCCGTCTTTTTGTTAAAGGGTCATGGAAACCCCCCCCTCCCGTTTCTCTCTTGACCAATGAGCGATCCTGGCGTCCCAAAGTAGGCGGGGCTTCTAGTATTAAAGTGCAACGTAGCGCTACAATGGTGCAATGTTGTCATGCAGAACCATCATCATAGACAATATAGGGTCAACCAAGATACACCCCTGGAGTTCACCCTAACCACCCAAAACTAGCACTCCCAGCGGACCTTCTGATCATTAACCAAACGCCTTAAAGGTGACCATTTATTTTTATTTATTTATTTATTTTAAAATAAAATTGGGGGGCATGGTGGTTTAGTGGTTAGCACGTTCGCCTCACACCGCCAGGGTCCGGGTTCGATTCCCGTCTCGGCCATGTGTGTGTGGAGTTTGTGCATGTTCTCCCCGTGTCTCAGGGGGTTTTTCTCCGGGTTCTCCGGTTTCCTCCCCCAGTCCAAAAACATGCACGGTAGGTTGATTGGCACCTTGGAAAATTGTCCCTAGTGTGTATGAATGTGTGTGTGTGTGTGTGTGATGGGTTGGCATTCCATCCAGGGTGTATTCTGCCTTAATGCCCATAGACGCCTGAGATAGACACAGACTCCCCGTGACCCGAGGGAAGATCGGATAAACCGGTAGAAGATGAATGAATGAATGAATGAATATTTATTTATTTATTTTATTTTATTTATTTTAATAAGCACTGTTATTCACCTCCGCTCCGATCGACTCCACATTCTTTTCAGGATTTTTGGTATGAACGTAAACACAAACTTAAGCCACTTCTAGGTCTCTCTCTCATCCGAATCCCTTACTTCCACCTCAAGTCAAGTCACCCACCCCCCCCCCCCACCCCCCACCCCCCCCACGGCTCCTCCCCCCTCCTCCCCCTCTCCCTCTTTCACCCTTTAAGGAGCAACGAAACAATGACGTACCGCTTTCCAGACCCTATTCAAACCTGTTTTGGTTACACATGAATACAAACCCAGTGTATGTAAACGTTCGAGAGTCGAATTAGTGCTCTGGAAATGATTAAAGTACACTGTGTGTGTGTGTGTATGTGTGTGTGTGTGTGTGTGTGTGTGTGTGTGTGTGTGTGTGTGTGTGTGTGTGTTGGTGACAGAGCAAACGAATAGCAGATGTGAAAGAAAGAGCAGCCGAGGGCAGGAAACAGTAAGAATGCGAACCGTGAGAAAGATAAACCTCTCCACAACACGCATCCTTATTAACCCTCGAAATGACCCGAACCGGGTGTTCCAATACGCGCCAAAAAAAAAAGAAAAAAAAGAACGAAATAAAGCATAAGCTTATAACATAAGTAACCTCCGTCTGATCATCTAATTACTCTGTTTTTTTTGTCACTACTGCATTTTATTTGAAATCTTCAAGACCGAATGGTTCACAAAGAATTAAAGGGGGAGGGGGGAGGGGCGGGACCCTTAAACAGACTTTATGGTATTAGCTTACATTAATTAACCACAGATGCATTGGCTAACGGAATATTAAATAGTTTGCTAACACTACACTAAGACAAATCCGTATTACTGCAATAAAGCGCATTTTTACTGAACGCAATAAAGCGCTTCCGTATAACCTAAACACCGTATCACCAGTTTATACGGAAAAAAAGAAAAAAAAAAAAAAAAAATAAAAAAAAGCAACCGGAACACAATTCTTAAAGGGGCCACGTCCCATATTTTACACTTCAAACCAACACTAAACAAAATAACATTATCATTAACAAGAAATTCATATTAAAAGAATCATTTCCAGAGTAAAATAAAGATTACATAATGGATAATTTTATAACATTTTGAGAGAAATGTATATAATTATAACATCTGTTACAGTATTAGAAACATGAAAAGCACACAATTAATCACGGGTTAACTCAAGGCGATTAATCGCGATTAAGTATTTTAATCGTTTGACAGTCATTATATATATATATATATATATATATATATATATATATATATATATATATATATATATATATATATATATATATATATATATATACTATGGCTGTCAATCGATATAAATACTTAATCTAATATATATATATAATATATATATATATATATATATATATATATATATATATATATCTATATATATATATATATATATATCTATATATATATATATATATCTATATATATATATATATATATATGGGGGCACGGTGGCGTAGTGGTTAGCACGCTCGCCTCACACCGCCAGGATCCGGGTTCGATTCCCGTCTCGGTCATGTGTGTGTGGAGTTTGCATGTTCTCCCCGTGCCTCAGGGGTTTTTTTTTCTCCGGGTTCTCCGGTTTCCTCCCCCGGTCCAAAAACATGCATGATAGGTTGATTGGCACCTTGGAAAATTATCCCTAGTGTATGAATGTGTGTGTGAATGTGTGTGTGTGCCCTGCGATGGGTTGGCATTCCATCCAGGGTGTATCCTGCCTTAATGCCCATAGGTGCCTGAGATAGGCACAGGCTCCCCGTGACCCGAGATGGAAGATCGGATAAAGCGGTAGAAGATGAATGAATGAATGATGATATATATATATATATATCTCGAGGAGGGTTTTATTTTTATATACTGTTTTATTTTCTCCTTATAAAGCACGAGACAAACTTCCATTTGATAGCGTTACATGCAAACCCTCCGTTTTGTAAAAGGCATGTTCGGGAGCAGCGTTATTTGCAGTGCAAGCCATGCCATCAGAGAACAAATAGATTGCAGCTGGGAACAGGGCACACACTCAAGTCATTAACAGAAGGGGAGATGAGCAAAGTGCAACAATTCACTCTGAATGCAAAACAGACAACGCCGGCGAGCGATAAAGAGAGCGAGAAGGCCGGAGAAACGCGAGAAAAAAAAAGTAAAGGAATAGAGAGGGGGAAACAAAAACAAACAAACAAACAAACAAACAAACGGCGTACGAGAACGATGCTCATGCGAAAACGCTCGCCTGTGTTCTAATGCGCGAGTCTGATAATAATCCTCATAGGGATTCAGTAAGTGCTTTTTGTCCCGCTCGGGCCTGGGACGGAGCGCGCCGGCGAGGACGGCGTTTATGGAAAGTTCAAGGAAGAAACACATGTGGCTGGAAAATACATACGTCATGCTGACATTCTTTTAAATACAAGCACATATATCAGATTTCGGGTGATTTGACAGTTTCGGAAGAGTTCATTTATTTATTATTATCATTCATTCATTCATTCATCTTCTACCACTATATCCGATCTTCCCTCGGGTCACGGGGAGTCTGTGTCTATCTCAGGCGTCTATGGGCATTAAGGTAGGATACACCCTGGATGGAATGCCAACCCATCGCAGGCACACACACACACACACACACACACACACACACACACACACACACACACACACACATTCATACACTAGGGACAATTTTCAAAGGTGCCAATCAACCTACCGTGCATGTTTTCTGGACCAGGGGAGGAAACCGGAGAAAAACCCCCTAAGGCACGGGGAGAACATGCACAAACTCCACACACACACACATGGCCGAGACGGGAATCGAACCCGGACCCTGGAGGTGTGAGGCGAACGTGCTAAACACTAAACCACCATGCCCCCCGTTTATTATTATTATCATCATATTATTTATTAAATTCATTCCGGGTTTGATTCCCGTCTCGGCCATGTGTGTGTGGAGTTTGTGCATGTTCGTGTTCTCCCCGTTGCCTCAGGGGTTTTTTTCTCCGGGTTCTCCGGTTTTCTCCCCGGTTTCCCCGGTCCAAAAACATGCACGGTAGGTTGATTGGCACCTTGGAAAATTGTCCCTAGTGTATGAATGTGTGTGGTGTGTGTGTGTGTGATGGGTTTGCATTCCATCCAGGGTGTATCCTGCCTTAATGCCCATAGACGCCTGAGATAGAACAGACTCCCCGTGCCTGAGATAGGCTCGATTCCCGTGACCAGAGGGAAGATCGGATATAGTGGTAGAAGATGAATGAATATATATATATATATATATCATTTTCACTGGATCATTATAAATCGTCACTTCATCACACCTACCTGGCTGAAAATGTTGGGCAGAATCTCCACCAGGTTCTCGGCCGCCACCCGGCCGCCCGTCGACTCTTCGGCAGGGCATCCGGAGGGCACTGGGAGGGGGGGGGGGGGTTGTGGGGAGCAAACAAACGGAATATTCAACAAATGACGCTGCTCAGATTACTAAACGTCTCGGAAACCCGCCAAGAAATCCGTCTAGTTATCACCGATATGGTGGAAAATAAATAAATAATAAAATAGACAAATAAATAAATAAATAAATAAAATACATAGATCCCGCCACCTGGGCTCTGATGAGAGTTCAAAACCCGTCTGGAAAGTGTCTGTACCCCTCGCACCATGTGACACCGACGCTGCTTTCTTCCCCTTATGAAACTTGGCACGGCAAACTGTTGACAGTTTTTTTTTTTTTCCTCCTCCTTCTTCTTCCTCTCTTCTCCTTCTCTCCTGAAGTTTGTTTAGGGGCATCTGTTGCCCTTGTTTCCATTTTAAACTCTGCTCTCAGGGGAGCCCTGAGCATATGCCCCAACAGAACGGAGCGCGCTGAAGATCTAGGGCTCATTAAAAAGCCTCATTAAAATGTCTGACTGGGAGTAGTTTAGCGTCACGCTTACAATGCACACGCCTGCCTTCCCAAATAATGCATGGAGATCCGTGAAGTGTTATTATTTTGGCATTTTTACAGGCACCCCCCCCCCCCCCCCGCTATTGCATTTTACACCCCCCCCCCCCCACTACCCCCACCCCCCCCGCCCCCCCCCGCCCCCCCCCGTTATATCGCTGCGGAATTCTCGAAATAGAAGCGCCATTCGCTTCCGTACGAAATACATGCTTTCGCCGGTAATGCACAGGTTAGATTAGATTACTGTTTCTATAGTAACAAACACGACAACAGGACCTTGGCTCGGAAGCTCGGTGTATAAACACCCGAACCGATCTCAGTAAATAGAAGCTGGTGTTTGTGTAGAAATTGGAGGTTGTGTAGGAGGTGGAGGTTGTGTAGTATCTGTCAGTTGTGTAGAAATTGCAAGTTGTGTACAATCTGTCGGTTGTGTAGAAATTGCCAGTTGTTTAGACACTATCAGTTGTGTAGTATCTGTCGGTTGTATATTAATTGCCAGTTGTGCAGACATTGTTGGTTGTGTAAGATTGTGTAGTATCTGTCAGTTGTGCAGAAATTGCAAGTTGTGTACAATCTGTCGGTTGTGTAGAAATTGTCGGTTGTGTACAATCTGTCGGTTGTGTAGAAATTGCCAGTTGTTTAGACACTATCGGTTGTGTAGTATCTGTCGGTTGTGTAGTATCTGTCGGTTGTGTAGAAATTGTCAGTTGTGTAGAAATTGCCAGTTGTGTAGACATTGTCGGTTGTGTAAGGTTGTGTATAATCTGTCGGTTGTGTAGAAATTGCTAGTTGTAAAGATGCTGTCAGTTGTGTAGAAATTGTCGGTTGTGTAGAAATTGCCAGTTGTGTAAAAGCTGTCAGTTATTTGTGTAGAAATTGTCAGTTGTGTAGAAATTGCCAGTTGTTTAGAAATTGCCAGTTGTTTAGACACTGTCGGTTGTGTAGAAATTGTCGGTTGTGTAGAATCTGTCGGTTGTGTAGAAATTGCCAGTTGTTTAGACACTGTCGGTTGTGTAGAAGCTGTCAGTTTTTTGTGTAGAAATTGCCAGTTGTATAGATGCTGTCGGTTGTGTAGAAATTGTCGGTTGTATAGAAGCTGTCGGTTGTGTAGAAATTGCCAGTTGTGTAAAAGCTGTCAGTTTTTTGTGTAGAAATTGGCAGTTGTGTAGAAATTGTCGGTTTTGTAGAATCTGTCGGTTTTGTAGAAATTGTCGGTTGTGTAGAAATTGCCAGTTGTTTAGACACTGTCGGTTGTGTAGAAGCTGTCAGTTTTTTGTGTAGAAGCTGTCGGTTGTATGTGTAGTTTTTTGTGTAGAAATTACAGGTTGTATAGATGCTGTCGGTTGTATAGTATCTGTCAGTTGTGTAGAATCTGTCGGTTGTGTAGAATCTGTCAGTTTTTTGTGTAGAAATTGGCAGTTGTGTAGAAATTGTCGGTTTTGTAGAATCTGTCGGTTTTGTAGAAATTGTCGGTTGTGTAGAAATTGCCAGTTGTTTAGACACTGTCGGTTGTGTAGAATCTGTCAGTTTTTTGTGTAGAAATTACAGGTTGTATAGATGCTGTCGGTTGTATAGTATCTGTCAGTTGTGTAGAATCTGTCGGTTGTGTAGAATCTGTCAGTTTTTTGTGTAGAATCTGTCGGTTGTGTAGAAATTGTCGGTTGTGTAGAATCTGTCGGTTGTGTAGAAATCAGTTGTCACTGTCGGTTGTGTATTTCGGTTGTGTATAAATTGTCGGTTGTGTATAAATTGTCGGTTGTGTATAAATTGTCGGTTGTGTAGAAATTGTCGGTTGTATAGAATCTGTCGGTTGTATAGAATATGTCGGTTGTGTAGAATCTGTCGGTTGTGTAGAATCTGTCGGTTGTGTAGAAATTGCCGGTTGTATAGAATCTGTCGGTTGTATAGAATATGTCGGTTGTGTAGAATCTGTCGGTTGTGTAGAATTGTCGGTTGTGTAGAAATTGTCGGTTGTGTAGAAATTGTCCGTTGTATAGAATCTGTCGGTTGTGTAGAAATTGTCGGTTGTGTAGAAATTGTCGGTTGTGTAGAAATTGTCGGTTGTGTAGAAATTGTGTAGAAATTCTACACAACCGAAATTGTCGGTTGTATAGAATCTGTCGGTTGTGTAGAATCTGTCGGTTGTGTAGAAATTGTCGGTTGTATAGAATCTGTCGGTTGTATAGAATATGTCGGTTGTGTAGAATCTGTCGGTTGTATAGAATCTGTCGGTTGTATAGAATACTGTCGGTTGTGTAGAATCTGTCGGTTGTATAGAATCTGTGTTGTCGGTATGTCGGTTGTGTAGAATCTGTCGGTTGTATAGAATCTGTCGGTTGTATAGAATTGTCGGTTGTGTAGAATCTGTCGGTTGTATAGAATCTGTCGGTTGTATAGAATTGTCGGTTGTGTAGAATCTGTCGGTTGTAGAATCTGTCGGTTGTGTAGAATCTGTCGGTTGTGTAGAATCTGTCGGTTGTATAGAATCTGTTGGTTGTGTAGAATCTGTCGGTTGTGTAGAAAT
>JACRUU010000021.1:10264373-10276873 GCA_030449085.1 Kryptopterus vitreolus
CCTAAATCCCCCCCCCTCGAATTACGCCCCCTAGCTGCGCATTCACAACATGTACGATCTCCTCACTATATTAGCGTATATTACCGTATGGAACCTTACGCAAGCGCATCGCATTCCCAAATCCGTATTACTGCAATAAAGCGCATTTTTACTGAACGCTATAAAGCGCTTCCGTATAACCTAAACACCGTATCACCAGTTTATATGGAAAAGCAACCGGAACACAATTCTTAAAGGAGCCACGTCCCATATTTTACACTTCAAACCAACACTAAACAAATAACATTGTAATTAATATTAAAAGAATCATTTCAACCAGGGTAAAATAAATATGCAATCATCAATATTTTTATCAAAGGGAGTGACTTTGAGAGAAATGTATATTATATTATAACGTGTTACGGTTAGTTACAGTAATACAAACATGAAAAGTATTCATTTATGCTACATTGAAAACATCGTAAAACATCATCGTAAATAAATTGCGTTCGCCGTTACCTCGACAGGAGCGGCATCGCCGGCCTTCACAAACATCAGCGTGTGTCCGTTAGTCGGGACCCGGACCCGGGTTTCCAGCGGCTTGGTCTCGATCGAGCTGCAATCTACGTGGAGCGCCGCGGCGTTCTTCTGCACGCTCAGAGCCACTTTGTGCCAGCGCTGGTCCTGCAGAGACTCCACACCTTCTCCGCTGAACACGCACCCTGTCGTGGAGGCATCCCGACCTCCCGAGGATGTCCGCAGAGCCAAAGTGCCGTCCGGCCCGTTCAGATCCAGCGAGAGCTACGTTAAAACAAACAAAACAACAACAAAAAAACACTTTTATTTCACATTCGACGAACAAGAGTTAAGGAGACGTTCGAGCTCGTTAGCGTCGGAGGTCTTTAAGCGGTAATTATCAGCGAGGCGATAAATGGGCACCTGTTGTTTTACTTCACGTGACGAGGTTTAATGAAAGACTCGTGTGGAAATGAATGGCGAGTGCCGGAGCGAACGTTTAGAGAAGGAACGAACCGGATGGAAGGAAAGATGATTCGTCTGGCCTTCGTCTGGCATTCGTCTGGCCTACGTCAATTGCACTCCGAGTTGACGAGGTCGCCCCCTTCGTCTACTGCTACGCCGACGCGCCACGTCGCCATTTTACACGGCCGCAAGACCTTAAAAGGCGCCTTAAAATAAGGCGATGTTGCTTTAAAGCGTGCATTGACAATAAACTACATCGCAATGCATGGGAGGTGGGGGATTAGTGGTTAAGGTGTTGGCTTCTGGACCAGAAGATCGCAGGTTCAAACCCCACAAACACCAAGCTGCCACTAGTGGGAGCCCTCGAGCAAGGCCCTTAACCCTCAATTGCTCAGTTGTAAGTCGCTCTGGATAAGGGCGTCTACCAAATGCCGTAAATGTAAATGTAAATGCATGTAAATGCTACTCAAGGGCCTACCACTAGGGGCAGCTTGGTGGTGTTTCGGGATTTGAACCTGTGACCATTGGAAGCACGCCAAATGGGAAAGTTATCGGCAATTTATGGGAATTTATGTTATATAATTGGAATTTTTGAGGCATTTATATCAAACGTCTTTTGTTTGGTCGTAACCTGACATGCAATTCTTTACATTTTGGATACTTTATTGATCCCATGAAGGGAAATTCTTCTCTTCGCATATCCCAGATTGTTTGGAAGCTGGCGTCCCACCATTCAACCCCCCCCCACAGAGCATAGAGGGTTAGGGGCCTTTCTCAAGGGCCCAATAGTGGCAGCTCGGTCATACTGGTTGTTGAATCCATGACCTTTGGAAATGGCCTTTTAGGTCTTTTAGCTCAGCGATTAAGACTCTGGTGTATCGATTGGAAAAGTCGTGATTTGCTAAGCTACCACTTTCTTGGGGCCCTTGAGCAAGGCCCTTAACCTTGAATGAATGCGCAATGTGGAAAATTGCTCGAGTTTATCCTGCATTTTACATATTTGCTTGTTTATTTATTTGACTACATTGTAGTTTCCTGTTTTCATAAGGCCATTTTGTAAAATTCCCCATGGAAAGTTTCCAGGCTTGAAAATCCCTGGAATGTTGCGACTCTATTCCGGAGGTGATTTTTTTTCCCGTTATGTTTCCACATTTCCAGCCCTATAGCGACTATAAACATAATTATCCGTCCTAAAGACCTTCTTGCGGGTGGAAAACATTGGTTACTTAATTGGTTAATTAGTGCTTAATTGGTTCATTTTAAGACGAAAAATCTTTAGTATAACGTATGAGAAAGATCTCCTGCCATAACCGACCGAGCGACGCGTACCGATGTGTGGAGGCAAACGAGCTGTACGTCGAATCGGCGTAAATAATTAACGTAACCGATCATCGGGTGGGGGGTGCGGTGGTTTAGTGTTTAGCACGTTCGCCTCACACCACCAGGGTCCGGGTTCGATTCCCGTCTCGGCCATGTGTGTGTGGAGTTTGTACATGTTCTCCCCGTGTCTCAGGGGGTTTTTCTCCGGGTTCTCCGGTTTCCTCCCCCGGTCCAAAAACATGCACGGTAGGTTGATTGGCACTTTGGAAAATTGTCCCTAGTGTATGAATGTGTGTGTGTGTGTGTGTCCTGTGATGGGTTGGCATTCCATCCAGGGTGTATCCTGCCTTAATGCCCATAGACGCCTGAGATAGACACAGACTCACCGTGACCCGAGGGAAGATCGGATAAAGCGCTAGAAGATGAATGAATGAATGAATGGTGTTTTATATGCAAATGACGCTTGCAGGAAGATGGGATTGCGTACCTGTGGGTACCCTTGTCCATCGGATATCTGGAAAAGGTAGACGTTATCCCTCAGAGCGTCGGCCTTCAGCAGCAGGGTGAAGACCAGCGTGAACTCCTCAGGCAGCCCGTGTGGAAACACTTGACTGCGGAGAGATGGGATGGAACTCGATTACACACATACAGCTACGGAATTGCATCAGCGGGGCGTTTTTTATTTATATATATATATATATATATATATATATATATATATATATATATTTTTTTTTTTTCTTTTGTCTCCTTCTCGAGTGTTTGGATGCCCAGACGAGGGGCAACCTCCGACCCCGGGTTTTCATAAGAAACACGGTTTTTGCCGACCTCGTGTATATATTCCTGCCTTCGGATGCGACTTTACAGGTCACGGCGAGCTCAATCGCGAGAATGTGTTTGCCGTAGCAAATACGCGCTTTCTCATGCAATCACAGTAAACTCCAGCGCAGAACACGGGTCACGGGGGTGAGGGAATGCATAAATAAGTGCGCGCACACACACACACACACACACACACACACACACACACACACACACACACACACACACAGCGGGAAGCCAGAATGCGCAGGCGATTACCCTCACATAGAAGGCAGGCAGCTGGTTCATGTCTTTACAGCAGACAAGTATGACAGTGATTTACAACAGACTGAAGGAATCCGAGGAAATAACACGGCAGCTGCCATTTGAAGCCTCTTTTTTTAAACACACAAACACACAACACACACACACACACACACACACACACACACACACACCACACACACACAACACAAAAGAAACGGTTTCGGCTTTGATTTGTGATTTTTTTTTTTTTTTTCATTTTTCAAAAAACTTTTTTTTTTTTTTGTTGTTGACACTATTATTCCTTTATGACCCCTTTCAGACTTCCTTTCGAGCCCAGATGTACAGACAAACACATCTTTTTTTTTTTCCTATCCTCCCCTCCCCACTCCCCACTCCACACACACACACACACACACACACACACACACACGTCCAAGATTAAACGCCCCGAAAGTCAGGCAGAAATGACAAGAAAGGGTAGCACCTTTATGAAAGTCTGGGGGTAGCAAACAAAATAAGTCACGCACGAAAGGGGGGGGGGGGGGCGTGAAGGCCAAAATCCCGAGCGAATCGCTCGGTTATAATCAGAGCCTGAAAGTATGAAGAAAAAGAAAGGGAACAGAAAAGAGGAGGGGAAAAAAAAAGCGAAGGGAGTCAAATGGCGGTAAATTAATGCAGGCTGTATCCTGTGTAAGGTAAACACGTCTGACAGTATGAATTGTGAACACAAGCTCTCCAAGGCCCTGTCTAGAAGACAAGGTGGATTTTGTGTGTGTGTGTGTGTGTGTGTGTGTGTGTGTGTGTGTGTGTGTGGAACGTGAGAGAGAAAGCGAGAGGTCAGCTTTCAAATGGGAAAAACATCAAAGGCTGTGAAAAATCCATCCTGATTGAGGGACAATCTAATAGCTAGAGAAGTGTGTGTGTGTGTGTGTGTGTGTGTGTGTGTGTGTGTATGTCTACCTGTCAAGCATCCTTCTGCAGCTAGGGATTTCATATACTGTCAATCGTCAGCCTACTTGAGTTTTTGTGTAAATTTCCCCGCAGCTTTCTCACACCCCTCCGTAGATAAAAAATAAAAAGGTATCTTGATAAAGTACTCTGTCGTCCGACGGCGTTAAGGGCACACACACACACACACACACACACGTGAGGATCGGTAGGAAAAGTATACCATCTGCCTTCGAAGGAGAACGCCGCAACAAGTGACCAATCACAAGCGTGCATCAATTCCGGTGTGCCATGTGACCAAATAGGCCATGTGACCGCTTAGTATGTAAATGAGAAAATGCAACGTGAAAAATCTCGCTGGTTATGAATTCAAATCCCAGCACTTCCAAAAACCGACCCACCACTGTTGGGCCCTTGTGCAAGGCCCTTAACCCTCAAGTGCTGTGGATAAGGGCGTCTCCCAAATGCCAGAAATGTAAATCAATGGGTATGTGATTTCAGTTGTTCCAAAAAAAAAAAACGGAGTAAATATGATCATTAATGATCTGTAATATATTATTATATATTACAATAATATTACATTATATTAATAAGAAGTTTCGATATCATGTGGAATCAGTAAACATTTGTTTATTTCAGATCAAAGCACCAAAATCGGCCATCTGGCGATTAAAAGAGTCGTAGCGACATCGCTTATTATTATTATTATAATTATTATTATTATTACTATTATATTTAAAACATTTACAGATATATTTTGCCTTCATGCAAAGTTTGGTTTCTCTAATAATGATTATAATTATACACTTCATAAGGCTATCTATATTAGGCAAATAAAAAAAAAGATGAATTTTAACATTTAGAACAGGTTTTTGTGGTTAATCATGGCATTTATGCGATTATACTTTTTTAATATAATATATATATATATATAATATATATATATATACATATAACATTTATGTAAATCAAACAATTGTGTATACGCAGAATTATATACAATCAAATTTTGTCATGAATTACTTTAAGTCGGAAAACGCGACTAAAAAATGTTCCCTGATTTGCATGTGTACTCTGAAATACGAAATATGAACCTTTTCAGTCGCAATAACAAAATGTCCAGATTGTAGCGATGAAAAGTTCAAAATACGTACGCAAGGGCCTTCGAGGCATTTATGCGTATTTACTGAGAAAAAAACAAAACAAAACAACAAAAGGGTTAATTAATAGACGAGAATATGGACCGTGGCGAAGGAACCGAGACCGGCGTGGGAGGCCAATTTTGCAAAGCAAGCTTGAGGGAAGCATTAATAAACACAGGTCTAGCCTAAGAGTAAACCTAGCCTATATACTGCTATTCCTATTAGCGTCAAGATATTACATTTGTAGCTGCGTGTCAACATGGATCAAAATATACGATATTTCATGATGTGATCGGCGAGTCTCCGTAGACATACGTGGCCCACACGCCATGTACGCCATACTAAACAAACACCAGGCTTAACATATATAGCGCGTTACAAAAACGGATGATGTTTCCAGGCAAAACAACAACATTTGCATAAACATGTCATTACTATTATTTTGTGCTCCTTGACATATTTAAGAGTTGCACAACTCTCAATGTATTTTTGCCACCTCTTCGGTGCCATTATGTAACAGGTTGTTATTTTAATAGTGGACCTGACTGATGTCACATACTGTAAGTAATAACTTTGCTGTGCCTACAAGGAAACACGATAACACCAACATGCCGGTTATCTTTATAATAGAAAGAAATATATTTAATTAGGACCCAATCAGCGGCTGTTTCCTGAATCCAGAAAAAAAAAACCCTGAAGCTACAAAATCCTGATGATTATTTTTAATGACCGAACACATCCGAGAACGTGTGGATTTTTTCCGAACGTGTCCTGCTGTGACAAGGGACAAAAATCTACTGATGTACCATGCCATTAGTGTGGATTTATCTTGATGAAACCACAGGAAAACACTTGATTTCGGATGTGACATTATGAGGACATTGCTCTAACATTTACGGAATTTGGCTGACGTCCTTAACAGCACGACTTAAAACTGCGCAGTTGAGGTTTAAGGGCCTTGCTCAAGGGCCCGCAAGTGGGCGATGCTGTGGATTTTTCCCAAAAATTTGTCCTCCTTCCCAAGGAACCAAAATGTGAACCCAACAGAAAACACTTGATTTCAGGTTGTGACATTATGAGGACATCTCACTAACATTTACATTTGCAGCATTTGGCAGACATCCTTACTCAGATCAACTTATACCTATTGTTATGTTGTATTGTTAACCTATTGTTATGGGTATTGTTATGTTGGTGAAGGGAAGATTCCATACTAGATCATCCAGAAAGACATTGGATACAATTGTTTTCCCCAAGGTTTGAACGTTTTTGGGAAGAACTACATATTGTATGGCTGGGAAAATCAGGTGTCCCAATTATTTAGGTTACATTTGCAGCATTTGGCAGACGCCCTTATCCAGAGCGACTTCCAACTGAGAAATTGAGGGCCTTGCTCCAGGGGCCCACTAGTGACAGTTTGGTGGTGCTGGGATTTGACCTTCTGATCCAGGTTGCATAACATTTCCCAGCACTTGTTGGAATTGTCCATGCTCCTCATCATCATGCTAAGATTTCCTTAATACTTCTACCGTATATGTGTTACATGTCTGAACATCCCATTCCACAGTGAGAAATGATGAGTAGGTGCGTAGGTGTGGCGAGCCGGAATGCTTTTATCCCAAAGGTGCTCAGGTCCCTGATGTAGGCGAGATCAGGAGGCCTGGGCTGAACTCATCTCAAACAGGGTTGAGGTCAAATCTTTACGGGCAACTGAAGGTCCAGAAAGACATTGGATGCAATTGTTTTCCCCAAGGCTTGAACGTTTTTGGGAAGAACTACATATTGTATGGCTGGGAAAATCAGGTGTCCCAATCCTTTAGGTTACATTTACAGTATTTGGCAGACGCCCTTATCCAGAGCGACTTCCAACTGAGTAATTGAGGGTGAAGGGCCTTGCTCAAGGGCTCCCACTAGTGCCAGCTTGGTGGTGGTGGTGCTGGGGTTTGAACTCTTCCGGTCCAGAGTCCAACACCTTAACCACTGGGCTACACACCTCCCTATATTACCATATATGGAATACACGTACAATAGAAGTTCTTAATCCATAAGCCAGTTTGCGTAGCAAATGATACGCTAGTGTATTAACATAAAAAAAAAATCACAGATTAAATTCGCTTAAACGTAGTTAGCAAATTCGTTCGTCCGATATCGCACCCCCACAGCAATTGAAACTCAAAAGCCGCAAAATAAAAACGTTCAGTTTACACAGTTTTGTTTATTAAGCCAAATTGTACATTCGTACCCTGAAGGCTTCCGTGTTGAACGGACCGTTGATTCCCGCGGCGGGAAAAATCGCGGTATGTTTCTGGAACGCGCATTTGCAATGGCCACGCTGGTTCTAACTCATTAAATAAAACCGGCACTGTAGGTATATTCCAGCGCCATGCGCGTACGCCTCCCAGGCCTTTATCTGTGAGAATTTCCATCAGAGCGACTCCGAAATTCGACTTGATACCAATAGCCGAGGTAATAAACATTCACTTCCTCTCGCGCTCTCATCTCCATATTTATTTATGACCGCATGGAAGCGTTCTTACAAAAGTCAGCCAAGGGCCAGTCGTCATCGCGTCCCAATCAAACTGTCAAGATCGCACGTCCCGATATCCGCCGACGGCCCGGAGAAAGCAGGAGGGAAGATTCCAGCTGTGTCCTCTAAACATCGTCCCTTTCCAGCGATAGCACCGATAGCTTTCCTGGAATTCTAACAGCATGAGACACGCATGACTGATTGAAGGTGACGATGCGTCTGAAAGAGCCGTGACAAGAGTTTCATCTGTGGCCAACGGTTTCTTTTTTTTTCCCCCGCTCCTTTTATCGTTTTGTCTCAAAATGACGTTAAAAAAACAGGGGGAGATTTAACGCTGCGATCTGGATCTGCTTTATTATATATTTCCAACTATCCTGGCATGTGTTTGTGGAAACCTGACCGTAAAGAGTCGTATGATCCATTCTACAATATAATAGCCACTTTTATATATGGGAAGATGTTCTGGATAACTCTAGGCCCACAGGTTGAATGTGGCCTTAAAAGGTGTATGATAGTTAAAATAAGCCTATGGTGCTTTAAAGTGAGCATTGACAATAAATTCCCAAAATGCAGGACGACGTGTCCTGCTGTGACAAGGGACAAAAATGTACTGATGTACCGTGCCATTAGTGTGGATTTATCTTGATGAAACCACGGGAAAACACTTGATTTCGGATGTGACATTATGAGGACATTGCTCTAACATTTACAAAATTTGGCTGACGTCCTTATCAGCACGACTTAAAACTGCACAGTTGAGGTTTAAGGGCCTTGCTCAAGGGCCCGCAAGTGGGCGATGCTGTGGATTTTACCCCAAAATGTGTCCTCCTTCCCAAGGAACCAAAATGTGAAACCAACAGAAAACACTTGATTTCAGGTTGTGACATTATGAGGACATCTCACTAACATTTACATTTGCAGCATTTGACAGACATCCTTACTCAGATCAACTTATACCTATTGTTATGTTGTATTGTTAACCTATTGTTATGGGTATGACGACATCCCGCCACTAGAGAGCACTGTATCCCACATTAGACTTTATAGCGACGCCATTATCGGTTCATTTGAGTTTATGGTTTATGCCCATGTTGAAAACACGTTTACGATTTCACCTGGGTTTGACACAGCAGGCTTCCGTAGTTCCCCCCCGGCAACGCATTACACCTGCGAAATACGAAATGCAACACGGCGGCAATCTGACGGATCAGCTCGTTTCAGAAAGGGGCGTGGTTTCATCCGTGGTATGCAACTTCGGATGTTCAACAAAAACAAAAACAAAGTCCCGCGGTAAAATCCGTCTAAAGTTCGTGTAGCGGCTAAAAGAATCTGTAGCCCATAAAACCGATTATATTGTACTGTGGTTTATGGTGACAGACAAAAAAAAAAAGATGGGTCTTTAATATTATTGTTAATAAAACATTTTACCACCCTGGGCTGTGTGGAGAAAACGAGAGCGAAGTGCCAGTCCGATTCCCGCAAGTGTAACTGAACCAATCTCCAGATGGTTGTCCCAGTGCTTGGATGTTTTGTTTTGTTGTTTTTTTTTTTTTTCTCTCCATGCTTTAGGGCCAAAGTTCTTCATCAACATCTAGCTGTCATGGCCAGGCTGAAAATTTAGACTCGGGCTTGTGCGGGCGTGTTTTTATTACCGTGGAAGTTATGTACATGTACAGCTGTGCAAGGAAAAGAGAAAAGGAAAGCGAACGACAAAAAAAAAAAAAAGAAAAGAAACAAAACAGACCCTTTGGGGAACGCGCCGGCTAAGAACTAGCTAAGAATTCTATACAGGCGCTAACCAAACAATTTCTCCGATACCAACAACGTGAAATTTGTTCGGATTCGAAAAATTTTTATTATTATTATTATTATTATTATTATTATTATTATTATTATTATTATTATTGTATTATTTTATAATGTTTACTCATTTATAATGTTATTGTTTGGTGCAGCATTCAGGAATGCAGTAAAATAGCGTTTTGATAGCGTACATCTTACACAACGTGTAACATTTTTCCACGACGTAAAATTAGTTCGGATTTGAAAAATTAATATTATTATTATTATTATTATTATTATTATTGTACTATTTTATAATGTTTACTAATGTTAAAATGTTATTGTTTTGTGCAGCATTCAGGAATGCAGTAAAATAGCGTTTTGATAGCGTACATCTTACAAACATCGTTAGAAGACATACATAGTCAATAGCGAACGCTACGAACAACGTACGAACAAATTCATACTCCGGACGAAACTTTTGCTTCATAGGGTATGGCGCTGTCTGTATTTCTATACGAACGCTCCCAAAGACTTTCTCTGATACGAACAAACCGGTCCACAACGTAACATTTGTTCGGATTCGAAAAATAATCCATCTTAACGAACGCAGAACGAGTTTAATTCCCGCTGGAAATGTCGCCTTTAAGACACGTATTAATGACGACATTCTGCGGTAAATACTTAGTGTATACATTACTGTATTATTTTATAATATTTACTCGTTTAAAATGTTATTGATTTGGGCAGCATTCAGGAATGCAGTAAAATAGCGTTTTGATAGCGTACATCTTACGAACATCGTTAGAAGACATGCACAGTCAATAGCGAACGCTACGAACAACGTACGAACAGATTCATACTCCGGACGAGACTTTTGCTTCGTAGGGTATGGCGCTGTCTGTATTTCTATACCGGCGCTCCCGAAGATACGAGCAAAACGTAAAATTAGTTCGGATTCGTTACGAACAACGTACGAACAAATACTCCGGACGAAACTTTCGCTTCGTAGCGTAGTTCGGCGTCTGTACAGAGAAAGAGCTAGAAAGACAGAAAGGGCGAGAGATCAAAGGCTTACTCCGTGGGCTGGATGAGGCGAACTTTCCCCAGGCGCAGGACGACGTTCCCCCTCGGGTTCCGCGTCTTCTTCACGTCGCTGTTCTTCATCAGGGAAAAGCGCCGCACCAGATTGAAACCTGCGAATCAATCGATCAATTCATTAAACATCCAGCGGGATAATCAATCAGCAAGACTGCCGAGAGAGAGACAGCCGGCGTAGAGTGTGTCTCTAACCCAGTTCAAGTCAAGCACAAAAGACTTTAATGTATGGGTTTTTTTTTTTTTTTGTCCCCTCAGGTGATCCGGGCCTTGATCTCTCGGCGACTCTCTTTAACAATTCTCCACGCCATTTGCAGCCGGATAAAGTGTTTATTTATTTATTTACTTTCTTATTTATTAATTCATAAATCACTTGGCATGTAATACTCAGTGTAATTCATTCATTCATTCATCTTCTACCGCTTTATCCGATCTTCCCTCGGGTCACGGGGAGTCTGTGTCTATCTCAGGCGTCTATGGGCATTAAGGCAGGATACACCCTGGATGGAATGCCAACTCATCACACACACACACACACACACACACACACACACACACACACACATTCATACACTAGGGACATTTTTCCAAGGTGCCAATCAACCTACCGTGCATGTTTTTGGACCGGGGGAGGAAACCGGAGAACCCGGAGAAAAACCCCCTGAGGCACGGGGAGAACATGCACAAACTCCACACACACATGGCCGAGACGGGAATCTAACCCGGACCCTGGCCCCTGCCTCAGGGTTTTTTTCTCCGGGTTCTCCGGTTTCCTCCCCAGGTAGGTTGATTGGCACCTTGGAAAATTGCCCCTAGTTTATGAATGTGTGTGTGTGTGTGTGATGGGTCGGCATTCCATCCAGGGTGTATCCTGCCTTAATGCCCATAGACGCCTGAGATAGACACAGACTTCCCGTGACCCGAGGGAAGATGGGATATCTTCCCAGACTGTAATATTCCAGACTGTTGATTATAGATTATAGAGTATTGCGATATACACTATAAACACCTTGACTAGAGTTTAAAAAGCCCAAATTGCATTGCATTAGTATTCATTAACACCAAAGGCCTTTTGCTAATTGGTCGTTATGAGTTACAACTTAATCACGGTTTAAACCAGGCCGTGATGTGTGAAAGGCTGAATCACGGTACGCTCATCAAATAGAGTTCAACAGAAAATTAATGCATAGAGTCAATCGGAGTTCTTCCACTGCAAAGTTGGAGTTGTATCGGACCACTAAGAAACCAGTTCCATGAAGATATGGAGTGGACTGGAAGATCTCCTGACCAGAACTCTATTGGAATGAATATGAATGCTGACCTCAGACCAGGCCTCCTTATATATACATGTACAATTACGGCATTTTGGCCGACGCCCTCCTCAGGGGTCTACCGCTGGTGCTAGTGCAGGTATTTGCGAGTTGGTTAAGGTGTTGGACTCTGGACTGGAAGATCACGGGTTCAAACCCCACGACCACCACTAGTGGGCCCTTGAGCAAGGCCCTTAACCCTCAATTGCTCACTTGTAAGTCGCTCTGGATAAGGGCGTCTGCCAAATACTGCAAATGTAAATGTATTTGAACCTTCTGGTTCCACCTCGTACCACCGTCATCTCAACGGAACGTACTGATCGCTGGTATCGCCACCCCTCGGGT
>JACRUU010000021.1:10281873-10294373 GCA_030449085.1 Kryptopterus vitreolus
ATTTTTTTCCCCCTATAACGCCGGCGAACGCGCCTCTCCGCCGTTTCCGCAGCCCTATCAAACTCTACAGCTTCATGCTGTACCGATAAAGCTGATCAGACACTTCTGAAGCTCCTTGTTCATCCACCTCCCCATCCCTGAACCCCCTCCCCCCGCCCCCGCTACGCTGAGCAACCATCGGCCTTCTCTGTAATGAGTGTTTCCAGACAATTCTGGAAGTAAACAGCATGTACTCAGGGAAATAAAAATAAATAAATAAATAAAAAAAAAAGGGAACGATACTCAATTCTCCTCCCAGTGGGCACAGGGTATCGACCAGGCGTACGCAAAATTGAGGCAGAACTTAATTAAGGCTATATTTTTCGTATACGTTTCCCAGCGTAAAAATAAATAAATAAATAAATAACGAGGTTGCAATCCCCTTTATGCATTGTAAAATGTTATGCAATATTATATACACATTCAAATATTAATGTTGGATGTTGGAACACACACACACACAGATATATATATATATATATATTATATACACAGATATAAAATTATATATATATATATATATATATATATTATATATATAGATATATATATCTTTTATATATTTTATATATTATATTAATTATATAGGGGCACGGTGGCGTAGTGGTTAGCACGTTCGCCTCACACCGCCAGGATCCGGGTTCGATTCCCGTCTCGGTCATGTGTGTGTGGAGTTTGCATGTTCTCCCCGTGCCTCAGGAGGTTTTTCTCCGGGTTCTCCGGTTTCCTCCCCCGGTCCAAAAACATGCATGATAGGTTGATTGGCACCTTGGAAAATTGTCCCTAGTGTATGAATGTGTGTCTGAATGTGTGTGAGTGTGAGTGTGTGTGTGTGCCCTGCGATGGGTTGGCATTCCATCCAGGGTGTATCCTGCCTTAATGCCCATAGACGCCTGAGATAGACACAGGCTCCCCGTGACCCGATGGAAGATCGGATAAAAGCGGTAGAAGATGAATGAATGAATGATATTAATTATATAATTATATATTATTGTAATTTATATTATTTCTATCTATCTATCTATCTATCTGTCCATCTATCCATCCGTCTATCTGTCTATCCGTCTGTCTATCTATCTATCTATCTATCTATCTATCTATCTATCTATCTATCTATCTATCTATCTATCTATCTATCTAATTAATTATATTTCATTAATCACATTAATTCTACACAGAAGTGACCATTAAAGCAGCTCAGTTGAATCCTCAATGCGATCGTATCCTCGCGTCATGCTCACGGCCCCACCACCCTGACACTTTAAAGTCTCGATCTCAGCAGCATACTGAACCCGAAAGAGACCTCATTCACAGGGAAAAAAACAACTCCAGCTATAAAGTACACTCTGTGCAGAGACTTGATTATGCCAAGCAGCATGACACTGGAACGATCTGTACTAAGAAGCGTTAAAAGAAAGGTTCACTTTTTATTTCTTTTCTTTTTTTTTTTTAAACAATCCCTTCCCTCTCGCTTGCCCGTGTCTGTCTTCCAACCCCGTGGTCCGGAGAAACACAATTCTCGGTTGGGGAAGAAAGGGTCGAGAGGTGACGACGGACGAGAGATGGCACCGGCAAGTTCGCATACGTTTAGTCAGTCCTGCTGAGGGCGACTCTCCTGGTGCATAGAGCCCAGAGAGCACGCTCTAACGGAAATGATTTCCCACAGGAAACGAATCCACCCATGTGCAGAAGTGTCATCATCACACCGAATAAATAAATAAATAAATAAATAACAACGGTAAATATATCCAGAAGGAAAGGATTTGGATCTGTGGACAAAATAGCATGTATGGAACAGAAGGCTAAACATATTATTATTATTTTTACTTTCTTCCATTAGGGGGCGCCGCGTATTAGACGTTTTTACGCTGGATCCCCATTCTAACGCAACCCCCACCCCCCCCCCCCACACCATTTGGGGACCGGCACCAGGAATGCACAGGCTTGTTCAACCCTAACGGCTGGGACAGACTGGGGGTCTTGCTCAAGGGCCCACTATTTGGAAACTCAGCTGGGATTCGAACCTGTGACCATTCGGTCCAGAGCTAGTCTAAATGAAGGATATGAAGATGCTTATGCTTACAGTCGTGTCCCTGTAACTTTAAATTTGAGTTGCAAGAATCAGTTTTCATGACTGGAAGCTTTCCGTGGGATTTAACAGGAATTAATGGGAATTCGTGGGAAAAGTGCAGGTTTTGTCTATAAAGACGAGTCTTGTAGGATATTCTTGGTTTTTGAATATGGAAAGTTTCTACCCTTCCGCATTACACGCATTTATGTTTCAAATGTCAACAAAAATGTCATTTTTTGACAAAAAAAATGGATTTAATATAATATTTAAAAATAATTGTTTAAAAAAATTCTAATCAATTCTCCTTCATTCCCGCAAATTCCCAAAATAGTTTCCCAAAATTCCCCAGATAAAGATCCCACAGAAAGTTTCCTAAACATGTTTATAAATGTCCTATAGATTTGTGTACTATACACACCTTTCTTTTTTTTTAAGCGAGACTGACTCCAACACAGGATACTTCACCTCGTCAAAGTCGCCCGCGTCTTTCAAACAATACATCTCTAAGAATTTGAGTTAGAATTCTACATCCCTGTGCTATAAAGCGATTTTAATTGAACGCTATGCATATGTTGCGGATTCTCACCTTCAGCCGTCTCCAGCCGAGCTCCATGACCTGAGCAGATGGTCAGCAGCACAACGGAGCATAAGATGGTCCTCATGGCTCCCTCCTTCAACTCCTACCTGAAGAAATGGAAGAAGGAGAATAAATGAAGATTGCAAAAAAAAATGCATCTGTACAGCAGTATATAAATAAATAAATAAATAAATCAAGGGGGCACGTTGGCGTAGTGGTTAGCACGTTCGCCTCACACCGCCAGGGTCCGGGTTCGATTCCCGTCTCGGCCATGTGTGTGTAGAGTTTGTGCATGTTCTCCCCGTGCCTCAGGGGGTTTTTCTCCGGCTTCTCCGGTTTCCTCCCCCGGTCCAAAAACATGCACGGTAGGTTGATTGGCACCTTGGAAAAATTGTCCCTAGTGTGTGAATGTGTGTGTGTGTGTGTGTGTGTGTGTGTGTGTGTGTGTGTGTGTGTGTGTGTCCTGCGATGGGTTGGCATTCCATCCAGAGTGTATCCTGCCTTAATGCCCATAGACGCCTGAGATAGACACAGACTCCCCGTGACCCGAGGAAAGATCGGATATAGCGGTAGAAGATGAATGAATGAAATAAATAAATCAATCCCCTGCAAAGTCTGGCGTTTGGTAGAAGATGACGGCGAAAGTTTGTGAACATCCTTGTACACGCCCCAATCCTCTAGAGCTAGTGGTCCCAAATAACCCCCCTAGTGGTCAATTGGTATGGGGCTGCACAGGAAGAATACATAACGTACATTAATTCCGTTTTCTTTATTATCTGATTCTGAACGATGTCCGTCTACGACTCGCTCTTACCCCGGTCACATGACATCCCTCCATCCGCTACCTTCTTAAATGGGCTGCTCCGGCCGCTAATACGTTAATACGAATACCAGGAGTCCCTACTTGAAATATGGATTTATTGCGGCAGGTCGTTCCTACGCACCAAATCCCGCTCTGTAGATATAGATGTCACGGCGAGCGTCTCTCTAATGACGCAATGACGCTTTCAAAAAAACGACTTCGCCACTCGGAGACCAAACGTTCGGCATTAAAATACCAGTTTGACACCCCTCGTATCCTTATATTTTGTTGTATTTGTCCGCCGCACCTTAAAGGTCGGTCCGGGGAAATAAGGTTGGGGAAGCGCTGATCTATAGAGGGCGCATGTGGCACATTCATCCCAATAGAGTTCAACCCTTGCACACTTCATAGATCGCCTCTTACTTTGGGGTGTCCATATTGTATATGATTATTATGAGGAATGTTGTTTATAGGGATAACTAAAGGAGGAAAAAAAACAAACGCCTAAAGCACACACAACATTAAATAGTCAAAGTATAAGAAGAGGAAGAAGTGCTCTGGGTGTTAACGAAGGTGGCGTTAAGGTTACACAGGCCCTCGGAAATGCGTAAACTGGCCTAATTGGCCATAACGGTCCCTATAAAGCTTCGTCACCCATGTGCTTTGGGGATCGCCTTTACAACGCCCATCTGTGTCTCAGTATGAACACCTGGCAACGACTTTTTAATGAAACGATTCTTCACAAACCTCGCATGACGCCCCTAATGTAACAAGTCTAATATCGGCATGTGTTATTTTTTTTTTCTTTCCTTTCCTTGCTTTTTATACGCCATACACGAATGCATCCCGATGAAACGGATTCTTAACAGGCAAAGGTATGCGGAAAGAATTTGTGCGCATTTGAGATGTATGCCTTAAGGCATGACATCAGACTGCTGATGTATAATAGCATGACGTTTTGAGATTCCAACATACCAAATGCGGAAAGCCCCAGCGAATGGAAAAAAGGTGTAATACATATATATATATATATATATATATATATATATAT
Source organism: Kryptopterus vitreolus (assembly GCA_030449085.1). NCBI lineage: Eukaryota > Metazoa > Chordata > Actinopteri > Siluriformes > Siluridae > Kryptopterus > Kryptopterus vitreolus. The sequence goes on from JACRUU010000021.1 coordinate 10,286,414, forward strand.
ATATATATATATATATATATATATATATATATATATATATATGCAGACTTCCTGTCAAGGTCTGGACTTAACATTCATTCCCCGGTGCCTTCCTTCCTGTCAAAGTGACCCGGAATGACATGCCTCATGTCGCCAACACGGACCTGACAGAATGAAGGATGGCCTTGGAACAAGACTTCATTGCCGTCCTGTATATTACAAGCGGGATGTCGCAGCAAGCTCTTCTGCATCCTCCTGACTGAAACGGGAAAACCTTGGGGAAATCACACGCTACCAAGACCTCGATGTAGGGAAAAAAACAACAACAAAAAAAAAAAAAAAACGATTTGTCTTGAACGTTTTGACCTTGGCGCAAAGTGATACGTATGGCAGATGAATATGTTTTTATCCCAACCCTTGGTATACCATCTATGAAGCATGCTGGTGGAAGCACACCAGGCTGGTTTCGCTGGTTTCTCCGTTGGACGTTGAGGTCCGGGAGAGCCGTGATCACACAGGAGGATCTCATAATAATAATAATAATAATAATAATAATAATAATAATAATTAATAATAGTAATAATAATCTTAATAATAATAATAATCATAATAATAATAATAATAATAATAATATAATAATTATAATTATATTATTATTATTATTATAACTAATAATAATAATAATAGTAATAATAATAATAATAGTAATAATAATAATAATAATAATAAAATAATAATAATAATTATAATAAAAATAATAATAATAATAATAATAATAATAATAATAATAGTAATAATAATAATAATAATAATAATAATAATAATAATAATAAATAGTAATAATAATAATAAGTAATAATAATAATAATAAGTAATAATAATAATAATAATAATAATAATAATAATAATCCAATTATAATCCTAATCCTCCATAATAATCATAGTAATAATCTCCTCCTCCTAATCCATAATCCTCCCAATAATATCCTCCTCCTCAATCCTCCTCCATCCTAAATCAATCCTCCCGTCCTCCTATCGTCCTCCTCCTCCTCCTCCTCCTCCTCCTCCTCCTCCAGTCCTCCTCACCTCCTCCATAGCCTATCCTCCCCCCCCTCCTCCCCCTGCTCTTCGCCAATGGACTTTATTTGTCACATACTGGGAAATTCTTTCTTCGCATATCCCAGCTTGTTTGGAAGGTGGCATCAGAGTGCAGGGTCAGCCATGATACAGCGCCCCCTGGAGCACAGCGAGCCTTGCTCAAGGAACCCAAAGCCTGGCATCTTGGCAATACATATGGAAGAAACGTTATATCCTGTCCAGAATATAATCTGTACCACGAAGCATGCCGGTGGTAGAATCATGTGAAACACGGTGGTGGAAGGACGATGTTGATTTATTTATTTATTATTTTATTTATTACCCTCCATATGATAACAGACATTAAGATGGACATGAAAAGACAAACAATAGCTACATATGATGGGGATCCAATCACTGATCACCCGCAGAATAAGCTCCCTAAAAAGAAGCATGGTGGTGGTGGTAGTCTGACATTCATCAATATATGCAAACCCTTCTCTGACTAATTTCTTAGCTCGAGGTGGTATTAAGGGAGTAGGCTATGGACCGGAAGATCACGGGTTCAAATCCCAACACCACCACCAAGCTACCACTAGAGGGCCCTTGAGCAAGGCCCTTGAGCAAAGCCCTTCATTGCTCAGTTGTAAGTGGCTCTGGATAAGGGCGTCTGCCATTTGCTGGAAATTTAAATGACTCTGGTTAAGCGATTAGGCTCTGGACCTGAATGTCACAGGTTCAAATCTCACCACCACCAAGCTACCACTAGAGGGCCCTTGAGCAAAGGACCTCTTTGCTCAGTTGGCTCTGGATAAGGGCGTCTACCATATGCTGTAAATGTAAATGCCTGTGGTTAAGGGAGTATGCTCTGGACCTGAAGGTCTCAGGTTCAAATCCCACCGCCACCAAGCTACCACTAGAGGGCCCTTGAGCCTCAGTTGGCTCTGGATAATCCAAGTAGCTCTGGATAAGGGCATCTGCTCAATGCTATCAATATAAATATCAATTGTTAAAGGACCAGAAGGTCTCAGGTTCAAATCTCACCACCACCAAGCTACCACTAGAGGGCCCATGAGCAAAGTCCTTAATTCCTCAGTTGGCTTTGGATGAGGGCGTCTGCCAAATGCTATAAATATAAATGTCAATTGTTAAAGGACCAGAAGGTCTCAGGTTCAAATCCCACCCCCACCAAACCTCAACAGCTCTGTTGCAAGTCACTCTTGATACCAAACGTCGACCAAATCCCATAAATGCAAATTCCTTACAGATCTGTTTGTGCCACATTTGTTTACTGTTTGATCTAAACATGTTACAGCGATTCTGCAGCGATACCTCAGGCCTCAATCTGCATCATGGCGTCATGTCATCCTCGCTTTAAGGCCCAGAGGAAAATTCTATACCATGTAATTACTTCCCATTCTTAAGTCAAGGTGCTGATCGCGTCCCTTTCCGAGGAGAAATTCCCGTCGACGGCGGGGCATCGTAAACACGACAACATCCATTAGCAGCGGAAAGCGGCTCTATCGCAGCCTCTCGGCATGTCAGAGCCATCTCTTCATTTTTAGTTTGATTTCATGGGGATACAATAGAAGCGCGCAGATGCTTTGTTATCCTTTAATTTGTTTTCAATGTACCAGCTGAAAAAAAAAGAAAAAAAAAAAAAAAAGAGAGGATCCATCTGGCCCGCACAGATAAGTGTCTCTCTAACACTCTTGGCTCGCCGCCCGGCGTGGCGAATATTCGACATCGCGACGGATATTGCGCCAACGGCCGCGAGACTCCGAGCAGATATATACTGTATATATATATATATCTATATATATATATATATATATATATATATATATATATATATATATATTCCGCCGTGATCCACGACCATGTGCTGTCAAGACCGTAGTTATAAAAAAAAAAAAAAAAAAAAAAAAAAAAAAAAAAATCGATCACTTACGCATGTACTTCAAAAATAAATAAATAAATAAAAATAAGGATTCAGCAACTTCAAAAGGAAAGACAAAGCTGAACAATCAATAAACAAGTAGTAAAATGTAATGAGCTGCCAAGCTCAGCATGTGGGGATTGTGTTTTTCAGCGATGGAGGGCTGTCACACACCATGCTGTTTTCATGTCACTGCCTAAGCATCGCTTGTTGTGCTCTTGACTCGCTGCCAAATGATGAACGCTACCCCCCCCACCCCCAAAACCCCTTTTTATCCCTCTCTTTTTTTTCCTTTTTTTTTTTTTTTTGCACAAAGATGCACGCAGCCTCTCTGTAATTTTGATAGGTTTCGCAGCAGAATAAATTGGATGTCTACCTCGTCGCTCCTGAGAAAACAAGTGGAATAATAAATCCAAAACACTGAAGGGAAAAAAAAAAAAAAAAAATATATATATATATATATATATATATATATATATATATAAATAAGTATACTAGTTTCAAAATGTCCTGATAAGGATGATAAGGAGGATGGGGGAACTGACCCAGATTTGGCCCCGTCCCAAATGCAGGATTTATTTCACATGTGAATCACTATTCCAAAAAATAAATAAATAAATAAAAATAAATAAATACATTAAAAAAAAGAGCGAAAAAAAGATTTGGGGTCACCTAGGGGTCACAATTAAAAAAAAAGAAAGATATATATTGTAGCTAGCAAAGTCTGGGGAAGAAAGAATACATAAATAAAATAATACAAAACACAATGCTGAGTCAAACTGGGCTTTATATAAATATATTCATTGTAATAAAACATTTACACGAAAACAACGGTTAAATAAAAACTTAATAAAAAAAAATAAAAAATAAAAAATCAATACCACCGATTCACCTCTAGAGGCCGCTTTCGTACCCTATAACGCGACCCGGAAAAACTATTGATCTGTATGAGTATTGCTTAATCTATAATGTGTTATTTTGGAATAATTTTATTGGAAATGAAAAAAAAAACACTCGTTCTGTAGTTAATACATAGTTTTAATAGTTTTGACGTTTTTATTGGCTGCTCCCATTAGGGGGCGCCATAGCGGATCATACCCTCTAAATGCTGTCTACATCTGCCTCTCACACCAAACTACATGCATTAATACAGTCATTCATTCATCTTCTAAATCTTCTACCGCTTTATTTATCCGATCTTCCCTCGGGTCACGGGGAGTCTGTGCCTATCTCAGGCGTCTATGGGTATTAATGCAGGGATACACCCTGGATGGAATGCCAACCCATCACACACACACACACACACACACACACACATTCATACACTAGGGACAATTTTCCAAGGTGCCAATCAACCTACCGTGCATGTTTTTGGACCGGGGAAGGAAACCGGAACCCGAACCCGGAGAAAAAACCCTGAGGACGGGAGAACATGCACAAACTCCACACACACAGACGGGCATCAAACCCGGACCCTGGCGGTGTGAGGCGAACGTGATAACCACTAAACCACCGTCCCCACAGCATTACATTAATACAAATGTTGCATTGAAAATGAATAAAAAAAGATGAGCATCATGCAATACCAGGGATTCACCTCTAGAGGCCGCTTTCGTACATTATTACACGACCCGGAAAAATTATGGTTCGTATGGGAGTGGGGGTGGCGGGGGGGGCAGGTTAGGGTATAGTTTAATGGCAAAACCGATGCATCACCGACCTAATATTAATAATTTCGGAGACTTTTAAGATTTTATTGAGCGACTTGGTAAAGATGTCTGAACTCTATAACAGCTCTATGTAACCGCATGAACCACAGTCTCTTCCTTTACGTTAAAAGAGATATTTAAGGCCACCTGATGTATATTATTCACCTTAGTGACATCATACAAGGTGCACGGTGGCTTAGTGCTTAGCACGTTCGCCTCACACCACCAGGGTCCGGGTTCGATTCCCGTCTCGGCCATGTGTGTGTGGAGTTTTTGTGCATGTTCTCCCCCATGCCTCAGGGGGTTTTTCTCCGGTTTTCTCCGGTTCTCCGGTTTCCTCCCCCGGTCCAAAAAAAACATGCACGGTAGGTTGATTGGCACCTTGGAAAATTGTCCCTAGTGTATGAATGTGTGAATGTGTGTGTGTGTGTCCTGCGATAGGTTGGCATTCCATCCAGGGTGTATCCTGCCTTAATGCCCATAGACGCCTGAGATAGACACAGACTCCCCGTGACCCGAGGGAAGATCGGATATAGCGGTAGAAGATGAATGAATGAATGAATGACATCATACATATATTTTTACTCATGGATCAATATCCCAAAAGCTGTTTCATTCAGACGAAGGATTTCTTCACTGAAATGTATGCGCAAATCCCAGGCGGGAACGCTGCTAGCCCCCGTGCAGTAAAAAAAAAAGGAAGATTCATTCAACAGAGTGAGTATAAAAAAAAAAAGAAGAAAAAAAAGGTTCAAATTCAGACATAAATAAAAGATTATTCGCACTCGTGTTGACTTTAATGAGGTCTCTGGTGAACGTCGGGATGCGTAGAACATAGAAAGGAACCACTTAGTCATTCTCTAATGAGAGGCTACAGTGCAATTGTTTTACTTCAAACTAAACAGAGAGAGAAAAAAAAAAAGGAGTGAAAATGACAGCGTTTGGACACTAAATGATGTATTTTTTTGGCGGATGAGGTGTGTATGGGGACATGATCGAGTCATGAAAAGGAAAATTTGGGAGGCGGAAAATATTCCCACAAGAGTGGTGGGGGTGATTAGAATAGGAAATGCGGATAACGTCGCTCGGGGGAACGATCTTACGGTGGGGGGTGCGCAAACTTTTGGACATTTCCCTTATTCGCTATTTAAGAACGCATAGGAAGAGCAAATATCCAGACTGGTTCTTCAACTTCCGGACGCTTCCATTAGGGGGCGCCAAAGCGGATCACCTTTCTCCACACTGCCCTCTTACAGACTACCTACATTGTCTTCCCTTAACACATCTACATCCTCTTTTCCTCCACCCTCACTCGCTTCTTCACTCGCTTCTTCACTTCTCCACCCTGCCTTCCCGTTTCTTCACTTTCCACTCCCACCCTTTCCACTTCTCCTTCCTGCCTGCACTCGCTTCTTCACTTCTCCACCCGTTCCATCCTGCCTGCACTCGTTTCTTCACTTCTCCACTCTTTCCCTTCACTTCTCCACCCACTACTTCTCCACTCCTGCCATGCACCTCGTTCTTTCACTCTTTTTCTTCACTTCTCCACCCAACTTCTTCCATCCTGCCTGCACTCGTCACTTTTTTTCACTTCCACCTCTCCACCTGCAATCGCCTTTCTTTTCTTCACTTCTCCATCCGTTCCATTCCATCCTGCCTGCACTCGCTTTCCTCCCACTCCTTCACTCGTTTCTTCACTTCTCCATCCTGCCTGCACGTTTCTTCACTTCTCCACCCGTTCCATCCTGCCTGCACTCGTTTCTTCACTTCTCCACCTGCAATCATTTCTTCACTTCTCCACCCACTTCTGCATTTCTTCACTTCTCTTCACTTCGTTTCCATCCGTTCCATCACTGCATGCACTCGTTTCTTCTTCACTTCTCCACGTTTCCACCTTGCCTGCACTTCTCTTCCGTTCCACCCTGCCTGCACTCCTCCTTTCTTTCCACTTCTCCACTTCTCCACGTCCTCCATTCCTGCCTGTTTCTTCTCTTCATTCTCCACTCGTTTCTTTTCACTTCACTTCTCCCCCTTTCCACCTGCAATCGTTTCTGCAATCATTTCTTCCTTTCTCCATCCGTTCCTCCATGCACGCTTTTCTCTTCATCTTTTCTTCACCGTTTCTTTTCTTCACTTCTCCATAACGTTCCATCCTGCCTGCACTCGTTTCTTCACTTCTCCACCCGTTCCATCCTGCCTGCACTCGTTTCTTCACTTCTCCGTTCTCCTGCTCCATCCTTCCTGCACTCTCCTCGTTTCTTCACTTCTCCACCCATTCCATCCTGCCTGCCTCGTCTTTTTCACTCCTCCTGCTCGTTTCTTCACTTCTCCACCCGTTCCATCCTGCCTGCACTCGTTTCTTCTTCTTCACTTCTGCCTTCCACCTGCCATCCTGCCTGCATCCGGCTGCAGTTTCTTCACTTCTCCACTCCAACACGCTTAAATTTCCACTCTTCACTCCATTTCACGCACTCGTTTCCACCATCCTGCCTGCAATCGTTTCTTCTTCACCTCTCCACCCATTCCATCCTGCCTGCACTCGTTTTGCACTCTTCTTCCCCACCCTTCTCCACCTGCACTCTGTTTCTTCACTTCTCACCATGAATGCTTTTCTTTCTTTTCACTTCTTCTTCCACTTTTCTCACCCATTCCACTCCTGCCGCACTCTTTCTCTCACTTCTCTGCTTTCTCACTGCTCACACCCATTCCATCCTGCCTGCACTCGTTTCTTCACTTCTCCACCCGTTCCATCCTGCCTGCACTTGCACCTGTTTCTTCACTTCTCCACCTGCACTTGTTTCTTCACTTCTCCACCATGAACGCTTTTCTTCACTTCTCCACAGGCTCCATCCTGCCTGCCCTCGTTTTCTTCATTTCTCCACTGCACTCGTTTCTTCACTTCTCCACCCACTCCACCCTTCCTACACTCTTTTCTTCACTTCTCCACCCACCCTGCCTGCACCCTTTTCTTCACTTCTCCACCATGAATGCTTTTCTTCACTTCTCCACTGCCCCCCACTCTTCTCGCTCCACCCTGCCTGCACTCGTTTCCTCACTTCTCCACCACTCCACCCACTCCACCCACTGTTGACCCCAGGTACTTAAACTCATCCACCTTCACCACCTCTTGACCTCTCTTCACACACATGCACTCTATCAAATTCCTACTGACGTTCATTCCCCGTCTCTCCAGCGCGTATCTCCACCTCTCCACACTCTTCTCCACCTGCTCCTGACTCTCACCGCAAATCACAAT
>JACRUU010000021.1:10304373-10309373 GCA_030449085.1 Kryptopterus vitreolus
GTGCTGAAATGAATGTTCCTGTCATTCCGAATAGGCCTTTGTTTAAATAGAATCGAATCATTTATGATATTTCTCATGACTGATATATTTAATTAGATAATTATGTATAAAAAAATAAAAAAACAATCCTGGGGCACTGTGGTTTAGTGGTTAGCACGTTCGCCTCACACCGCCAGGGTCCGGGTTCGATTCCCGTCTCGGCCATGTGTGTGTGGAGTTTGTGCATGTTCTCCCCGTGCCTCAGGGGGTTTTTCTCCGGGTTCTCCGGTTTCCTCCCCCCGGTCCAAAAACATGCACGGTAGGTTGATTGGCACCTTGGAAAATTGTCCCTAGTGTGTGTGTGTGTGTGTGTGTGTGTGTGATGGGTTGGCATTCCATCCAGGGTGTATCCTGTCTTAATGCCCATAGACGCCTGAGATAGACACAGACTCCCCGTGACCCGAGGGAAGATCGGATAAAGCGCTAGAAGATGAATGAATGAATGAATGAATGAAAAAAACAATCCTCAATTTTCCCAAAACTCTGGAAACAACATCTGGAAAGTTTTGATAAAAGGGCCGGAGCGGGCGAGAGAGCACCGGGCGGGAATATCCGTGTTGACGATATATTACTCTATGAAGCCGGAATATATTGAAACAGATTGTGGACGTATTGCATATTATCAGTAAAAAAAAAAACGAGTCTCCGGCTCTTTCTTTCCTCTCCTACTATCTCTCTCTTTTTTTTTTGGTCTGGCGGTGTCTTTTCCAGCTTGAGAGAGTCTGGCAGGCGTTTTCATTGGCCTCTTTATTTTCATTCCATGCAGTTTTGCACTCTTAAGAGGATGAGAGATGGGGGACACAGGGATCAGCGAAAGCATTAGGAGATGGAAGAAAGCGAGAAAAAAAAGAAAAGAAAAAAGCCTACCTTTCTCGACGGCTACACCGGATTTCAAAATTGGATAACACGGGACAGTCAGAGATCACGGAGGGGAAAGCGGCCGTGTCAGCGCTCCACTGGATCCCATTTCGAGGAGGCTAAAGGATATGATGCAACCGTATATACGATACTGACAAACGTTTGTGGAGAGATAAACAGAATTCCCTTTCCACACTCAGTCCTCGAGTGCTGGAGCTTCATTCGTATGGGAAAACGTTCCAGGAGATTTCCCGGGGAAGATCACTGCGGATCATTCGGCCACGATGGCGCTAGTAAAGTGCGGTGAGGAGAGAGAGAGAGAGAGAGAGAGAGAGAGAGACCTGGGGCGACGTTCCATACGATCCCAAATATCTTCACTTCTGTTCAAGTCAATACCTTCCATTTCAACCAATGTAGATCTACGTAGATAGATAGATAGATTGATAGATGGATGGATGGATGGATGGATGGATGGATGGATGGATGGATGGATGGATGGACGGACGGACGGATGGACAGACAGACGGACAGTTGGACAGATGACAGACAGACAGACAGACAGACAGACAGATAGATAGATAGATAGATAGATAGATAGATAGATAGATAGATAGATAGATAGATAGATAGATAGATAGATAGATAGAGATGGACAGTTGGATAGATAGATAGATAGATAGATAGATAGATAGATAGATAGATAGATAGATAGATAGATAGATAGATAGATAGATAGATAGATAGATAGATAGATAGATAGATAGATAGATAGATAGATAGATAGATAGATAGATAGATAGATAGATAGATGATAGATAGATAGAGATGGCAGTTGATAGATAGATAGATAGATAGATAGATAGATAGATAGATAGATAGATAGATAGATAGATAGATAGATAGATAGATAGATAGATAGATAGATAGATAGATAGATGGATGGATGGATGGATGGATGGATGGAAATGGACAGTTGGACAGATGATAGACAGACAGACAGACAGACAGACAGACAGACAGACAGATAGATAGATAGATAGATAGAGATGGACAGTTGGATAGATAGATAGATAGATAGATAGATGGATGGATGGATGGATGGATGGATGGATGGATGGATGGACGGATGGATGAATAGAGATGGACAGTTGGATAGATAGATAGATAGATAGATAGATAGATAGATAGATAGATAGAGAGATACATGGCTGGATGGAGGATGGATAGACACACTGCGACACTGACCTGCTTTATTCCCAACAACTCAAATGAACTGAAAACTAGTTCATTCATTTGTTTATAAACAGTTTGCTTTGCCTTATTTATTTATTTATTTATTTATTTATGTATTTATTGCGAATAGATACAATTTAAAATAACATACAGTAGGAAAGTTACGGAGCCAAATCATCACAATCTGCATTTTATATTTTATACTGAAATTAAGATTATGGATGGAAATATGACTTGTGAGAATGAGGACGACTTTCCGCAGTGCGTTAAATAAAAGCGCTGGATCCGAAAAACAAAGTCTGGAAGGAAGGAGGGAAGGAGGGAAGGAGGGAAGGAGGGAGGGAAGAAAAGGAAACATGGAATAAAGGGCAAGGCTTCATTCCTGATCGGTGCTCCAGCCAGAGGCGAGAATCAGGGGATTAACAGCACATGGCAGCGTGACAAACATTTGAGCTGGATTTTCCAATCCGTCTATGAGTGGCAGTAAAACAGAACCGGGGCTGGAATATGCTGAGCGAGCAGGAACGCTGGGAGCTTTTACAGGAGCTGCGAGTCATCCGCCGATACGGACGAGCAGATTACAGATTGTGCTGAATGCGGACATGAGCGCTCCAGCGACCGCGAATTCCGCGCCAATGATTTTAAGATCGCATAAGGAGGAGCGCCGTATCAATAAGAACCAATCGGAGGCTCGTTTTCCGATTTGTTGCCGCAACTTTGTTTCTCCCAATTCCGACTTTTTTCATCCTTTCTTGTTTGCGTACTTTTATATTATGAGTTTAAAAAGCAGCAATCGTGTGGAATAATGCCGCGATGGCGAGGGAATACAAAATCGTAATTGCGAGAAAAATTTGAGAAATTAGAAAAAGATCGGGGGCGCGGTGGTTTAGCGGTTAGCACGTTCGCCTCACACCGCCAGGGTCCGGGTTCGTGTTTTCTATTTCTATTTCTCCGCATTTTGTGCATCAGGGGAACGTTCCGGGTCGGAACGTCTCGGCGTTCCTTTATTTCTTTATTTATCTCCATACGGCGCACGATACAATAACCGAACCATTCGCTCAACCTCCACGGAAGTGCGTTACGGGAGCGTTCGATGCCGAAATTGGGAAAATAACCCCCTTTCTTTTTTCCGGAAAACGTATTCCGGTGGGACGCGTGGAAGAAAGTCGGAGGGAAAGGAAAGGACTGGGAATATATATATATATATATATATATATTAAAAAAGGCATTTAGGCCGGAATATTGGGGGTTTCATGTTCGGAACGCCGTTACGTTGCAGGTTTGGAGCGCTCGCTGGAAAGTGGAGAAATTCGAGCGAGGGAAGAATTCCCAAAGTGCCTGTGAGGGTTTTTTTTTTTCCAGTGATGTGATTTGTTGCCTTTCAGAAACATCCGAACTCTATTCCATATGGAAGAAAAAATTCCATGCTGTCGGAAAAAAGGAACTTTTTCCAGGAGACCCGTGTTTTAACACATTTTTAAAAACATGCACCAGCGATACAAGCAGTAGCTTTTCATTTACACGTTCGCCTCACACCGCCAGGGTCCGGGTTCGATTCCCGTCTCGGCCATGTGTGTGTGTGTGTGGAGTTTGTGCATGTTCTCTGTTCTCCCCGTGTCTCAGGGGGTTTTTCTCCGGGTTCTCCGGTTTCCTCCCCCGGTCCAAAAACATGCACGGTAGGTTGATTGGCACCTTGGAAAATTGTCCCTAGTGTGTGAGTGTGTGTGTGTGTGTGTGTGTGTGTGTGTGTGTGTGTGTGTGTGTGTGTGTGTGTGTGTGTGTGTGTGTGTGATGGGTTGGCATTCCATCCAGGGTGTATCCTGCCTTAACGCCCATAGACGCCTGAGATAGACACAGACTCCCCGTGACCCGAGGGAAGATATAGCGGTAGAAGATGAACGAATGAACGAATGAATATGTTGTTTAATGAATTATTAGACGGTTATAAAAGACTTTTTTTTTGGTCAATATCGCACAAAAAATTCTTTAGCGACCCCTAGTGGCGGACGAGACCCCCTGGATGGGAGCCAGTGCTGTATTTGACTGGAACGAGTTTTTTTTCGCGTTTTTGTACTAATTTTACTTTTATTTAAGTTTGTTTTGTTGGACGTTTTCTACTTAACTACATTTTAAATGATATCCATTAGTAAAATAAATAAATAAATAAAAGCGATGTCTGATAAACTCACTTGTTTTGCTTGTTGATTTCATTATTCAATGATCTTAAATCTATATATACATAATAGTTGAAACAATTTTAAATTAGATTTATTTTACATTTTAAATGAGATACTTTTGACCTTTTTTTGAGTCATTTTTTCGGCCTTAAAAAAAAAAATGACATTGAAGTAACAATATTTTTATTTGAGTAGAATATTTTATTACTTTTTCCCCAAATCTGGTCTTAATTAAAGCACTTTTATAGAATATTATTATTCTTCGCAATTTGCGAACTTTATTTCCTTGTTATTCGCGACTTGGTTTTCTTGCCATTCTTTTTTTTTTTTTTGCAACTTTATTTCTTGTAATGAACACTTTTTTTTCTTGCAATTCCTCGTTCATTTTTCACAATTCCCAATTTACTCCTCTTTATTTCTGGCAAATTCCCATCTTTTTTTCCCCTCACAATTTAGAATTTTTTCATTTCTCGCAATTCCGATTTTTTTCATTCATTCATTCATTCATCTGCTACCGCTTTATCTGATCTTCCCTCGGGTCACGGGGAGTCTGTGTCTATCTCAGGCGTCTATGGGCGTTAAGGCAGGATACACCCTGGATGGAATGCCAACCCATCACAGGACACACACACACACTCACACACACACACACACACACACACACACATTCACACACATTCACACACTAGGGAC
>JACRUU010000021.1:10316873-10346873 GCA_030449085.1 Kryptopterus vitreolus
TGTACCCCCTTTTTGGATGGTATGTACCCCCTCAGTGGATGCCCACTACTCCCATGTTGGATGCTATGTAGCCCCTCGTTGGATGCCCCCTACCCCCTCATTGGAAGCCACATACCTCCTCGTTGGATGCCCCATACACCCTTGTTGGATGCTATGTACCCCCTCGTTGGATGCCCCATACCCCCTCATTGGATGCTGTGTACCCCCCTTAGTGGATGCCGCATACCCCTCACTCAAAGCCTCTTCCACCCCTCAATGGAAGCAACGTACCCCCTCATTGGATACCCCCTGTACTCCCTCGTTATACGCCCTGTACCCCTTCATTGGATACCCCATTCCCCCTCATTGGATATCTAGTACTCACTCATTGGATACCCCATTCCCCCTCATTGGATGAACTGTACCCGTCTTTGGAAGCCCTATTATAACTATTCTTATAAAAGCAAGTGGTGTCTCAGATGTTGAAACACCGCACAGCGATCTTTTGCTCACGAGGATAATAATAATTTGCTCACTGCAAAAGTTTTGTTTCGAAAGACTTCCTGACATCAGAGACGTCCTGAATAGGACCCTTGCTGTGACTAGCAAGAAAAGCTCTATGTTGTTGTCTTGGCCCATGAGCTGAGAACTGATGCCAGCCTGTATTCACCCTCTGTCCAAACATTCTCCAAAGGAGATTGCCAAGCTCGTTATAAGGATAAGGCATGCGCTGCCGCAACATATTTAATTCAATCTTTAATAAGCAGGGTAAAATGCCCACTGCGTGCTTTACATGATTTGGGATTAAACCTACCCACGTCATCTCCGAAATAGAACCTCTGTTCAAGAAGGAACCCCTTGCACAGTAATCCGGAATGCTTGGCCCTGCAGGAACACGAATGCTAATATTTGGCAGCACGGATTTAATGTTGGTTTGGGCAAATCACGGATTCGGCGAAATCCTTTGAAGCTCAGCCCACATTGCACAACCAGAGCACATTATTTGGCCGCAGATGCCTTGGAATTGCAGACGGCGCTCCGATGCATTCGCTCAGTTAACTCCTTGAAAGTGTTTGATTGATATTCGAGAATTTCAGACATGCCGAGACATTTCAGGGTGATCAGTCTCTCCTGGTTTTCTAACAATTTCTAAAAACATCTAAAAAGGGAGAGGCACGGTGGCGTAGTGGTTAGCACGTTCACCTCACACCGCCAGGATCCGGGTTCGATTCCCGTCTCGGTCATGTGTGTGTGGAGTTTGTGCATGTTCTCCCCGTGCCTCAGGGGGTTTTTCTCCGGGTTCTCCGGTTTCCCCCCGGTCCAAAAAACATGCACAGGATAGGTTGACTGGCACCTTGGAAAATTGTCCCTAGTGTATGAATGTGTGTGTGTGTGTGTGTGTGTGTGTGTTGCCCTGCGATGGGTTGGCATTCCATCCAGGGTGTATCCTGCCTTAATGCCCATAGACGACTGAGATAGGCACAGACTCCCCGTGACCCGATGGAAGATCGGATAAAGCGGTAGAAGATGAATGAATGAATGAATCTAAAAAGGGAAATATCTACAGAATACAACAGCCTCTATTTGGCATTATATATATATATATAGATATATATATATATATATATATATATATATATCTCCCAGCTTATTTAGATACAGCGCCCTCTGCAGGGTGAGGGGCCTTGCTCAAGGACCCAAGAGTATATCCGCCCTCAAATGCGAGTGGATAATGGTGTCACTTTGGTGCTGGGGGTACTTAGTGCTCATGCATCCATCAAGTCTGAAAATATTTCCATCTACAGAAAAACATTATACAACCTATTTTACAAGTTGCAAATGCCACGTCCACAAGTGCCCCAACCCCCTTTTTTTTGCCCTCAAACTATGCGTCTCCCTTTTGCTTGCGCGCATAATTTATACGGACTCCAGAGTAAAGCTATGACCCTGGCCGTGCCACTTCAGCACCCCACCGTAATGCAGTACCATTTTCCATTTTCTATGTGCTTCAGCAAATGGAGAGTGGAAATAAATAAATAAACAAACAAATAAATAAATAAATAAAGACAGCAGTCTGGGCTTCACAATCGTGATGGGAAGATGGGATCGTTTTAATAACTTCGAATCTCCTTTTTTCTCGGAGTCGCATCAAACACTCGTTCGGAAACGAACGAATCGTCGACCCATCACTCGTTCACAGCACTGATGAAGTAAGTTTATATCGATTTTCCTATCAAAAGTGTTTTTAATCCTGCTGTCTCTTTTGAGAAACCTCCGGGTCGGACGTCCTCGTTGCGAATTCTAATTAACAGCATCACGGCTGCCCTGTCAGGACGATCACAACACCACACACACACACACACACACACACACACAAAGGAGTTGCTGTTGTACTGCGAAAGCCGCATCTGAATTAGCATAGAGTGTATTGCATGTCTTTTGCTTCATACACACTCCTCTCGAAAAATAAAAAATAAAAAAGGTGGGCTTGGCAGGTCGTTCTGACGCAAGCTCATATCAATTCCCTGCCTTTTAGCAACGATCTGTGTATAAACGTCCCACAAAGGTGCTTAAATAAGAGCTCCCCCTTGTGGACGATCCTCCGCCTGCGACCTGTGAGCTAGAGAGTCTACAATGCCCTTAAGATGTGAGTATATTTACATTGGGAATAGAATTGATAATGGATGAGGAATGAGGTCTGTATTGGTGTACAACAGTGGAAAAAAAACGAAAACTGGAATTATTAGCGAAAAATTTATGACGTACAATTATTCGATTTTTCAATTATTAGCGTATGAAGCCCAGTGGGGGGGGGGGGGGGGGCACTTGGTGGCTTAGTGTTAGCACTTTCGCCTCACACCTACAGGGTCCGGGTTCGATTTCCCGTCTCGGCCATGTGTGTGTGGAGTTTGTGCATGTTCTCCCCGTGCCTCAGGGGTTTTTCTCCGGGTTCTCCGGTTTCCTCCCCCCGGTCCAAAAACATGCACGGAAGGTTGATTGGCACCTTGGAAAATTGTCCCTAGTGTGAATGAATTGCATTCCATCCAGGGTGTATCCTGGATAAATAAATGAAGCCCAGTGCATTCCATTCATGGTGGTATCAAAAAGGATTGAGATTACTTTTTTAAGCACACCAACAGATGGCAGCACAAGGCTGAACGCACAGTCACAGGGAGCACACTGCCCTTCACAAGTCCACTCTACTTGCCAGATCTAGTGCTGTGGAACTGAAGATGAAGATCCAGCTCAAGATCTTGTCTAGGGTGGAGCTCAGAGGTCAGTGATCTGAAAGGTCTGCGTTCGAGTCCCGTATTCGCCAAAGCTGCTTGTGGTCCTTGAGCAAGGGTCCTTAACCTCCAGGGGGTTCCAAAACAAGCTACGGAGAGAAACACTGTGACGTAACGTACACGCGACTAATAAAGGCGATTCTATTATATAGGCATTACACACTCAAGTGGGTCCAGCGATGCTCTGTGGGACGAGGGTATATACGAGGGGGTGATGAATGCTATCGACTTCACAGGCTTTTAGCAATCATGTCTCGATGCAATCAAATCGCCGTAATAAATTATCCAGTAAACCCTCGAAGAACCCTCGAGGAACCGTAAATAGCGCGAATCGCATTCGTCGATCGATAGTCAAAGATTTACGAACACGCATACACAAAAGGAGGCACATTGAAACAGCCAAACATCGGGATGATTTGACAGTGACAGGAGGCTAGCGCGTCTCGAATAATCAATCTGGTGCACGGATATAAACGCCAACGCATACAGGAATTCGAGACAAAGAGAAGCATCATATGCATAGCGTATGTGCCGGTTAGCTTCTTCGACACGTTCTTTGGTTTTAGGAATGTGGAGCGAAAAAGGTTTGTTTTCTTTGGGTTTAATAAGATATAAAGCGAGCGTTTTCCATTTTCTGAAGTTGTACGTACGAGCGACGCATAGTAGATTTTTGAGGGGAGTAACAATGTGAAATGAGGGCAGTAAAGATCTTTAATATGCATCTTGATAATGTGTTGAGTGGCGCAATTTAAATTAACATGCAATTTAATGCAGTCGTTTGTTTGTTTCTTTTCATTCTTTTAGTTTTTAGTGGTTAGCACGTTCTCCTCACAACGCCAGGGTCCGGGTTCCGTCTCCCCGTGCCTCAGGGTGGGGTTTTTCTCCGGGTTCTCCGGTTTCCTCCCGCGGTCCAAAAAAAACATGCACGGTAGGTTGATTGGCACCTTGGAAAAATTGTCCCTAGTGTATGAATGTGTGTGTGAATGAGTGTGTGTGTGTGTGTGTGTGTGTCCTGTGATGGGTTGGCATTCCATCCAGGGTGTATCCTGCCTTAATGCCCATAGACGCCTGAGATAGACACAGACTCCCCGTGACCCGAGGGAAGATCGGTATAAAGCGCTAGAAGATGAATGAATGAATGAATGAATGAATGATGAATGATGGTGTGAATATAAAACGAGACAAAATTAAAACCTTCAATGCAACACACATTTATTCTTTCTGGACCGTGATATGAAAATAATAATAAAAAAGAATACAAAAAACATGCGATTATGTCGTGATTAATCGCAATCAACTTGCGAATAATCGCGACTACATATTTAAAACGATTGAGAGCCCTGATTACAATAAACACGAAGTATAGAATGCTTTTTTTCTTTCTCTTACTTTTTTATTAAAAAACATATAAACAAAACAGGCGTGGAGGAGGGGGAGGGGGAGGGGGGGTAGAGATTTTTCAGGTAGGGGGTGTTCACCCGGACAGAAAGTGATTCGGACATCAAGGGGAAGTTCGTTAAACCACCTTGTTTGCGAGAACAGAGTTTTCCAAGAGTGCGAGAGAACGATCGAGTGTAAATAAACCCAGGAGGTTTTGGGTTCGCGTGTATCTGTGCACCAGGAGACTGCAGCTTCCGCCGGGGCGTCCGAAAGAACGTCGTTAAACCGAATCGCGTACGGATCGGAGGCTCGGCGTGCGCAGAGCAGGTGAGACAACGCCGCGTCTGAATTAGTCTCGACATCGCAAACGCAGCCATTAATACGAGGACTTCCAGCGACGCTAACTATACTTTTAGCAGATTCGGATCATATTTCATAATTACGGAATTCCGTTCCGAGCTAATGGCGCTCTCTCGCTGTCTCCCTATAGCTTAGTCTCAAATCCAAAGCTCTGCCTTTAGCCAAACATTTCCATAAACGCATGGCATCGGGATGAATTTGCTCTCTCCGCACGCTTCACGTCCCGTGCTTCTCAACGGATTCATCGTGTGCTCGGGTCATTATTTTGATCTTAAGTGCTTAAATCGGGTGAAATCCAAATCACGGAGCAGGTGGGAACAAGGACTCTCGTATCGGGTGTAAATTGGGGTAAAACAGGACCCGACTTTTCCACGGACTGTGCGCGTATGGCAAAACGTTGCACATACACAGTTGCACACAACGTTTCAGGTTTCACAACGTCAAATTTAACGAAATTTTAAAGGATGATGAAACGTAAAAAAAAAACTTGTTTTGAGATTCATTCATTCATCTTCTACCGCTTTATCCGATCTTCCCTCGGGTCACGGGGAGTCTGTGTCTATCTCAGGAGTCTATGGGCATTAAGGCAGGATACACCCTGGATGGAATGCAAACCCATCACACCCACACCACACACACCCACAACACACACACACACACACACACACACACACACACACACACACACACACACACACACTAGGGACAATTTTCCAAGGTGTCAATCAACCTACCGTGGTTGTTTTTTTTTGGACCGGGGAGGAAACCGGAGAACCCGGAGAAAAAACCCCTGAGGCACGAGGAGAACATACACAAACTCCACACACACATTGCCGAGACGGGAATCGAACCCGGACCCTGACGGTGTGAGGCGAATGTGCTAACCACTAATCCGCATTTTTCAGCTTTTTGGGACCATTTTGTTCTTTAAAAAAAGTCATGTGACTTATTGACTGCACATGTACATCAGTGGGTCGACTCCCAACGACTGCGCTTTGATTTGCATGAGCGATCTCCATATTTATACATGAGCTCACTTGATGTCCATTATCCAGAGTTAGGGTTAGAGGCCTTGCTTAAGAGCCCTCTAGTGGCAGATTGGTGGTAGTGCAATGGGATGGGTAATACGGCAATTTGGGCACTTTGGGTGGTGTATCATCTCTGCTCCCAGCTTCCAAACAATTAATATTGGTGTATATATATATATATATATATATAATATATATATATATATATATATATATATATAAACAGTCTACAATTCAGAATAAACGACGTCCTGTTAATGCACCGCTCAGGTCCGAATTCTGCACGGGTTAAGAAAACCGTATGGATTTTAACGTCCCGTCGATTCGTCTTTAAAATACCAGTTCATTGTTATTCCTCGCTGCGGATTCTTAACGTCGTGCAAGCGTGCGAGTGCACGCAAGTACTCATTTATAACAGCTTTGAGTTCGAGATCAAGAGGTCAAAAAGAAACCAGGCAAGATGGACTAGATAAATCGAAGGTCAACCGGACGGGGGGGAAAAAAAAAAAAGAGAGGGAAAAAAACGTGCAAAGAAAATACGAGCGAGGCTTCCTCCTCCGAGACGTTGGCTTTGAATATCATCTCAGACAAAGGCTCCGGGCGGCTTTTCATTGCGCAGCGTGATTAAAAGCGATATTAAAAAACGATGTCGTCGTCTCAAGCGGCTTTACGTAACACCCGGAGCGGATTTTTCCTTGTATATTAAAGGTGAGCCGGATCTTATCGGAAAGACGAGCGCGGCGGGAGAAAACCTCGCACTTAGTTTCGCAAAGAAACAATGTTACGCTGGTGTGGACATAAAGGGACCTTTTTTCCAGCCATACTGTTCCGAAGTTTCCTGCCCCCTCCTCACCAACCCCCCGGGCTAACCCGGCTCTTTAAAGATCTTCAGCAGCCCCCGATGAAAACTTTTAGGATGAACTATAATAATGACCCCAGGGGGTGCATAAACTTTTTGTCTGTATAGTGAAAATCCTCAAACCTTTAACCTTTCTGCAGTAAATTTCATAAAACGTATATATTTTATGTTTGTGTTGTTTTGCCGTATTTATCAGCCAGCGATCCCAATTCATCCCAAACGGGTTCAATAAGGTTATAATGCTCTATAGAAGGCGAACCTATACTGTTATGAAGTTTGCCTCTGGTCACTCTGGAATCTCGGCGTTCCAATACTTTTGGTCATACTGTTTGTTCTCTCTCTCTTTATATATATATATATATATATATATATATATATATATATATATATATATATATATATATATATCTGTAGCTCAGAGGGGCATGGTGGTTTAGTAGTTAGCACGTTCGCCTCACACACCGCCAGGGTCTGGGTTCGATTCCCCCGTCTCGGCCGTGTGTGTGTGTGGAGTTTTTGTTGCCGGCCTGTTCTCCCCGTGCCTCAGGGGGTTTTTCCGGTTCTCCGGGTTCTCCCGGTTTCCTCCCCCGGTCCAAAAACATGCACGGTAAAGTTGATTGGCACCTTGGAAAATTGTCCCTAGTGTGTGAATGTGTGTGTGTGTGTGTGTGTGTGTGTGTGTGTGTGTGTGTCCTGCGATGGGTTGGCATTCCATCCAGGGTGTATCCTGCCTTAATGCCCATAGAGCCGTGAGAAAGGAACAGGCTCCCGGTGACCCGATGGAAGATCGAATAAAGCGGTAGAAGATGAATGAATGAATGAATGAATGAATGAATGAATCTGTTGTTCAGTGTTTTAAGGTGTTGGGTTACCGATCGGAAGGTTGGTGGATTGGGTTGGGGGCAAGGCAGTTAACCCTCTGCACTACAGGGGGCGCTGTATCGTGGTTGCTTGTTTGGAATTTATGCAAGGAAAAAAAAAATTCTCAATAAATTCAATAAAGCATGAAAAATAAATACAAATATTCACTTAATTTGCGCAAGAAAGCGGGAGAAAAAAAATCGATCCCTTTCGTTTCGGCGTTATCGGGAATATCGATAAATTGCACGACTTTACAAAACAGGGGAGTCTCGTAAATGACTGCGGCGTTCCCTGTTGAGCTTTTTGGGATGGATCTGGGACGCTTCGCTGCGTCGAGATGCAACAGTGCCCTAGTTCTGACCACACCACACACACAACCACACACACACACACACACACACACACACACACACACACACACACACACACACATATATATACACATACATGAGCCCAGACACGGGTGCTACACCTGTCAAGGTTGTGATCAAAGGCCCGAGGAAAAGGATGTGACAAAAGCCAGAGCGATTGCTCCTCTGAAGGAGAACGGCCCGCCTCACCGCCAGAACGCCGGAATGTTCCTCATTGTTTCAGCGATATTAACACGGCGGGAGAACAAAAATAAAGATGCATTTCATTAAGAGTCGCTTTGGAGCCGAGTGTCACAAAACACTTAATAATTCAACTGTTTACGGCAGGCTTATGAACTCACACACAAAAACACACACACACACACACACACACACACACACACACACACACACACACACACACACACACGCGGATGCCCGGGCGCTAAAAACACATCGCCGTCTTGATCACTGCTGTAAGAGCGCCTGATTTACGACGCTGTTATTCTCGCCGGGTGTTACTGCGCCGCTGCAAGTTCCAGAAGGCAACAGATTTACTCGCCTTTATCTCGGCCGCCACTTCCGCAGGATCGAGGCGCCGTCGATTTTCTCCCCGGATATTGATCGCATCCAGGGGACGGTTAAGCAGCTGTCCCTGGGGTTTTTTTTTGGGGGGGGTGGAGCTCGGGCTAATTAAAGGCCACTGGAGATTGCACAGGTGCTGCTATGCTAAACGAGCAACGGCTAATGATAACGCTAATTCAAATAAATAAATAAATAAGTGCGATCTGGGATAATCGGAGCATTAAAAATCGAAGCTAGGTCTGCGCTAACGACGCGGACGATGGCGTGACGTTTTCCTGGACTTTGAATCCCATCGTTATGATCGATGCGAGAATGAAAGCGAGGAAAACGACGTTTACAATTTCACACGCCCTCTTTCACTGGAGCCACAGATGCCCCGCCCACATACATCATCCATATTGCAAAGATTAACAAATGCTTTCCAATCCCTTTTCTTGAAAAGTCGTGAAACAGTTAGACCAGAGGTTCCCAACCTTTTCTTGTTCGAGGCACCCTTGGAAAGCCTTTCAAAAGTTCCCGGCACCCTTATAAGGAAATAGATATTTAAAATCTCCGTAGCTTTTTTATTATTATTTATTTATTTGTTTCATTTCGAGAGTTTGCATGCAACAACACCTTATATCTAGTCCTAGGTGATATGAGAATACTGTTTACACTGATTCTGCCTTAATAAAAAAAAATAGTATTACGATACAAATATGTAATTGTGACAAGTTTTACTGTAGTTGCACAATGTATTCAAGTAGTTACAGTGTTACACTATGATACAAGACAAACACACAACTAGACCACAGTGCACCATCACAGAGGCTTAAATTAGTTTCTGATAGTTAAGTAGAGAGCGACAAACACAGTTTTAGCTTATCACAAGAATTGCACTTGATCACAAATTTACGTGCACTCGTGCTGCTTAATACAATACCTTCTGCCTCCTTTGAGTCACCAATCAGTACTGAGGCATGCTGGCGAGTGGCGACTGGCGACTCGCTGTGCGCCCTGTCCTGTACGTGTGTTATACGCGTCAATCCACAACCCTCACTGAGGAACGGGTGGGGTGAGGTGGGGTGGAGAAGGACTCTCCGCTATCTCGGTAGTCCCCTCCCTCCCTCCCCCTCTCCCGCCAAGAGAGAATGACGTTAGTGCAATTTTTTCCCGAGGGGGCAGGGGTTCTTGCCCTTTTTAACAGATTTTTAATTGAGACCTTTTCGAGGCCGGGTGACGTTAGTGCAATTTTTTCCCCGAAATTTTGGCGCCACCCTCAAAAGATCTCACGGCACCCCTTAGTGCCGCGGCACACCGGTTGGGAACCACTGAGTTAGACCCACACATTTCGGTACTTCATTAGACCTCATTATCCCGAGCCTTAAGGGCCCAAGAGGGCTCAAGAACCCACTAGTGGTGGTGATGGGATTTGAACCTTCTGATCAGGAGGGTTTTGCCTTGACCGCCTCCCGATGCACTCTAACGTATTTGCGCTTGTGCAGTTTTGCTACAGACGCTGGACGCGAGCTCTGACTAGCGCCATCCCTGATCGTCCAATCAAATGGACAGGCCTTATGGAGGGTTTCCGAGTGAATAAATAAATCAACAACAACAGAATATCACAAGGCAAAGAAGCGATTATAAAATACATTAGGATTAAACAAATACAAATAAATCTCATATATTCTGGCTATAATGACACATAACCCAACTTTCTATTCCTTTCCACATAATCCAATCTGAGAAGGGTTTAAAATCCCTTCTTACGCTGAAATAAAGCATCTCTAGCATTGTGAAATTCGTGATTATTAAGTTGATTATTAGCCTAAAATGTAAAAAGGGTTTAAAATGACTTTTATCGCATTAAAAAAAAAAGCTTGAAAATAGCTTGAATATTGGAATTATTCATTCATTCATTCATTCATTCATCTTCTACCGCTATATCCGATCTTCTCGGGTCACGGGGTGTCTGTGTCTATCTCAGGCGTCTATGGGTATTAAGGCAGGATACACCCTGGACAGAATGCCAACCCATCGCAGGGCACACACACACATTCATACACACATTCATACACTAGGGACAATTTTCCAAGGTGCCAATCAACCTACCGTGCATGTTTTTGGACCGGGAGGAAACCGGAGAACCCGGAGAAAAACCCCCTGAGGCACGGGGAGAACATGCAAACTCCACACACACACATGGCCGGGAATCGAACCCGGACCCTGGCGGTGTGAGGCGAACGTGCTAACCACTAAGCCACCGTGCGCCGTTCTATTGGAATTATGATAAACTTAAATGTGAATTTATTCATGCGTAATTTTAACCGTTAAATTATTATACATCATTACGGATTCGGCTCGGTCCACCCTATCATTATAAAATATATTTTCTTTTTATTGTCTCTTTTTGTTCCTCCCTTATTCCTCCTTGTATATCACGTTCATAGACCTTACGTGATTTCGGAGCGGGTTTATTTTTTTTTGCATTAGTGCTATTATGTGATAATACGTATTTGTATTGTATTGTTACAATTTTAATCCGCGATAATACGCAGATACGTTGAATTGACATGCGTTTTTATTAGCGTATTGTTAGACATCCCTGTTCGAACCCCTGCCACGCCTTCCTAAAGCGATGCTGGGACCAGTTTGAGCAGGGGTTATTTTATAGGAAGGATTGCGACGCATTTTCCAGGCAAAGCCGGTGCGTTTTTTTTTTTTTGTCGTTTTTTTCCGACGATTAGAATTTTAAATCTCGGGGAAGGTGTAGCATCCGTGGCGGTGGGTGGGGGGGAGTGGAAGAACCTCCAGTAGGCTGCATATTGATTGGTTTGCAGAGGTTGAACGTTGCCAGGACGAGGGACCGAGCCGATTGGAACGGGAACGAGTGAATTCTTTAGAGGTTGGGAAAAAGGGGGAGAATTCACCACGAGCTGGAAGAATTGGAAAAGCGAGATGACATGGACCATCCACGGTTGCCCCGACGTTGTGAAATCGGAGATTCATCCATGAAGATCACATGGAGCTTCATTTGATGCTCTAGCATCCGTCAAGGGACTAAAAAAAAAAAAAACAAACGAAAAAGAAGAGAATCGGTGATTATTTTCTTTGCTGTGCATTCCGGAGACATCATAACCTTTGACTCAGTGCCGTATATTTGGCTCGGGCAAAAAAAACATCCCGCGTATGCGTTCGCGCTTTATTCCTGGCGCTCGGGGCTTTTTCTGAACACTCGATCACAGCCTGTTTACTAAACAAGCTGGGTCGTGTGTGTACTCGTGTGTGTGTTTGTGTTTGTGTTTGTGCATGTGGGAGACTGAATTACGAGGACGTGGTTATGTAAATACTAAGCGAGTGTAAATACTACATCGCGCTCTAACCTCTAGGCAAACGCTACGCAAATAGCTCAAGGAGAAGCGCGACGAAAGGGGAAATACGATACGTTTCCATTGCGTAGACCTTGGTTGCATTGGATTCGAAGGACTCCCTGAGAAGATCTCACGCCGGCGCGGATGCATGCGCAGATTTCGCTGAGAGAAAGACAGGAATGCGAGTGCATTTACGTTTATATTTATTTACACTTATGAAAACGCCTTACAATAAACACGAAACGCCAGACAATACTGCGTTCTCCTCGGGTGCTGGTTCAAAAGTCATTACATTTGATTACTTCCACTAGGTGGCGCTTACTGTAATTAACATTCATTCATTCATTCATCTTCTACCGCTTTATCCGATCTTCCCTCGGGTCACGGGGAGTCTGTGTCTATCTCAGGCGTCTATGGGCATTACGGCAGGATACACCCTGGATGGAATTCCAACCCAGGACACACACACACACACACACACACACATTCACACACTAGGGACAATTTTCCAAGGCGCCAATAAACCTACCGTGCATGTTTTTTTCTTTGGACCGGGGGAGGAAACCGGAGAACCCAGAGAAAACCCCCCTGAGACACGGGGAGAACATGCACAAACTCCACACACACATGGCCGAGACGGGAATCGAACCCTGACCCTGGCGGTGTGAGGCGAACGTGCTAACCACTAAACCACCACCGTGCACTTGTAATTAACATTCAAAGGAAAAAAAAATCCGTCACTCGGAAAAAGTACGTTATATTTTTCCGTAACTGAGCTGCTTCAGAATCACATTGTTGATTGGTGGGGGGGGGGGGGGGGAAACTTTTATTTCGTAATTTTACGTGACGCCGTTACATGTTACTCCCCAACACACTGAGCGGTAAGGGCCTTGCTCAATGGCCCACTAGTGGCAGCGTGGTGGTGGTGGTGATGGGATTCGAACCCTTGTCCAGAGGCCAACACCTTAACCACACCTTCCCCCAACGACTGGTCACTTTTTCTCTCTAAAGTACGACTGCTTTCCGTTCATTTCCTTCCTTGCGTTATGTTTATTATGAAAGGCATCGATGTAAATATAAGTGTCTTATATAGTACAATAATTGCTATAGATTTTTTTTCGCTAATAATAAAGCGATTTCTGAAAACTTTCTCAGATACACCACAGGAGTCAAACCTCGCTCTATCGCACGGCATCATGTGACTCGAAATCACCTGTTCAAATCAATCCCAGTTGTTGTTTTTTTTTAAGCCGTTTTAGTCTCGCTGATTGTCGATCACACTCACACCGAGCAGATTGCGACGGCGTATCGGGATTAAGTCCCTCAGAGACCCATGCAGAGGTTTTTTTTTTTTTTTTTCGGTCTCTCAGCAGCTGCTACATTAGCAAGTCAGCTGAGATTCCGCGCTTCAATTTTTCATGATGTTTACCCAGCTCTTTGTCCTTTAGGGAAAGATCAAGGCAACGCGCTCTGACGGAGGCTGGAAATATTTATTACTCTCCCGTGTGTTTTTTCCCCCCCCCCCCCCCCTCCCCTTCGTCCCCAGCTAGAGATGGGATGGGTTTGTTATTCAGAAAAGGGTTTAGCAATGGATACATCTGTATATTACGTTAATAAGTCAGAACCCGAGGGGCGGGTCCGAGTTTTCGCACAACAGAGGGCAAGGTAAATACAGGGTTAGCGATTTATAGGAGGTGAACTTTTCTTTCTTTTTCCATTTTCTTTTTGCCAATGAAAAACTTGTTAGGAATCGGATCCTATGGGAATGGTTTTCTTCCCCTGCAGGATAAAATGAAAAACAACTGCAATCCATGCGATGTAGCTGAGCATGAAGAACTGTCAAAGCTGAAATTCAAACATCATGCTGACAGGAATGGGATTTCTACCTCTGATATATATATATATATATATATATATATATATATATATATATATAGAGAGAGAGAGAGAGAGGTAGATATTTTATTTCTTTTTTTAACCCGTGTTTCTGTAGGCATTGTGGTCGGATTCGGAAACTCGAACAAGACACTTTTAGATTGAGATATCCAGTACATAAATAAAAGAAAAGTATTGGGACAAAAGCGACTTCTCTCACTACACTGTGTGTGGTTCCTCTTCAAACGGTTACCACGCAATTGTACGGGACGGCTTTTCCCATTTTTTCCCCAAATTTTCCCATCGTGTTTAATATAAGAACCTCTGCTCAAAGCCAGATCCATGAAGAGATGCTTTACATGGAGTTGGCATGGACGATCCGACCTGCCGAAGATTGGTACAGAATTGTCCAGATCAAATTGCATCATTGTTATCATGCATTCATTTAACCACTGTCCTGTAATTTCCCTATGTTCCACCAGGTGGCGCATTGGGCACAGTGTAATACATTGAGTATTAACATTGATGCCTTTTATATGTTTATGTTTGATATGTTTGTTTATGTATGACGTTTGTATAACGTCTCATGTGTGAAGTGGCCACACAGACCACAAGGTAACCGCCCCCTGCTGGCCAGTTTTTTCCATTGTCCTGTAATTTCCTGATGTTCCACCAGGTGGCGCATTAAGCACAGTGATACATTGAGTATTAACATTGGTGCCTTTTACATGTTTATGTTTGACCTCGGTGTAACGTCTCATGTGTGGGGTGGCCACACAGACCACAACCTAAGCGCCCCCTGCTGGCCTCACTAACAACGCTTCCAACAGCAACCTAGTTTTTTCCATTGTCCTGTAATTGCCTGATGTTCCACCAGGCGGCGCATTAAGCACAGTGATACATTGAGTATTAACATTAATTCCTTTTATATGTTTATGTTTGATATGTTTGATCTCGAGGGGTATGGTGGCTTAGTGGTTAGCACGTTCGCCTCACACCGCCAGGGCCTGGGTTCGATTCCCGTCTCGGCCATGTGTGTGTGGAGTTTGCATGTTCTCCCCGTGCCTCAAGGAGGTTTTTCTCCGGGTTCTCCGGTTTCCTCCCCGGTCCAAAAACATGCACGGTAGGTTGATTGGCACCTTGGAAAATTGTCCCTAGTGTATGAATGTGTGTGTGTGTGTGTGTGTGTGTGTGTGTCCTGCGATGGGTTGGCATTCCATCCAGGGTGTATCCTGCCTTAATGCCCATAGACGCCTGAGATAGGCACAGGATCCCCGTGACCCGAGGGAAAAAGATCGGATAAAGCGCGTAGTAGATGAGAAGGTTAGAAGATGAATGAATGAATGAATGTTTGATCTGATGTGTGGGGTGGCCACACAGATCACAACCTAAGCGCCCCCTGCTGGCCTCACTAACACCTCTTCCATCAGCAACCTAGTTTTTTTCCATTGTCCTGTAATTGCCTGATGTTCCACCAGGTGGCGCATTAAGCACAGTGATACATTGAGTATTAACATTGGGGCCTTTTACATGTTTATGTTTGACCTCGGTGTAACATCTCATGTGTGGGGTGGCCACACAGACCACAACCTAAGCGCCCCCTGCTGGCCTCACTAACACCTCTTCCTAGTTCCCCCCCCCCCCAGCAGGTCACCCTTAGCTTAGGGTCTGCTTAGCTTAGCTTAGCTCGTTCTTTCTATAACGGACCTCAAAGCGACCACCTTTTATACATACATTCAAAAGCACTTCAATACGTCAGCATTCTTTCTTCTGTCACAGAAAAAAAAACTGATTTGCATTCTAATATTCACTCTAACCAAAATCCTGACTGACCGCCCCCCCCTCCCCCCCACGACACCCACCCACAATTCTCCTCCGCACCTCTCTGTTCTTAATAATTGACATTTGCAGACAATATCAGCTCTGAACGAGGCCGAGTGAATAGAAAGCGTTTGAGCTGCAGCCTATTTACCCCCGGCGCCTGTTGTTCCTCCGGTAATTGCGGCTGGTGCGAAAGAGATGCTATCGAATGCGCTTCGTATCATATCAAACGGAACTTTAAGTGGCAGTCTGAGGGGCTCGGCTGCTAATCTGAAGCGAATAATTATCCCTTCGTTAGGTATTCTTATCCTCGCTCTGGCTTTCTTTGGCCAGTCACCACCGCCCTCTTCCTTTTTACTTCCGCTCGCTACACATTCGTCTCTCTCACGCCGACAGACACTCTTTCTTTTTTTTTTACATGAGATAGCAAAATGGATTCATTTGTTCTGCTTCAGAAGATACTGTATCTGTAAAGTTCTTCTAATCCTTGTGGATCAGTACGTCATATTTCGGGAGGGTGTGTGTGTGTGTGTGGGGGGTTGTAGCTCAGTTGTTTAAGGTGCTGGGATACTGATCAGAATGTCGGGGGTTCAAGTTTGGGTGGCACCCTTGAGCAAGTTCCCCTTAACCCTATGTGCTCCAGGGGTGCTGTATCATGCCTGACACCTGCGCTCTGACCAAAAAAACAGCTGGGATATGAACAGAAATGTTACCTGAATGTTCCAGAGAAGGCGGTAGCTCACTGCTTAAGGCACTGATCGGACGGTCAGGGGTTCGAGCCCCGGTTTTGCCAGGCTGTTGGATGCATGGGCAAGGCGCTTTACCCTCTTTGCTCGAGGGGGCACCCCAGCTACAAATCCACAAAGCCATGGTTTGCATTAGAGCCAATCCTATCAATGTCAGGGAAGCAGACAGAAAACATTCATTCATCTTCTAGCGCTTTATCCGATCTTCCCTCGGGTCACAGGGAGCCTTTGCCCATCTCAGGCGTCTATGGGCATTAAGGCAGGATACACCCTGGATGGAATGCCAACCCATGTCCCATGGCCAACAATTTTCCAAGGTGCCAATCAACCTACCGTGCATGTTTTTGGACCCGGGGGGAAACCGGAGAAAAACCCCCTGAGGCACGGGGAGAACATGCACAAACTCCACACACACATGGCCGAGACGGGAATCGAACCCGGACCCTGGAGGTGTGAGGCGAACGTGCTAACCACTAAACCAGAGGTTTATTAAAGAACTCCAAATCAAACTGGATATATTTAAAGTTCTCGAGGTGCCGGACTGTTGAGGGAAACGACCCGGCTCTCGGTACTGGAACTGGGAATCAGGAAAGCTCTCGGGGAGGAGAGGGGGGGGCGTGGTTACTTCCGGGTTTCTGGGGATACTCGAGACTCGGATGAGCGTGTGCTCCCGGAATAACGTCGGAAAGTCAAGCACAACGACTTTCTGAATAACCTCTGAATTACTGAATGAATTAGCCATAAAGATATCGGAGAAGTCCAGGTGGAAGCGTTGAACCCGGGCAAGGAGTGGAGCGTGGAGTGGTCTTAAATAGGAGTGGGGAATTGGAAGCAGGTGCAGCGAATCAGTATTCAGGAAAGTGAGAGCATTGGGAGGGAGAATCGGTCTGGTGGTGGTGGTGGTGGTGGGGGAAGGGGGTCTGGTGGAACTGTGACAATCCAACACCTTTGGGCCTCCTTGCCTTCTCGCCTACAGTATATCAATACCATCTTGCTAACGAGAGAAAATTCTCAGCCAGCACACTCCAGACCTCTTCTTAGAAGGTTGTATGGACTTGTGAGAGCAAACTTTGAATGCAAAGCTCCAAAAAAATATTGGCATGGATGATAACGCCATTCTCGTGTCCCGGCACGCAGAGCGTTCAAGGTCAATTATTGGCTGTGAGATGAAAAAAAACAACAACAAACAACAAATCTGACTAAGCAAACCTGGCATGTGCAGGTGCTTGTTGGACATGTTACTCCAGAGTACGTGTCAAAACGAATCACGCCGAACAGGTTGATTAGACGCCAGCGCTGGCGCTCTGCAGTTCTCGCCTTGCTCCACTCGGAGGTGACATTTCCATAGCGAAAAAAGTGACTGCAATTCTTTTTTTTTTTTTTTTTTTGTCCGAGGCCACGCGGCGCCGTCAGCCACCTTTTAAATCAGGCCTGATAAAAACAGATGCTGGATTGAAATGTCACGGGCGTATCTCAAACTGCCAGCGCATTAACCTCCTCACCTACCGTGCCTCGCTCCCCCGGGGCCTCCACTGAACTCTATTGATTAAAAACACTAGTGGGCTGCTAGAGGTCTGGAAGTTGCGGAGGAGGAAAATTATATATATATATATATATATGAAAAACGTCTGAGTAAGCAAACAGCTACTGATACTATTAAGAGGTAATAGACAGACACGGGTACGAGGTTGCAGGGGAAATAAAATAAAAGCTTGTCAAACGCGGAAAAAGGAGGAAATCATCTCTGCATTGCCTCCATCATAAATATCGATGCTTTGCTCGTACGCGCCTCTTTCCGTCCACATGCCCCGGAGCTGTTTTTCTTTTTCAGTAATTAAACCCTTTCGAAAGACAAAGCCATTAGAAAGATTTCCACTCTCCGTAAAACGGCCATAATAAGTCGCGGGATATTTCATTCGGAATGTCCCGGTCAAACAAAAAGGGCGGAGTTGAATAGAGGGGTGTGCGTCGGATTTATTCCCGAGACAGCTTAATGGCTCGATGGGGGTCGAGTCGATGCTCGTGGGGTCAGCTAGTTAAAAGAACTCTAACCTTTTATGAAATGGAAACACTTCGGGATTGGTGTGTATTCGGTGGAGGGAGTATGCTACAATTGTTTGTTTTTTCCCAGCGCCAGAGGGATGGAGATGGGCGGAAAACATCCCAACCCCGAGGCCGCGGATTCGGATTGAATGAAGAGATTTGGAGAAGGGGGGAGGGGGGTGGGATTAAGGTGGGGGGAGACAGATGACGGCCGGTACCCTCTGTCGGACGCCAACTGACCGACGGAGCATAGGATCTGCCACTGTGTTACTCAGTGCTATGCCATTACTACTCGCTGTGTGCACGGCTTAGCGTGATCCTGACAGCGATATTCCACAGCTATGTTCCAGGTGCGAAAAGGGATTGAGGGCGTATTTATCTTATTATTCTTTTACGATATTTCTATTTTTTTCCGGTACTTATTTTCCTTATCTCAGCGTACACCTCCACGAGGTCAGTCGTACACAGCAAAACAAAAACAAAAACAAAAACCTACTTATTTTAGGAATAACGAACATCCACGAACAGATTGTGCTCGATTAGTATCATTTATTATTATTTATTTATTTATTTTTCTTATTTCGTTACAGCTCAATTAAAATCACACCCAAGCTGCCACTCTTGGGTTCTCGAGCAAGACCCTCGCCCCTTCTGTGCACCAAGGGGGCGCCGTATCATGTCTGACCGCCCCCTCCCATGCTGGGATATGCAAAGAAAGAATTTCACTGTGCGGTAATGTATACGTGACAAATAAATGCTATTCTATCCCATTTGAATAAAAGTCCAGTAAAAATAAATACATGAATAAATAAATAAAATAAATAAATAAATGCTCCATACTCACACTTGTTTATTTCAAGCGCTTGCTTTATGTCGACGCCAACACATTTTCTTCCCAATCAAAGTCATATGGTTTTTTCTTTTTTTTTTTTTGTGGACCGTTTTAGGCAATTTCCTCAATGCGGCTTTACGGCAACTTTGTTCTTTATACAAACTTGTTATTTGTTTGTTTTTGTTTTTTTCAGTTTCTCACATTTCTTTTGCTAATGGTTTAGAAATTTAGTAAAGTAAATAATGTTCTCTGTGTTTAAGATCTTTTTCCTCATGAAAAAAAAGTCTTTTAATGCGTTCGCCTCACACCTCCAGGGTCGGGGGTTCGATTCCCGTCTCGGACATGTGTGTGTGGAGTTTGTGCATGTTCTCCCTGTGCCTCAGGGGTTTTTCTCCGGGTTCTCTGGTTTCCTCCCAGGGTCCACAAACATGCACGGTAGGTTGATTGGCAGCTTGGAAAATTGTCCCTAGTGTATGAATGTGTGCGTGTGTGTGTGTGTGTGTGTGTGTTTGCCCTGCGATGGGTTGGCATTCCATCCAGGGTGTATCCTGCCTTAATGCCCATAGACGCCTGAGATAGACACAGACTCCCCGTGACCCGAGGGAAGATCGGATAAAGCGGTAGAAGATGAATGAATGAATGTACATTACAGTACAGTGAAATTCTTTCGCCGCATATCCCTGCTTGCTTGGAGAGCAGGGTCAGCCTTGATACAGCGCCCCCTGGAGCACAGAGACTTAAGGGCGTGGCTCAAGGACCCAACAGGGTCAGCTTGATTGCTGTGCACCGTAATTCCAGTATGGCCTTCGGATCGATCAGCTTTGGAGCAGGACTATGTTCATATTTGCGGCGTAGAACAAGTTCTTCCGTCATATGCATGGGTTTCCACCGGGGTTTTTAGGTTTTCTCTAAAACCGCAATATGTACCAGACATAAATTGTGGACCTTTCCAGTCATTGGTGGTGTATCATTTTTTGGTCTTTGCTCTTTTGCATGTGCACATTACATTCTCTGATCTATGACTTCAGAATGAGATTAAGTAGACGGTCAAACTGCAGGTGCAAATTAAACATAATAATAAATACATAACAACCTCCTGGGAATACTGATATATCAAAGTGTTATGCACTGAATCCAGGTCACGAGCGTGCATACCTTCACCTGACATGCTTTTCGTTTCTTTTTTTCTTTTTTTCCTCTCGGAGTAACGGCATCGCCATAAATCACTTGCCAATGAGCCCTATTTACGGTCGGGGGCAAATTATGCTGCTGGTATGTAAGCCATCAGTGCGTTGATGAATTAGCTGCCATGAGCAGGTATTCCTGAATGACGGCGTCACCGTGCATTAGCCCGCCATGCAGCGTAGCAAACTGGCGCCCCTCCTGATCGCGCTCGCCGGTATTCACGCCGCCACGAAAATCAGATGGAGAGCTTTTTTTTTTTTTTCTTCCCGGGTTCGGATTCCTTCCGTAAGAGCTAAAGATTATAAATGCCACTCTGGAATGCTTCGTCGTTCCTGCCTTGTATGGCGGAAGGTTGAAGGATGGGATGGTTTTGAAGGGAGACAGATTTCGCTAATCAGGTAGCGAATAAAAAAACCAGCCCGAGACGGAGCGAGAGTTGGCTGTCTGATGGAACACATGTGGAGGTGGAAGTTTATAGTCGGATCGTTTCAAGAAATGGGACGGTAAAGAATGCATGCGTGCAATTTTCCCCGTCATGTTCGGATTAACGGAGCTCAGTGGTTACGGCATTGTACGCCGGGCCGAAAGGTCGCAGGTTCAAATCCCACCACCACCACCACCACCTAGGAGGCCCCTGAACATGGCCCTTAACCGCGTGTTGGCCTGAATTTATTTACAATCATATTAAAAAAAGTCATTATGTGTGTTTTTCCTTTAGATGCACTAGGACACTAGATGGCGCAATTAGTGCCTTCAGTAAGATCTACGGTACGTGTGTGTGTTTGTATATATGTATATATATATATATATATATATATATATATATATATATATATATATCTATATATATATATATATATATATATATATATATGTGTGTGTATATATCTATATATATATATATATATATATATATATACACACATTAAAAAAAAAATTATATATATATATATATATATATGTGTGTGTGTATAGATATATATATATATATATATATATATATATATATATATATATATATATATATATATATATATATATATATATAATATACTATATACACACACACACATACATACATATATATATTTTTTTCTGTATATACAGTATATATATATAAAAAAAAAATATATATATATATAAGAGCGTCTACCAAATGCCGTTAAAGAGAAACAAACAAACAAACAAACAAATTAAGTTCAGTCACTCTCATTTCACTAAAACGTGAGCCGTTTCAGCTCCGGCAGCAAGACTGCGTTTATGTAAATGATTTATCCGAAGGCGTCTAATTAGCCGGGAGTTTAGATAACTCAATCAGCTGGCTGGTTACGCATTGGTCAGGGAGTTGTCCATTTACAAATCCCATTAAAAAAAACCCAGACCGTTTTTTAAATTTCAAATAGTAGATCTTATAGGAGAATTTTCACAAACAACTACAATAAATACAGTAAAACCTGTGCAAATCGACACGTGCAGAGAAATATGAGAGTATTTCTTTTAATACACCACGTACATGTGCAATTTATTATTGCGTGAGAGTATAACATAGTGCGAACGTCTGGAACTGATAAGATCTATGGGAATGGGAGCCAGCCATAAGTCATGATGGTGAAGTACAACAATGAAACTATACGACTTCGACATATACTTACTGCTCGAACCCGTCTCGTTTTTTTTCAACGTAACTTTCTGCTCATATTGTGATATAATCAACAAATAGTAACTTATACTATTAGTAGTATTTAATAGTAGTATATAGTAGTATTTAACTAATAGTAAAATGCATAGAATTATCAAGTCAATTTCTTATGTTGCTTTCGTTTAAATAGGCATCATGTAAACACAATTGACATTCTAATTCCAAATAGTAAAACAGCAGAAACAAAATTAGTTACTTAATTAAAAAAATTATGTATGTATGAAGCTTCTATCATATATATATATATATAAATATATATATATATACTGTACTGTACTGTATATAATTAAACATTTTCAAACCTTCCTCCATTAATTACAGATTATTCGTATTGCTTATGTTATTATATATATATATATATATATATATATATATATATATATATATATATATATATATA
Organism: Kryptopterus vitreolus; assembly: GCA_030449085.1. Classification (NCBI taxonomy): domain Eukaryota; kingdom Metazoa; phylum Chordata; class Actinopteri; order Siluriformes; family Siluridae; genus Kryptopterus; species Kryptopterus vitreolus. The sequence goes on from JACRUU010000021.1 coordinate 10,339,514, forward strand.
TATATATATATATATATATATATTGGACTGGGAGAACATTCACAAACAATATATATTTGCGTTATGTGTGTGTATATATATATATATATATATATATATATATATATATATATATATATATATATATATATATAGATATAGATATAGATATATGGTAGTGTTAATGTGCTACGGATCCATTAAGACGTGGCTTCCTGTGTCTCCTGTAGGAACCTTCAACCGGTGATTAATGAATTGTATTTAATGCGCTGCGATGATCATCATCGTCCCTTTTCACCCTCAACGAAAGGCGAAAAAAACAAAGAAAAGCAACGCCGCAGTCAGCTGGTCAGTCAATAGAGCCAAATGATGCAGTAAATTTTAGCAAAAAAGCCCCTGGAGTATTTATCATAGACAGGAAATCATTCACTATCCAGCAGCTGCATGGAGCCTCAACAGGCGGTCGTGAGGGAAATGAATTTGGGGTGTTGTGTGGGGGGGGGAAGAAAAGGAGAGAAAAAGAGCAGAAAACAATAACAGACTCGGAGGAACAATCCATCCATCACTGGTCATTAACAGCTGTATGGATACCCATCAATGGCTGTCAACCAAGCAAAGGAGCAGATATGGCTGTGATTTTATTTGGCCACTACTAACTATGAGTGATGATCGTATTACTTGCGCTCGGTCTTATTTCCTAGTCGGTCCCAAAGCCAGCGCTGGTCTGTCTGGTCTGTCTGGTGTGGGGAAGGGGGACGAGGGGGACGAGCCTGGATGTCAGTCTTCTGTCCTATAAGGAAGAAAACACCAGCGCTTTGGGTGAAACTCATTAAGTTGACATTATTCTGCTGTAGGATCAACTGGATCAACCGGTAACCTATTAGGCATTAGGCATGGTATAATGAAGTCAAATCCTGCCCGAACACAAAGACCATTTTAATCAGGCCATGCTCCAGACATTAGCAGGACGAGCTATAGGGAGCAGTTCATTAGCAATAATTAACTACAGATCCCAAGGCAGTCTGCACAATGTCAAGTCACAAGGAGATTGGAGTGGCCTAAAGTCTTCCAGACTTTAAAAAAAAAAAAAAAAAAAAGAAAGAAAGAAAGATCGTCGCCATACACCACACACAGATACCTCCTGGAATAGCACACACACACACACACACACATGTTTTTTTTATTCTGGAGGTCACTGGAGTACAAAGTAAACTTGCCGGCATGTTCGTTTGAGGCCACTCGTGACATCATTAGCAGACTAGCATACATTATGGCGGTGATTTCGGTGTTTGGATCTGAAGGGCGTAGGGTCAAATCCCATCCATACCACCAAGCTGCCACTCCTCGCAGTTGCCACATTAATGTAGCTGTAAATGCATTATGAAATGGCTTCAATTAAAGTCCCTGAGGGAGGGGGAAGGGGAGGGGAGGAAGGCGAGGGGGGGGGGGGGTGCTCTTATCTTTTCGGCGGGATCGAACCGGCGCCCTGCAGTGCCATCCCCGCGGCTCGCAACAGTGTTTGAACGTTGTTTACAAGTCGAAAGCGAATGAGAATAAACAAATCCCAAGGTGTTTTTTTTTTTTCTTAACTGTCAGTTTCATCATTTACGTATATGTTATTCATTTATAGCGCTAACGCTTGCGTACATTCTCACAAGCCGTGATTATTCCGTATTGTTCCGAAATGCACGCAGGCTATAATCTGTGGATATAAACGAGATTTGATTGGGCGGCGAGAAAAAAAAAACATTCAGCGGACCATCATCCTCAATTACTGATTACCGAGTCGTGCATTCGTGCGTTCCGACTTCGCAAGTCTGCGGTGGAAAGTAAACAAAGCAAATGTAAACAGCTAAAGCAGCTTTTTCATATATCGGTATGTTTTTTTCGAGTATATATCGAATACATTTACTGAATTTTGGCGTAACCCAGAGGCAGTCGTTCCTTTTTAATTTATGTGTGGATAAACACGGTATTCATTCATTCATTCATTCATCTTCTAGCGCTTTTATCGGATCTTCCCTCGGGTCACGGGGAGTCTGTGTCTATGGGCATTAAGGCAGGATACACCCTGGATGGAATGCCAACTCATCACACACACACACACACACACACACACACACACACACACACACACACACACACACATTCATACACTAGGGACAATTTTCCAAGGTGCCAATCAACCTACCGTACATGTTTTTGGACCGGGGGAGGAAACCGGAGAACCCGGAGAAAAACCCCCTGAGGCACGGGGAGAACATGCACAAACTCCACACACACGGCCAAGACGGGAATCGAACCCGGACCCTGGAGGTGTGAAGCGAATGTGCTAACCACTAAACCACCGTGTCCTTATATATATATATATATATATATATATATATATATATATATATATATATATATATATATATATATATATTCAGCCTGTGCCTATCTCAGGAGTCTATGGGCATTAAGGCAGGATACACCCTGGATGGAATGCCAACCCATCGCAAGGCACACACTCACATACACACACACACACACACACATTCACACACACTAGGGACAATTTTCCAAGGTGCCAATCAACCTACCGTGCATGTTGTTTTTGGACTGGGGGAGGAAACCGGAGAACCCGGAGAAAAACCCCCTGAGGCACGGGGAGAACATGCACAAACTCCACACACACATGGCCGAGACGGGAATCGAACCCAGACCCTGGGTGGTGTGAAGCGAATGTGCTAACCACTAAACCACCGTGTCCCTATATGTATGTATATACATGTATATATATATTTATATATATATATATATTCAGCTTTGAAGAGTGATAGAATAGGCATTATTTGTCACGTATCCATTGTTTCTTCGCATATCCCAGCTTGTATGGAAGCGAAGGTCAGAGCACAGGGTCAACCATGGCGCCGGAGCACGGAGGGTGTTAAGAGGGTCCTTGCTCAAGGACCCAAGAGTGGCAGCTTGGCGATACCGGGGTTCGAACCACCGACCTTCCAATCATGGCTACACCACTCCCTCGGTCTATCCGTTCCCCTCTGTATGACCGAGTGCCTCCAAAACCTCTGCCATTATCCTGTAGCATGTATTGTGTATTCTGTAATTGCATGGTCTAAGTGTGAGTATTATGTGAATGATGTGTTTGAGGCTAATTTTAATTCATTTTTGCCGATGGACTATAAAAGGTCATCGTGAATGAGTGATATGATAGTATTTAGGTCTCTGATTGGATGTGCTGTATAATTAGCCGGCGGAGTCCCTGCTTGCACGTGCTGCACAATGCGGATCATTTGGAAGCACAGCAGGTTAATAGCATGCCTAATTATCTGCTCTGTCTGTGTCAAGCTGTACACGCACTCCTGCTGCTGGCTGTGACGCCGTCCGCTCGCGACACACTTCTACTGCTGTGTCCCGTCTCACCCGCAAGATCGTCCTGATGCTCAGGAATTTGAACTCGTTTTTGATTGGATGGCAGTTTTGGGGGGGGTTCAAGCCCATGTCTACCCTTCATTGGACCTTACAGATGGGATCTTAACCCTTGGAAAGTGGTAGCTGAGTGGTTAAGACATTGGACTTTTGACCAGAAGGTCATATGTTTAAATCCCGGGACCACTAAGCTGGAGGAAGCATTAGCTCAGGAAGGCTTTTGGTTAAGAAGGTTTTGAGTTCAAGCCCCATTTTGCCTAGGTGCCCCTCTTGCTCACGGTTTAGAAAGCAGGGGGTTCAAGCCCCATTTTGCCAAGCTCCTCTACTTGGGCCCATTAGACATTGGAACCGAAGGTCGTGAGTTCAAATCCCTGTACCAATAAACCATGCTGTTCCAAGCACAGTGGTAGCACAGTGGTTAAGGCTCTGGGTTACAGATTAGAAGGTTGGGGGTTCAAGCTGCCCCACTTAGACCCTTGTGCAAGTTTAGAAGATTGGGAGTTCAAGATCCAATTTGGGAAGCTACTTGCATGAAGATCTGAACCCTTGAAAACTAGTAGCTCACTAGTGTAGGCGTTAGACTTTGGAGCAGAAGGTCACGAGTTCAAATCCCTCACAAGCTCCTGGAACAGATGGTAACACAGTGGCTAAGTATTACAGATATAAAGGTTGGGGGTTCAAGCCCCAATTTGCCAAGCTCCTCTACTTGGTCCCATTAGACATTGGACCAGAAGTTCGTGAGTTCAAATCCCTGTACCAATAAACCAAGCTGTTCCAAGCACAGTGGTAGCACAGTGATTAAGGCTCTGGGTTACAGTTTAGAAGGTTGGGGGTTCAAGCTGCCCCACTTAGACCCTTGTGCAAGTTTATAAGGTTGGGGGTTCAAGCCCCAATGTATTCTACTTGGGCCGTTAAACATTAGACCCGAAGGTCGTGAGTTCAAATCCCTGGACCTATAAACCATGTTCCAAGCACAGTGGTAGCACAGTGGTTAAGGCTCGGGTTACAGATAAGACGGTTGGGGGTTCAAGCCCCAAATTGCCAATCTGCCCCTCTTGGGCTCTTGCACAAGGATTTGGGATGTAGAAGTTCACTGGTTAAGGCATTTGGACCAGAAGGTCATGAGTTGAAATCCCAGTAAAATCAAGCTGCTGGTAAGGCACTGGTTAAGCTTTATGGTTTCTGATCAGAATATTGGGAGGGGGGGGGGGGGGGGGGGGGGGGGGGGGGGGGGGGGGGGGTTTATCCAATATTTTGCCCAGGTGGCCCTTTTGGGCACTTGAGCATGTTCCTCATGAAGGGGTCTGGATCTGTAGCAGTATTTGAAACAGTGCACTTCTCTTGCATGTTCGCATTTCTATAAGCAAAGGCTGAAAATGGCATGAAATGGCAGTTAGCTTAGCCTCTAGATGTGTTAGCCGTCCTGACGAGGCAAGCAGATCGGTGCTCTTGGACTGACATTTGCGAGATAACGGACAGATTATTAGGATTTTCTACAGGGTTTGTTGAAACGCCCATGACATAAGCAGGCAAAGGATTGAAGTTCGACATATTTGGAATGAATATTTGCATTATAAATAAATTGTCTTACGCCTCCAATAAAATGTTTAAATTCATCGTCCACATTTGCCCTCTACGTGCAAAGCGAGAGCGTATTGCGGATCTGAAGAAGGGAACCTTAGATCAGTATTTTATTGTTTTTTTTTTTATCATTAGAGTCGCGTCTCTTCACTGTGCTCCGCTTCCATCTGAGGCGAGTCAGAACAAAAGAGTCAGCCAGGAGTGGAAAGAAGAAAAGCCCAATTTTCTCCGGGCTAATTAAAGTGAAGCAAGACAAGATGAAGGCCAGCACCTTCGTGGAGCGCCACACACACTCTGGAGGGCCCTCAAAGGCTGCTCTTTCATGTACCTGAAAATTGGCGGAGCATTTTTCTTTTTTTTTTTTTTAAAAAAAAAAAAAGAAAAAAAAGGGAGCGAGTGAGCGAGAAGCATGCTAGCGTAGCTGTGTATGTTTTAAAGCCGCGAGATAAAGGATGGAGGAGGTGTTGACCTGGATGAACCCAGTATTGATTTGCAGTAACCCTTACGTCTAAGGCGCGGTAAGTGGACTCGAGTTGATTGTCGCTTTAGCGCTAATCAGTCATTGGTTGCTTTGTAGGATAGTGTAAGCGTCAGTGCCTCTTTAATTACCCGTCTTTTTTAACTGCTGTATATATGCTGTACATCCTTCATGCTATTGTTATGGATTTCTACTAGAGGACCCTCACCGATCCGAGAGGTCACTCGATCCATGGATTCATGAATCCCACTCGCCAGTCCGATGCGAGACGTGATTCAAAGTGGATCAGCCAGGAATCACATGACCGTGCGAGACGTTTCCGGAATAACGCAGGCGGCTAATTATTGTCACAGCTACTCGCTAACAACAAACAAATGTGTTGTGAATGAATCATTAAAAGAATCAATGATATACAGTAAGTCAGGGGGGTCCAAACTTTTGGTAGAGAGGGCCAGTGAGGTGAAACTATGGGTCGGCCATTCAAGTCTGAAGTCTTAAACATTAAAATTAAATACACAAGGCAATACACAAGGCAACAAAGTGTAAACAAAAAAAAAAAAAATATATATATATATATATATATTCATTCATTCATTTTCTACCGCTTTATCCGATCTTCCCTCGGGTCACGGGGAGTCTGTGCCTATCTCAGGCGTCTATGGGCATTAAGGCAGGATACACCCTGGATGGAATGCCAACCCATCGCAGGGCACACACACACACACACACACACACACACACACACACACACACATTCACACACACATTCATACACTAGGGACAATTTTCCAAGGTGCCAATCAACCTACCGTGCATGTTTTTGGACCGGGGGAGGAAACCGGAGAACCCGGAGAAAAACCCCCTGAGGCACGGGGAGAACATACAAACTCCACACACACATGGCCGAGACGGGAATCGAACCCGGACCCTGGCGGTGTGAGGCGAACATGCTAACCACTACGCCACCGTGCCCCTATATATATATATATATATATATATATATATATATATATATATATATATATATATATTATATATATATATATATATATATATATATATATATAGTTATATATATATATATGGTAGGGGACCACGCATTTCACACCTAGGCCTTCAGTAGTCTCCGTCTGAATTGATGGTTACAAAAAGCATCTTAATATGCAGAAATTCACTATAAAGGGTCATTGCCATTGCAGTAAACACAATAAATGTCTGTGCTGAATAAACAAACCAGCAGCGAACTACTGCAGCTCCAGACATGTATTCTACTGCAGCTCCAGCCGTGACCCACATAAGAAACATCAATAATAAACTTGCAATATTATTTAGGAAAACAGCAGCATTTTACTCACCAACAAATCAAAATTCATCCTCCTCTCTTTCCTCAAAAGCAGTCGCTCATGTGAAAGAGGCGAAACAAATCCTGTTCCTGGTCGTGACAGGCGGAGCTTCAAACTGATTTGTCCAAACTGAAAAGTTGGCCTTGAAAGTAAATCTGCCAGTTAATCTGTTTTTTTTTTCTCCTTCAGCCATTAGGGGGCGACAAAAACAGCTCAATTGGACACCTATCTAGACTATCCAATCAACGGCTGTGAAATACTGTGACGTCATACGCCTGCTAGAGAAAATCTGATTGGTTGAAGCAGCAGTTTCATCAACGTTTATTCTGTGTTAGATGTGCCTGCAGAATGGATTGTGAAGGCCTCCAGGCAGACGTCTCTGACTTTGACTCTGTCTGGCAACAAATGATATCTGAAATGTGATATAATACATGTCTGGAAGCTGCACAAGGATCGGAAAAATATAATATATATATATATATATATATATATATATATATATATATATATATATATATATATATATCCGATCTTCCCTCGGCATCACGGG